>CM053403.1:82736189-82795694 GCA_028644305.1 Xerus rutilus | reverse complement strand
AAAGTATCTCTTGAAGAGCATTGGGCCTTCTCTTCTACCTTCGGTCTGTTGGGAACACATCTGAGGAAGGGATTGTGGGACACCTGGCTCTCTGGCAATGTGCTCTTTATCACTCATCCACTGCTACTATGATGAGATGCAGTCCTCAACAGAGCTGAGCCAAAGTCCAGGGCCTTCCTGCGAACCTCCAAAACCGAGAGATAAGTAACTCTCCATAGAGTTAACCTTCATCAGGTCATTATAATTCATTATTCTAATTCAGAATGGACTGGACTGGGGATATAGCTCAGTTAATAGAGTGCTTGCCTAACACGCATAAGGTCCTGGGTTCAATCCCTAGCACAACCACCAAAAATACAAAACAAAACAAAACAAAAAACACAAATTACATGTAATTTATTTTTAAGTAATTTATTTGAAAAATATAGCAATGTGACATTATTAGAAACATATTTTGAATAACCCCATAAAGAAGCACAGCAATCATGTTGTCATACCTCACATGAAAATTGCTGTTTTTGAGCAGCAATGAGGAGAACATTTAGGCCATGAAGTGTCAGCATTTTCACCTATTTAAATTTTTCATTCTAAAATCATGATGAAGATTGCCCTACTTCTTATAAAGCTCTTTCAAAACCCATCAGTGGATGTTCTTAGCTTCCTTATGGGATCACTAATAGAGTAGTGACTGTCACCTTTACATCATTTACACCCTCTGATTAACCAGTTAAGGACTGTCATTCTGTCAGAGCCTCAGCAGTCAACATTGACTAGGAAGCCGACATTCAGGCAACTAAAGTGGTATTTTAGGGGGATGGTTATGAGATAGATAAATTATCCCCTGTCACAGTGCATTCCAAGTAAACTCTGTACCCACCCACCATAGCAATGAAGAATTCCCCAGGTAAATTTACAATGATTTTGATTGCAATGGTCTGGATATAGCTGAAACTTGAATGGAAAGTTATAAGGTGTAATATTAAGTTATTTCTTAAAGAAGTAAAAGAGCATCAGAAAAACAGGATTTTGTCTGGGATTGGCTTCTGCTAATATTAAAATGTGTGACTCTAGGCAACGCCTTAACACACTTGACCTTTCATTTTCTCTTTGATAAATGAGTGTTGGACTAGAGCAGCAGATCCCAATCCACTGCAAGAAATGTTGATTCTCTAAATGGTAACAGACTTGCAAGAATAAAGGTTCACTGATAAAATGTATTTGACAAATTTGACAAATGAAACACATCCTCTTAGGAGCCTGCATCAAAATGCATTTTAGCAATTCAAAGAATGTAAAGTGTCTTGTCATAAAATTTTACTTAACCCCATGGTTCTTGATTCTGACTGAACAGGTGAGGCACCCAGGATTTTAAAGAAATACCCAGGATCCTATTTTAGACAAAGTAAATAAGATTCTCCAAGGAATCATAGTCATGAGAATCAACAATTTAACCACCTTGTCTATTGTTCATGTAAGAAGAATATTAATCTTGGAAGTTAGAATGAAAGGACTTATTTAATCAGTTGAATGTCTTAATAGAAAAAAGACTGACTTCTCAAGAAGAGAGAATTCTGCTAGAAATTCTGACTACTTTTGGACACAGTTGCAACATCAACTCTTCCCTGGGTCTCCGGCCTATCTACTTGGCAGATTTTGGACTTACCCACCTTCACTATCTCATTAAACAATTCTTTAATCTCTCTCTCTCTTTCTTTCTTTCTGTCTACACACACACACACACACACACACACACACACACACACAGTACACACCTCACTTGGTTCTGTTTCGCTGGATAACCCTGAATAATATACTATAGTTAGCAAAGTTTTGGTTAAAGTGAAAGTTTTGTACTATCAGCAAAGATTCTTTGCAAGCTCAAAGATAGATATAGTTCAAGAATTTTGATTTTAAATGAAATGTGTATATTTTAGATATTTATATTATAATATGTATATTTTAGATAATTAACAATTGATTATTTTAAGTATACTAATTCTTAAAAATGTATCACCACTTCTTTTAATTTTATTTAGCAATATACAATAACTTATGTTTTTAAAGAAACATCTTTTTTTGTGATGTGTAAAAGAAAAGAAGGAATTAGACTAAAATATAAAATATTTCATCCTGTGATGAACTGGGATTATGAATATGCTTTAATTTAGTTCAAGAATTCTTGACATGTCATCAGTAGAAGCGTTCCTGAAGTAGTGGTATAAGGTTCATACACTGAACCCAATAGGAAAAAAAATTTGTGTATGATTATGTGTATTTTCTCAGCAAAACGTCCCAGAGATTCACTCGATGATCCAAAGGTCTTCAATTAAAAATAAAAAGTTAAACTATAAATCAAAGAGTATTCTAGAAATATGCAACTCTCTCTCCAAATTTCTTGGATTAATCACAAGTAGTGCATACTTTGTTGATGTTTTATACTAGTAATAATAGAATTTCTCTCTCTTATTCTGTTTCCCTGGCTTTATTTTTCTCTTCCTCACCCTTCCAACAGTAGCAAAATTTTATGGCTGCGCGTAGTTTTTCACTAATAGCCGGAATTAAAGGTAAATTAATCCTACCATGGAAAGCAACCACAACTCTAACAGAACTGCTTAATATTATCATTGTTGAATAAATGCTTCCTATTACGTCTACTTTTGCTTTCTATACCATAGGTTAGCAAGGTTTCTTTTTAAAGGGTCAGATAATAAATTTTAGGTTTGTAGGCCCTATGATCTCTGCTGTAACTATATCAACTCTATCCTTGAGGTGCAAAAGTGACCACAGACAATATATAAATGAATGGACATAGGTGTTTTCTCAGAAAACTTCATTTGCAAAGGAAGGCCATTAATGCATAGTTTGCATCTTACTCAAAATCATATAAATTTATCTTTTATTTCCACTGAGTTAAACTGTAAAATATTTATCTATATCTATATATATATATATATATATTAGTGCATTTTGTAAACTATTGTACTGTTTTTTCACCACATTCAACACTCATACAATTTTTAATATTTCTTATGTTCACAGATTTTCTTTTATTTTTTTTGTAGGGGTGTACTGGGGATTGAATTCAAGGGTACTCGACCACTGAGCCACATACCCAGCCCTTTGTTGTGTTTTCTTTAGAGACAGGATCTCACGGAGTTGGTCTCAGCCTCCTATTGATGAGGTTGGCTTTGAATTCGCTATTCTCCTGTCTCAGACTCTCAAAGTGCTGGGATTGCAGGTGTGCGCCACCACACCTGGCACAGGTTTTCTTTAAGAATTTGTTTAAGTGTTATTCTTAATTCTATTTGAACTTTAAAATACTAACTTCTTTGCCGCATTTTTCTGTTTAACTTATTTTTACTTCTTCATGTTCTTTTGATTTCATTGTGGATTTTCTGTATATTCTATTTTAATTCACATGTTACATTATTTTTTCTACTTGTTAATAATTTTCATGCTTATATTAAGATTTAAAATATCTTATGAAAGTTGATTATTTCATCTCTTTTATGATATTAACTTTCTAAGTCTTAAAATTGATTCTGTGTGGAAAAATATCAGCTGTCTTAGATCATGTTTTTAGATTTTCACCCTTCACATCCCTATTAGGTGAAACATACTGATTTAAATATGACAGTTCTTTCTCAATTATAATTTTTATGAGAGACTAAGTAAACAGAAATTGTATTTGATTGTTCAAAAGATATATTATGGCACAGGACCTTGGAAATTAAGCAACTGCAGATTTTTAAAATTTTAAATCACCTCTCTCCCTTGAAGCTCTTTGGCCCTTATGAACATGAAATCAATGGAAACTTTTGCTTTGGCATGGACACAACTTCACACAATAAATCAACTTGTTTCATAATTACTTGAAGATGACAGCTGCAGAGAAATTAGAGAGCCATGCATTAAAATGCATGCTTGCTGTCATTCAGAAGTGAAGCTACGTATAATGAAGAACATGGACTGTGTGGAATTCAGAAATGACTAGTAGGCATGTCTTGAACTCTAGCCATGGAGTAAAATTTTAGTACTTGTCATTAAAATAATTCCCAACTCTCATTACTTTAAATCTCAACACACTGGATATGAGGTCAATCACCACAAATCACTTTGTAAATTATTTTGATTTCCAAATTAACAACTTTGATGAATTGGAGAGGTAACTCAGTATTTAAATTGTTTACTTGCTCTAGACCAATTTTTATAGTTGTTCATTTTTTTTCTTTTCTTTTTTTTTTTTTTCGGTACTAGAATTGAATTCAAGGGTACGCGACCACTGAGCCACATCCTCTACCCTTTTTTTCTGGTGTTTTATGTACAGACAGGGTCTCACGGAGTTGCTTAGTGCCTTGCCATTCTGAGGCTGGCTTTGAACTCGCGATTCTCCTGTCTCAGCCTCCCTAAGTGCTGGGATTACAGGAGTGTGCCTCCACGCCTGGCTAATTTTTTTTCTTTTTATTCAAGAACTTCATAAAAATAAAATTTACAGAAAATAAAACATACCCATTTTAAGTGTACATTTTGATGTGTTTATATGTTCAGCAAGCATCACTGAATCCAGATATAACACATTTTTGTCATTTAAAATGTTCCCACAAACTCCTTTGCAGTAAATTCCATGCTTCATACTTGCTCCAGCCAGTTACTGATCTGATTGGTTTTCCTTATTCTGAAATTTCATTTCAGTGAAAATATACAGTATGTGCTCAATTGTATATGGATATTTTCATTAAAAAATACCTCTGAGCTTCATCCAAGTTGTTGCATGTGTCAGTAGATTGTGACTTTTTATTGCTGAATGCTTTTATCTTTAAATGTTTTTTTGTGAGTAGTATATAATTGGATTTCATTTTTTAATGAAATATGATAATTTCTCCCTTTTGGCTTGAATGTTTATTCTATTCATATTTAATTTAATTATTGATATTGTTTTTTATTCTATATCCTGCCCTTGCTATTTCTTTTCTATTTGTCCTATCTATCTTGTTTCTGTTTTTAATCTTTCCTTTCTCTTTGGGATTACTTGAAAATCTTTATTATTTCATTTTATCTTCCCTATTGATGTTTTTGTCAAATCATTTTGTTTTACAGTATGTTTAGTTGCTGTGGTGTTGAAAATATATATTTTGAACTTACTACAATTTTCAAATATTATATCATTTACATATACAGCAGTGTATTATATATTTTCCTTTTCTTCACCTTCGTGTTACTTTTATGTATTGTACTTCTACATATGATATATACCAGTGAATATATTAAAATTATTATTATTGAAAATATTTTATATTTGTATGTGTAATGAACAAGTATGTCTTCCTAGTTTGTATAACATAAAATTTTCTTCATCTCAGAGAAGCTCAAGAAGTACAGGTTGGCTATCACTGTGCACTTTCAAGCTTTGTCTGTTTTCTTTTTTTTTCTTTTGGTGCTGGAGCTCGAAATGAGGGTCTTATATATGCTAAGCACGTGCTCTACCTGTCACGTGCCCCTGCCACACACCCCTGCATCGTGGTTATATATAATATTGGGGTTCATTTTGATAAAAGTATACAAGTATATAATATAATTTGCTCTTTGTAGTCATCAGTACTTCCTCTTTCCCTCTTTTCCTCCCTCTCCCTGTTTCCTTTCCTTGACTGGTCTTCTATTTATTTGTAGATTTTTTAATTTAGTGGTTTATAGATATGCATAACAATGACATTCACTGTAGTATGTTCATATGTGTACATGGGATAATTTGTTCATTTTCATTCCACTGTTCCTTCATTTCCCATCCCTCCTGCCTTCCTTTCAGTTTCTTCCTCTACTCCACTGATCTCTCTTCTGCTTTCATGGGAATCCCTTTTTATCTTTTTCCTAATTTTAGTCTAGTTTTTGCATATGGGAGAAAATATTCAACCCTTGGTGTGTCTTTAAATAACATTGTTTTGACAAAAATTTTCAAAGATATGCATGGTGTATAGAATTCCATACACCTCTTTCCAGTAAATTAAATTCTATACTGACCTCTTTCCAGTAAATTAAAATTTTCCTTTTATTACATCTGGCTTAAATTCTACCTATGAGTGGTAATTCAAAATTTATTCCCTATATATAATGTTCCCCTCCCTCTCTTTGATTATTTTGCTTTGCTGATGGTTTTCAGCAGTTTGAATATGATGTATCTTTGTGTAATGAAGCTGGAGTTTATTAACATTTTTGTGTTTTATGATTGATATTTTTATCAACTTTGGTCAATTTTCAGCTATTTTTTCTCAAATATTTATCTGCCTCCCCTCCATCTTTAGAAGATTCAACTTCAATAGACTTCTCAATCTTATACAAAGCTCATTGAGACTGCTAATTGTTTTTCAGCCTTTTATTTTTTCTCCTTATGTTTTTCTTTGTATAATTTCTATTGCTATATTTTGAGGTTAGAAATGTCTTCTTTAAGAAAGATAAACTGTGAAGTTTGTCTATGTCAGATAAATCAAGTTTATAAGGTTCATTTGATTCTTTCTGGTTTACATTTCTTTCATTTCCATGCCATGGTTTTGTTTAAATACTTAAACATTTTGATTTAGCTCTTTTAAAATCTTTGCTAATTCAATCATCCCTATCATATCTGATTTTGTTTCTATTACCTGAATTTTTTCCAGATTAGGTCACTTTTTAAAAATTGTTTTGCCTATTTAGTATTTACTAATTGGTGCCAGAACATTTTGAATATTGTTGGGTGTATGTATCCTGCTGTCTTCCTGTAGTGTTTGGTCTTGCTCTTCAGATCACTAATTTACTTGCCAATCACTTTAATCTTTCTGAAGCTTGTTTTTATGTTTTGGTAGTATATACGGAGTGTTAGTTTAGTCTTTGTTCTAAAGAGTGGCATTTCTGAAATATTTGTTGAATTTCTTGGATATTCAATGAGGTGTTTTTCAGTCTGTGGGACCTCAAACATGTCTCCATAGGAATGATCTTGTGTATTTATCTTATTATTCAGTCAGAGCTTTAAAAGGGGTGCACCCCTTTTAAAAGTTCTGGGTATATCTTCTCTGTAGTCATCTTGTCTAGGATAATTTGTCCTGCAGACTCTAACCATTTCAGCCTTTCTTATCTCAGCAAGATTTTCTTCTGGAATCCTCTCTTTTCACTTTGTTCTAGAAAGTGCCTGCAATTAAGAAAGCCTGACATTTGTAGTGTATGCTCCATTTGTTTTCTTTCTTTCAGTGATTTCAGCCCTGTTCTGTCTGTTGTGAAGTAACTGTGAAAAGATTTTGATAATATCCTCTCATTCCCTAGAGTTTTCCTTCTTTATTTTGTTTTGCTTTGTGTTGTGGTAGGAGGGCTAGTCCTGTACTAAGTATTCAATCTTGACTGGAAGCAAAATTTCCTATTACTGGTTGTTGTTTTTTTTAATTTGATGCAAACTTTCTTTACTGTTGGGGTTTTAATTACTGTTGCTTGGCTTATATACATTAAGATTCCTTTATGTTATGTCATTTTCCAGCTATTTTATAATAAAGGCTGTGTGTGACAGAACTCCTGTATCACCTCTTACTGAACTCCAGTGTTCTTGTGAGCACAACTTGGAGACCACCATTTCAACAGTAAAGGTCATCATGGTCACTGTCTGTGCCTGAGGACTAATTAAAATGAATACAAAATCTCATGTAAAACAATCACTTAGAACTTTATACTATTAATTTCCACTTTATTTAGAAGTTCCTATTACTGCACATTCTGATTTAAAAAGTAATAAAAGTAGAAGAAATGAGCATAGCAAATGTATGAAGATGTTTAAGAGTAATTAAAATGTCTTAGGGATGTCAATATCTTTTAGAATCTTAACGTATTTGTTTTTTCCCCATCAGAACTTTTTATTCATTTAGCATAACAAATTATCATAAATTCTTATGCTCCATTCTCATTCTTTCAATTTTCTCTCACATGCACTTTTCTTTCCCTTAATACTAGTATTTTTTACTGTAATCTATAGGTATCCTTTTCCTCCTTTGTTATACTTAGAATTATAGAAGTTTTTGACCTTTGCCTAAAGGGTTCATCTGAGTCAATAAAAATGCAGCATTAGTAAATACCCTGTAATCTGATCACTGGAACCTAAGGCATTAAAGACCAATTTTATTTGCCCATATAAGTCTGCATCGTTTGGGGGAAACATGTAAAAGAAAGAAAGAAAGCAAAGCACAAAATTATATCAACTCACTTCAAAAACTTTAAAAATATTATACTGTTTTAAGACATATTATGTGATACTGATGATACCACTGGTTACCGGTGACGAGTTCTGCTTCCTCACATGTTGAAGTTTGAACATTAGAGAAGCATGCTGAGACAAGCATATAAAGCAAGGTTTATTTAAAAAGGGGTAACATAGACTTTTCCTAGGAGGGAGAAGGGGGCCGTAGCTGGTATCCTGGTATCCCAAGAAGTGAGGGTGTTTTGCCTTTTAATATGTGCTGTATTCTCCTGCTCTCTTCCCCTTTTCTCTCTCCTTCTTGCCTAAATGACTAGACCCATGAGATGCTTGGTGGAATGGCCAAAAGGTGAGAAGCAGATGAACAGGGGGAAGGGCCAAGGTGGAGCGATCTGGGCAGGAAGAGGGAGTAATTAACAACTCCCTGTAGGGAGGGACAATCCCTGGGACAGGTAACCTTAGGAACATGTTGGAGCAGGGGCAGGTTATCTTGCTAAGGGTGGAGGAAGGGATCCAAAGACATTTCTGTCCCTTAGGGAGCAGTCTCCAAATTCTCAGACTCACTTTAATTGACCTCCTTGATCCGACCTGACTCGATTTACCTATTTATCTATACTGATTGCCTGTCTAATTCTGGCTTCACTGAAGAATGTCTGTAAGCCAGAAAGAATAATTTAAAACATAATTAATTCACACTTTTAATATTTCTAAATAAACATATTTTATTCACTAATCCCTGCAGAAGATAGCCATAAGATAGAGGTCAGCTCTCTACCATTGTTACAAGATCCTAAAAACTTCCTACAGAAGTGATAAGCTAATGAATTAAAATTTTACATTTAAATAAGTCATAATAAATTAAGTTGGACCTAGGTATGCCACAGGAGTAGTCTTTTATTCTACAGACCTGTGGCATGTTTTTGAAATGGAACTTCTTAGAATCTTTTCACTGACTTACACTCTGGTCTTGGCATTTATTGTTATTGCCCTACTAAAACTGTAGTCAATAAAAAGTGGTATAGTGTAGTTATTTTTTCTGGCTCAGTACTCCTCACTTTTGGACTACAGCTCCACCTACACAAAGCACATAATCCAAGTAGTTCTCAGTCACAGTGCCTCATCTCCTTATGGTCAAACAGTTGGGCATGTGTCCCAGGCAGAAATAATCCACAGACTTCCCCTTGGCAAATCCTAACAGAGTTTGTCCCAAGGTTGTTGTATGGCATGGGAAGAGAGAAGTCTCCTTGCCTTTATACCTGTTACAATTGGTAAGCTGGCAGCTTGCAAATGGGTCTGACAGTGGATATCTTTCCTGCCATGTGGAGATAATCTATCTGCTGAATTAAAGCAACATGAAGAGGATACTACAGCCAAAAGATGGAGAAAACGACCCCAGCATTTAATCCCCTGAATATAGTCATGGCTAAGCCAAATCTCTGCCTGAAATTTCCAGCATATATGCCAAAGACTTTTGTACAAAACATTTTCAATTAAATATCTACAGACTGCTACAGAATTCTTAATACAAAAACTAATGAAAGATAAAGCTTTAAATTCCATTTAGGATTTAGGATTCTATAATAGTATCTACATTGATATATTTACATTCCTATGATTGATATTTCATGGTTCATTTAATTTTTCACATTCTTCTGTTTCATTTTGTTCTAGGTATATTTCCTATAACATATAAATGGATATCTTAAAATGTAGTCTCATAGTCTCTGAATTTTATAAATACACTTAATTTTTTCTATTTTTAAATATTTTCTTATATACTGGATCTTTAACTTAATCATTTGATGTCTTTTGTTTACTGTCAGGTCATTTTCTCATTTTCCCTTCATCTTCTTCTATTCCTGTTGTGGAGAGTTAGAAACTCGTTCAAGTTTACACTGTTAGAAAACAGTGAAAATGGAACTTGGACCTATATATACTTGAACTCTTAATGATATTGCTCCTAGGGTGAATAAAGGTAGTATTTGCTTATAGCCTTAGAGTGGGAATGGAAATGCAAGGATGAACAAGAGACGCCATTAATTTGAACTGACTATTCTTAAAAGAATGAGTCAAAAGTAAAAGAAGCATGTAGAATGACTGAAAAATGTCCTGTTTGGGTGACTTGACATGTACTCTCCAGGTAATCAGAGCATCAGACATAAGGGAGGGAAAATATTTTAAGTTGTAGGTGCCATGGAAAGAGTTGTTAGAAAATATAGAACCATAGAGCTTGTTGGTAGTTTGTTAGAAATATTCCAATTCAGAAATATCATCTGGGCTAGAATTTAAAAACACGTTGTCTAAATGTTTAAGTAAATGATGGATTTAGCCATGGACTGTGTAACAAAGCCAGAAGACAACAAAGGATAGGACCATCAATAAGCACATAGAAGTTTATGTTGTTGAGATGAATGAATAGATGCAGACCACTGGAAACAGTACCTAGAATAAAAAAAAATGTGTTAAACAGTGCTCAGATGATGATGATGATGATGATGATGATGATGATGATGATCAATAATAAAACCTACCTTCATATTTTTTCTTACTTACAGACACTGCCTTACTTTCAGGTCCCAAACTAGGCCTTAGAGAATTAGTCCATTATTTACCTCATGTGATAAATACTTCCCAACTCTTATTTTGAGCCAGGAAGAAATATTAACCCTGATACCCCAACTATATTTTGTTTCTAATAAAAAAGGGGATGAATACTTGTCAAGCAATGATGAGAAATACTTTCTCTCACAGTGATTTTTTAGCCTCTGCAACAACTACACTAATTTTTAAGGCTGCTAAAATAATCTTAGATAAATAATAGGAAGCTTTATACCATATCTATAGCCCTATACATATATTTTTCCAGATAAAACAGTAAGATTTATCTCTTTTTTAAAAAAAATATTTTTCATCTGGTTCCACTGGTACAATTTGGTCATGTTCAGTATGTGTGAAAAGTACTTTTTCCTCTTTTCCCCAAACACATCTATACATACTGAAGGTGAAGTTTGTGCATCCCTGGGGATTTTAGGAAAAAGAGAGAGGTGGAAGGAGAAGTTGAAAGGCAAAGAGCAGGTTCACATTGTCAAGCCACATGATCTGTCTGAATTCTACCCAGGGGATCACGCATTCTTATTGTCAGAAGCAGAGAGATCTTGGGAAGCAAGAAAGACAATTCAAAAATGATAGGAAATCCCAAGCCAAATGGTGAAAATGAATGATAACATTTTACAAGTTACAAAGCAGTTTTATTCCAAAGGATTTTTTAGAGTAAGCATGGTGTTTCAGCTGCCTACATTTTCTGACTGAGATAAACTTCATAACAATTGAAATAATATATAAAAGAAATGAGATTTATGAGTTAACTTTAATTCACACTTTATTTTTAAAAGTTAACAATTTACACAATAGTATTTTGAGTACAAATCCAAATTATGCAGATGTTTTACACTTGGTCCTACTCGTCTTTTCTAATTTTGTTTCATCTATATATTTTGCCTAATTATGATCATTTTTATCTTTCTGTATTCTCTGAAAAGAAAAAACTACTGCTTGAATGAACAATACAATTTTAAGAATTACTTTATCAGGATACTCCTTTGTGCTGCCCTCAAGTTGGTTTCACATATCTGCTCTGCTTTATGTTGGACTGAGAATCATTGATATTTTATTAACTTGTCCTTGGAAAATTACTATGATGTCTATATGCAGATACACACAAAAAAACCCTTATCTTAAGGTCAGAGAATAATAGAATTAGGACTATGATCATCTAACTTTAAAATTCAATTTATTAGTTCATTATACCAAACTCTTTTAGGGTTAAAGAGTTTGAATGACATGCCATAGGAAATCATGTTTAACTTTGTAAAACACATCTTTGGGCATTGAGATACTTAATGCTATGATATGGAGATAGTCTGTAGTCTTTGAGGGCTCATAATATAAGCAAATACATATGCTGAATTCATGTACAAAGAAACAATGTTGTCACATAACTAGATATTAAAAAACAGCTTTATTATATTTACACATAAGTAAATTATGAGTTCATTTTAAAGATGACCAATGAATATATATTTCCTTGCATGTTATGTTTATATCTAATAGTTTGAGGAAATCATTAAAGCTTTTCCTATGAGGTCAGTCATGAACACTTTAATGGAGTATGTGCTATAATTGGCATGATCTTGAACATGTTACATGAGTATACACCTAATGGTAATAAAAGAGAAACATTATATTGAGTGACATAAAAAGCAGTATCTGTACCATTAGTATATATTGAAATTGGATTGTAAACAATGAAGATCAATTTGTACTGAGATACACTATTTGTACTGTGATTTTTTTCTTTCTTCCTTTTATGCATCTACTTCTTTAATTTTTATTTTCCTTCCCTTGGCATTATTTGAATGGTAATGAGCAAGTTTTCTTGAAAACTAAGAAACTTATTTTGAGATTGTTACTTTTGGGTTGGATCTGATGCCTTTCACCTACGAATGTTATGGGGGAAGACCTTCCAAAACGGTTCTGACTGGGCTCGACCCAGCTGGGTCACCATTTCCATAGAGAACCCTCCTCCCACCCGTTAATATCTGTGTGGTGCCCACAGAATACTTGGGAAACTTTTGCCTTAATAGCTTTTTAAACTTGACATTTTTCATTCTGTGTTGAACCATTATTTTTCTGTTTCTTTTCCAAAGGCTTAGAGGGAGAGGTGGCAAGAAGTCACAGAATATCTTAAGAAACTAAAGAAAATTTAATGTGTCCCTATGAATATAGCCTCATACATTAAATTCCACTCAAACAGAGCACTAGTTGCTTTTTCCCCCCTCTCGTACACAGAATTAACTTCATAAAATCAAGGAAATGGGTAAAGGTGTAAGTGTGGGGAAGTGAGAGTGATTAAGATTGAAAACAATGCACTCTATTTCCTCATGAACTCAGATGTAGTAGTTTTATATATTTTTTCGGTACTGAAAAAATAATTTCAGGAAAAATTTGCAGTCAAATTAGCAGCAAAAACAGTGAGGGAAAATAAGTTTGTCAATGTTGATAGTTACTGATCAGAGAGCACTTGGAACTGGTTTAAAAATCATGAACCCAAATACAGAAGGTAGCATTCTAAAATTGACTCCTCTCTTAGATTATTCAGTCCAACATTAATATAGGTACTTCCATGAAGGACTTTATAAATGGAATTAAGTTACTAATCACCTAACTTTAAATGAGTGAGCTTGCCCAGGATTATCTGAGTGTGCTCAAATGCAGAAGAAAGAAGAGTGTCAGAGATTGTGGCAGAAGACGTGAGGCAGAAGGTGATGCCAGAGAAAACTTGTTCATTGGTGGTCGTGAATGGATCTACAAAGTGGGGAGCAATCCAGAATTTCTAAGTAGAGAACAATCCCCAGATGACTTGCAACAGAAAATGAGGTTCTTAGTCCCACAAAAGCATGGAACTGATCTTGCCAACAATCTGAAGGGGCCAGGAAATAGGTTCTTTCACAGCCTTGAGAAGAAAGTATGGTCCTAAAGATGTCTCGATTTCTGCCTTGTGAAATTCCAAGCACAGAAACCAGTTGAACTGTCCTGTACACAGAATACTAAACTACAGAACTGATAATAAATCTGTGTTATTTAAGGAGCTGAATTTGTGGCAGTTTGTTTCAGCAGTAGTGAAAAAACTAATACAAAACACGTTTCTCAACCAAAAACTTATGATGAGAGGCCAGGTCAATATAGAATGAAGATAAACATGTTGCAGCTGATGGCCTGAAAGAAGGGGGCAAGGCTGCTGTCCCCCTGATGTTATGAAGAAGCCTAGAGGACTCAGAAATCATCTCTTGGATGAGACAGAACAGTGGTTTTTGGTGATTATCTAGAAAGACAATTGTCATCAATACTATTGTAGAAATGGGAATGTTTGGTTAAAACCCCCACCTATAACACAAGCAGACTTTTGCTAATATTGAAAGTTTATTAGTCATCTGGCCATGGTCCTTTGAGTGAATACAAAATGCAAAATATTCATATAGCAGATTGCTACAAGGAATGGTATCAAATCAAGATAGAGAATACAAAGGGCAAAGCAAGATTTTAGTGAATAGAGTGTATTTAATACATTAGAAATGAGAGACAGAGATGCCCACATTTTTCTGAGGCATTATGAAAATATTCATGATGGAAAGGAAAACTGCTTGAAAGGCAACCTATTCCACTTTTGTTTGAGATGAAAGAATGAGTTTTTAGTCATCATTCTGCTATGTACTCTTTCTCATATTTACTGAGATACAGTTTGCATACCATAAAATAGAACAATTTTAAATGAACAGTTGAGTTCAGTTTTGACCAACATATGAACCCATGTAATTAACCATTGCTCCTAAGATTTAGAACATCTTCATAACTTTCAAAAGTTGATGCATGAGTTGCTGTCAATCCCTGCCACTTCTCATCCCAGTCAAGAATACTACTTTTCTCACTCTAGATTTCTTTTGTTTTTGAAAACTGTTTTATGTGAAAACTTCACATAAAAATGACTCATACCACACATACATCTTTTGCACTATGCAAAACGTTTGTGAGATTTTTCCATATTCTTACATTTATTAGTTGTTTCTTCCTTTTTTAAAAAATTCTATTCCTTTGATTCTACTGTCTGTCTGCTCTACCTATGGACAATGAAAATGTGAACTACTTTCAATTTTGAGTACATCATTTATATAGTTTTACATATAAGTTCTTTTTATGAGAATTAGGTTTTTATTTCTCTGGGACAAATATTAGAGGGATTGCTTATATGCATGGTAATGTCATATTTGACGTTATTGAAAATCACAAAACTTTTATCCACAGTGGTGGTCTGTTGAACCTCTACCAGGTAGATATTTATATGAATATTTATCAGCCATTATAAGTTAACTTTTATGAATGATAAATTTTACTGGTTTTTCAACCAGACATTCATACTCTTCCAGCATCGTTTGTTGAAAGAGTTATCCTTTTCTTACTGAATTTTCTTGGTTCATTTGTTGAAACACAACAGTCATATCTGTGTGGGATTATATCTTCACTATCCATTTTTATTCCACTGAACTTTATACATTGTATTTCAAAACCACACAGTCTGTGTGTATGGGGCGGGGGGTTGCTGGGGATCAAACCGAAAGCCTTTACAAATGCTGGGCAAGTGCTGTATCACTGAACTATACCCCTGGCCTTAAACCACACTTTCTGAATTACTGTAGTTTTATATTAAATTTTGAAATCACAAAAGTTTAAGTCTTCCACATGTATTCTTCTCTTTCAAGATTATTTTGGCTGGACTAGATTATTAATATTGCCATGCAATTTTTAAGAATCAGTTTGTCAATTTCTCTATAAAACTCAGATGGGAATTTGTGATTTCATTGTCTCTATCAATCAGTTTAGGAAGAATTGACACCTTAATTTTTAAAAAAAAATTTTCCATGAGTAAACATCATATATAACAACTATTTAGACTTTTTCTTAATCTGTCAGTAGTAATTTGTAGTTTTCAATGTGTAAACCTTTGCACGTACCTTATTAAATTCATATCTAAGTATATTATATTCTTGATAGTATTAAAAGGGTTTTAAATTTGCTTCCTGTTTTAAAATGATTTTGCTTTGGAAATAAAATTTATTTGTATATGCTGACATTGTTTTATTTGAACTTGCTATTTCACTTATTACTTTCTCATATATTTGGTAGATTTTAGGATTTTTAATGTATACAATTTTGTTAGTCATCTTTCTGTTATTGTGAGAAAATATCAAAGATAAACAATTTAAATGAGGACAGGCTTATTATTTAGGCTTATGGTTTCAGAAGTTTCAGTCCATGGTTGGTCGACTCCCTTGCTTTTGAGCCTGTGGTAAGGCAGAATATCCTGGCAGGGTGCACATGGTGTAACAAACTTACACATCTCATGGTGGCTGGAAAGCAAAGAGATAGAGGAAGAGGAGAGAATCCCAAGATCCCCTTCAAGAGCATATTCCCAATGGCCTAGCCTCATCTAACTAGGCACCTCCTTTGAAAGATTTCTACCAACTCCCAATCATACTCAGGCTGGGAACAAGCTTTTAACACATAGACATTCAGGGACATTTCAGACTCAAACTATGCCAACAAAATGATTCACAGATCATTTAAATTTTTGAAATATACTTTGAATCTGTGTTGTCTCCATTAATGGTACTGAGCAGAACTTCTGCTGCAATGTTGAATATAAGCACATCAGTCTGTAGTGGATTATACTGATGGATTTTCAAGTATTAAAATAACCTCACATACCTAAGATAACACTGATGTGTTGATGATATATTTTATTTATATATGATGCTAGTTTGATTTGCTAATATTTTATTTAGATTTACCAGTGTTAATATAGATATTAGTGTTTTTATTCTAGTAATATATTTGTCTAAATTTGGAAATATTCTCTACTCCTGTATGTTTTAAAGCCTTTGTAAGAGTTGTAATGAATCTTTATTAAATTATCAGTAGACTTCACTCGTAAAGGAATTTGGTACTAGAGATTCTCTTTTCATTCTTTACATTTTTGTCTGAGAATATTTTAAATTTTATAATTATATATCATTTGTGCATATAAGGAAATGTAAGTTTTCTTTTTCCTCTTAAGTCAATTTTATTAATTTGTTTAGATTTTAATATGACCATTTCCTCAAAGTTACTGAAACTAATGGGAATAATTTTTTTTTTCAGAATAGTCCTTTATAGTCATTTCAGTATCTGTAACCTCTGTTAAAATGTTTTAGTTTCCAATCCTGTTACAGGTAACTTACAATTTTTTTACTTTTTTCCTTCATCATTCTAGTTAGAGTTTTATTAGTTTAATAGATCCTTTCAAAGAAAATCCTTTTGGTTTCATCCATGTTTCTTTATATTTTGCTTGTTTTCTATTTCATTGATTTCTAATGATATATTTATTTTTATTTCTTTTACTATGTGTTTAATTTATTCTTATTCTAACTTAATGTAAATATTTATATCACACATCATAGACCACTCTCATTTTCTAATATAACAATTTAGAGGTCTAGATTTTCATATAAACATTGTTAGGTTTGCATCCACAGATTTTAATGTCTCATTTTAAAAAATCATTCTTTTTAGATATTCATGATGTATACTGTATTTTGACATATTGTACATACATGGAGTATAACTTATTCTAATTAGGATTCCATTTAATATTTCATTTTGAAATTTATGAAGTTCAACATTTTCTAATTTCACTTGCCATTCCTTCTTCAATACATAAATCATTTAAAAGTATTTTATCCAGTTATTTATTAAGGCTTTTCTAAATATCATCTTGTTATTGATTTCTGGTTAAGTGTTCTTGTAAATAACATATGCTTACTGATTCCAGTCCTTTTGAGTTCATTGAAACATGTTTTATGGTCCAGCATGTGGACTCACTTAATTAATGTTCTGTGTGCACTTGAAGATAACATTTTACCACTATTCACAGGTGGAAAGCCTTATAAATGGCAGCTAGGTAATTTTGGTTGAGAGTCTTGTTGGAGTTTTCTTACTCATTTTCTCTGTAATCTTTCTATCAAGTACTAAAAGGGGAAAAATTATATAAATCAATGATAATTAGTTGTCATTGGGTAGATTTGTATATTTTTTGTAGTTCTGTATTTTTTTATTATAATGAACTTAATAGTACTAGTGTGTACACTTTCTATTGTATTTCTATTCCTATTTCTCCAGCCAAATAATTGCCCTTTCAACTGTTGTGGAAGAACTTCAAGAATCCCTCGTAAGGTCTAGAGTAGTTTTCCATTATGATTGGTTTAACTGTGATCCTAGTGTGTGGGGATTCTCTATCTCTCCATGTGTTCCATGAGGCCTGTCCACTCTAGTTAAACTTAAATGCCAACACTTTCAAAGTTCTGAAAGTTTTCTTTTTTATAGTGGATATACTATGAGAGCTGTATTTCCTCAAAAGTTATTCTTTACCTGGCCTCTGGAGTTGTTCTGTATATATGCAACTTAACATTCAGCTGAAGAATCATGGTGATCACTTTTCAGATATTTTGAACATTTTCTCTGAGCAGCTTCTTCTTTTGTCAATACTCTACCTTTTCTACCCCAGCACTAAACACGTTGATAATCCAATGGCCTAGTAATAACATACAGAAACCTGTATGTTATTTGTTACAATCTGTTGTTTGTAGTTTCCTTCCATAATAGTTTACATTTCTTTACAACTTAAAGCTAATCAATAAATTAAAATAGTAGTGTCAAGAGTTTTCCATTATTATAGTTGATTACAGCTGGATGGCACTTTCAGTATTTGTTACTTCATTAAGGAGATGCATTATTCCATGTTGAAACATTATCATTTTTATGGTTTTTGGTTAAAGTAAATCTATCTTTCTATAAATTTCCATTAATTTTCATTTTATTTTTGGTATGAAATAAAAATAAAGCCCATACTTCTCTTATTTTATCTCACTTAAATAGCTAAAAATAAAACACTATCATTTGGAAAAAATACTAGTTTTACATTGTTTCTGTTAATTATACCCATAAAGTATTGAGATTACTTTACTATTTTATGTTCATCATTATATTCTAATGCTGTTCCAGTTAACTTCTTTTTTGTTTTTCATGCTATAGATTAAACACAAGGCCCTAGGCATGCTAGTTTAATGCTCTATCACTGAGGTATATACTCAGAATAGCCTTTTTGAACAAAAGCAGTTTGCAAACCTTTTTCATTTAACTCCATCATTTTGAACCCTATTCTCACCTACTTATAGCACCTATTTCCCTTTACTTATTGAAGCACTTTTCCTATTACATTGAATAGTAAACAGATGCCCATTTAAAAAATTAAAAGACAGGAAAATTACCAAACAGAAATATCCTTACAATCCAAATAATCTTTTCTGTCTTTTTTTAATTGGTATAATTCTAACTAGCATAATTTTGAAGGTTCATTCAGTCATATTTTGTGAGATTTCTAAAGCAGACAGTGAATCTTCTTTGAGAGATTTTTTTCAGAAGGATTTCCTGTCACTAATTATAACATTGCCAGAATAAGTATCATTGATATATAGCAAAATTGATCCTTTTAAAAATTTTCAACCAAATGCCATTTTAAAATAAAGCATCAAGGCCTCCACGTTCTTAAAGAATTCTTGATGTGGCCAATTATATCAAGTGTGATTTGTTTAAGTGGTGATTTTCTTTAGAACATTTGTGACAGTTTGATTATGTAAGTTATTTCATATAGTAACTTCTCATTCTTTAGTTATTAGCTATGATTGACATCTCAGTTGCTTGGAACATATCGTTGAAAGTATTAATATTTTAAGATAATCTCTTTTAAAAATTATATTGTTTTACATAATGATGCAAATAATAATGCTTAACATTTATTAAGAATTTATTTTATGTTAAACTCTTTACACGTATTATGAATGTAAGTAGACGTTCTCACCATGTCTTTATTGCTTTCTTCCTCTTTCTTTGGTAAATTGAATATCTTGCCTAAGAGTTTTTTCTCATTCTGTTTCTAGTCATCATGTCTGGTGACATAAAAACTACATATGGACATACCAATGATGTGCTCCTAGTGAAGCCATCTAATGGGTTAACTCATCCTTTACACATTGTCCTTTGTGAACCTGCCTTTTGTTTTATTTACCTTTGTCTGGCATTCTAAATTTGGAAGAAAATTTCACCTAATTTATTTATTGAGATATTAACTTCTAGAGTCAGCTAGTCCAGGAGAAAGGAACAAGAGCAACATTCCTCAGAAGACCTCCTAATCAGAAATGTTTCTCTTTAGATTTATAGAATCCCAAACTCCTGTTAACCTTCAGTAACATCAGAATGTGTATCAAATAAGTGGACCACTACAAGATTAATGCTTATACTAGTGTCCAAATGTCCTTGGCTAAAAATATAATTCCTTGAATTTCCTATATAAGTTCTTTGCTTGCAGTTTTTGGCTACTATGGTCATAAGGACTACAGAATGGCCAGTTTCTGATCACCTAGCTCATTATAGTAAAATTTTTTCTCTATCACCACCTTACCTCTTGAGTAAATAGCTTCCATTCTATAGCAAGCAGACTGAGTCTTTGCAGTAACATTAGCCATTCTATCTCTTGCATTCCAACAACTGCACTTTGAACATTCACTAACATTTCAGATCTCATCAATTCTAGGATATATCTAGCTTTTAAAAGCCACTATAGGCTGGACACAGTGGCACATGCCTGTAATCCCAGCAGTTCAGAAAGCTGAGGTAAGAGAATCTTAAGGTCAAAGTCTGCTTCAGCAACTCAAGGAGGCCCTAAGCATCTTAGCAAGACCCTGTCTCAAAAAAATGACAAAAGGGCTAGGATTTGGCTCAATGGTAAAGGGCCTTTGGGTTCAATCCTCAGTACCAAAACTTAAAAAAAAAAAAAAGCAGCAAGTAGTAGGATTCTGTAGAGAGTAGACTGTATTGCTATTTACACACACACACACACACACACACAATACCTTCCATAAATGCAATATAGTATCTTTTGACACATCACAATAGCCAAAATGGTACTTTGAAAAAAAGTCAAATTTGCATTTGTCAAATTGTTTGGTTAGGAATAAAATGGAATATTGATTTGGGAAGCTCAGAAGAAAATTATAAGTGTAGATATGAAGCACCATGAGAAGACTAAAGCGGTAAATACCCTATTGGATTTGTCCTCTTGCAGGTAAAATCTGTGGTAAAGTTTTCTTTTTTTTTTTGAGGATGCATTTTGTTTTCTGAGTTCTTATAGTAGGTTAAAATCTGTTAAAATAATGAATACATGATGAAGTATGGGTTATATTTGCGATTGTTTGTATCAAACAAGGTATTAATCATGCATACTACTTTAATGAGTCATTAATAGAATTTAGGCTTCTGTAAATACAAAAATATTATATAAAACAATTTCCATGTTTTTAATTGGTTATTACTAGAATTTTTCATTTTTTGATCTGAATGAAATATTGCGCATTTGTATTTAAGTAAATATCAGAAACATGAATTACAATTTCTTCAGTAAAAATTTTTTCACTGAGTGCTATGGTCTGAATATGTCCAGTCCTAAATGTATGTGTTGCTAACCTGATAGTATTAAGAGATAAGGCCTTTAAGAAGTGAATAGACCATCCTCATAAGTGGGATTAAGGCCCATTCACTGATATATACCTTTCTAGCTTCTGCCAGTTGAGGAAATGGTATCCCTTCCCTCTGAAGATGCAGCAATATTGCCATCTTGAGAGAAGTCCTCACTTGGCAAGCAAACCTGACATCACCTGATTTCCCAGTCTTCAAACTGTGAGAAATAAATCAACCAGTAGGTTGTATTGTGTTATAACAGTACAAATGGACTAAGACAGTAATTTGTACAGAGATGTAGTGGTATTGCATTAACAAATACCTAAAAATAGTTTTGGAAATGGGTAATGGGCAGAGACAGGAAGAGTTTGGAGGAGCATGCTAGATAAACCTTATACTACTGTGAATGGAGGAACATTAAGAACAATTATGGCAAGGGCTAAGAAGAGAGTTGTGAAAAATCCTCATTGTTCTTAGAAATTACTTAAGTGATCATGAACTCAACATTGGAAGAAATATGGACAGTGTAAACCATTCTAATGAGGTCTTGATTGGAAATGAGTAACAAGGTATTGAAAACTGGAGAAAGGTCATCCTTGATAAAAAGTGGCAAAGAGCTTGGCTGAACTGTGTAAATATTTTCTTGATCTCGCTGGAGGCAGAAATTAAGAGTGATTAAGACAAATAAATCTCTAAGCAGCATAGTTTTCAGGATGCTGCATGGCTTCTATTAATGATTTATAGTTAAACTTGAGA
The DNA here is from genome assembly GCA_028644305.1 of Xerus rutilus. Classification (NCBI taxonomy): domain Eukaryota; kingdom Metazoa; phylum Chordata; class Mammalia; order Rodentia; family Sciuridae; genus Xerus; species Xerus rutilus. The sequence goes on along the minus strand of CM053403.1, from coordinate 82,773,574 downwards.
ACATAGAAGTGATTTAAAGATGGAATTTAAAATTTAAAAAGAAAGCAAGAAATAAAACTTGGAAAATTCTTAGGCTGATTACTTAAAAGAATAAGCATGTTTAGGAGAGAAACCAAGGGTGTGGCCAAGCAATCTTTAGATAAAGAGAATAGACAGAAGAAAAGCAGGGTTCTAGTCATCAAGACAATGATAGAATGACTGCAGAGGCATCTCAGACATCTTTGAGGCTGACATGCCCATCATAGTTCTAGAGTTACAGAATCTTGAGGGTCTACCATTTTCCAGGGAAGGTCCAAGGAGAACCACCTAGGTTCTGAGAACCACCCAGAATTGCCTCAAGTCTCTCCTCACATTCTAGTGCAGCACTCCTTTACAGCAGATATCTTCCACAGTACAGTCCAAGCATCACCTGGGCCCACCTGGGCCACCATCTGTGGCTCAGGTGATGCTTGGACTGTACTGTGGAAGGCACTTGCTATAAGCATCACAGCATCTGCTTGTTGCTATTTCTTCAGGCTGAAGAGTGCAAGAGCTAAGGAGGCTTTCTCCTCCTACAGTCAAGAATGTCTAGGACAGCCTGTAAACAGAAACAGAGATTTGCTGCAGGAGAAGGCCAATTCAGAGAGCCCCTGCAAAAACAATGCTTTCAGAAACCATTGAAGGCAGAGCTACACTTAACACACTACATCTGTGATGTCATCAACAAGGAATGTCAGCCTAGGAGAGCCACAGGACTTTAACCTGTGAGAGTTATATATGGGTTTTGCTCAGCAAAGTCCTGGGGGCAAGTTCCTCTGAGGTCTTAGCAGATCAACCCCGACCCCAGAGGGTGGGACATGGAATCGAGAAGGATGACTCTAAGGCTCTAAGATTTGACATTGTTTGTCTTGTTGGGTTTTGGAATGCTTGGGACCTGTTACTTCTTCCTTTTCTTCTGTCTCTTCTTTTTGGAATGGGGATGTCTCTACTATGCCTATTTCAGCACTGTGTTTTGAAAGCGCTTAACTTGTTTGATATCACAGGGTCATGGCTGATGGGGAATTTGCCATAAGATGAACTCTATCTTGAGTCTCATTGATATAATGCTTAGATGAAACTTTGGAGTTAAACTTTAAAGTTGATGCTGATTTAAGTTGACTTTTGGGGAGCTATTGGGATGAATTCATTATGTGTGAGAAAGACATGAAATTTGGGGCCAAGGGTAGAATGCTATGGTGCGAATGTAGCCCTTCCCAAAATCAGGTGTGGCTAATGTGATTATATTAAGAGGTGGAGACTTTAAGAGATGAGTAAGCTGTCAAGATTTTTCATTTGTGACAAGGAGTGAGGTCCTATATAAATGTGTGCTCATATTTAGCTCTGCAATTTTATTTGTGCCAAACTATTACTAATTTGAGCTGATTAATAAGCAAAGCGTTTTCCTCCCAATTTTACATGTGCTGAGTTCGTGGACAAGGCATAAGTCAGTGTCATGGTCAGCAAAAAGGCCCATCCTGTAGAGTTGTGTGCAGGTTGCTGAGAGGAGACTAGGCATGCTGAAGGTGTCTTCTCCCCTCTTTCCAAGTGAATGGCTGTGGGAGCGCATCCCTGGAGACTTCTTTAGCCAGCTGCTCCTCTTAACTCACTCTCATCTCTCACCTAGCTCAGGACAGCCATACTGCATTAATGGCTAAGTGCAGGGAACACCATGGAGCGCGTGATGGTATTCAGAAAGCTTTATCCTCACATGCTTTTGCTGTGCAGTTCATTTTTTAACAAAGGACTAGAAACGAAAATGTGGATGTGAGCAGGGGGTGAAAGACCACTTTGTAGCAAATGAATTACATTCAAAGTCAATTTTTAACTAATTCTTCCTGCGGCTATTAAAAGAGCTAGTGTTACTTAGAGTCACAGACTAGTCCCCAGAAAATGAATATCAGTGAGAGATCCACTTCTGGGCATAAAGCATCCTCTTTAGAGAAAATCATTCTTGAAGTTCATATATTAAGTTTGTTCTCACTATTCTAAGGCAGGTTTGAAAAATATAACAGAAAGAAAGAAAAACTGTTGGATTTATCCATCTTAAAGAGATGGTAAATTGACCTCCTGCTGATGACAGAGCACTCAGTTGGGGAAGGAAACAAAAAAATAACAAAAAACCCTTCACAGCAAACAATAGAGATTGCTTCAGTTCAATTTCCTCTCATATACAGGTTCTGGCTTTATGGTTTAGTCCCATAATACATTTATTAGGATAAAATTCAAGAACATTCACAAATAACTGAAAATAAAGCCTAGTACACCTAAATAAAGCCTAAAATATTTTGTATAACTTTTTTTTTTACTCTATTGCCTGTAATGTAATTCTAACTTCCTTCCTTTCTCCCTCCATTTTACCCTGTCTCCCTTCCTTCCTTCCTTCCTTCCTTCCTTCCTTCCTTCCTTCCTTCCTTCCTTCCTTCTTTCCTTCCTTCAAATAGAGGCCCTATTTGAATCTGTAATATATTAAGGAAAACAAAATTTCTTTCTAATTAAGTCCCAACTTTTCACTCTGTATAAGACAATGAGACATAATGGGTTAAATGAAACTTTAACATGAGGTCTTCATTAGTCTTCACCTTTAACATGAGGTCTCATACCCTCAATTCTATAGTGCAATGTATGGTTAAAACATCTATTTTAACTGTACCAAAAAAGGAAAGCCTCAGAAAAGTGCTTTATTTTTAGCCATCTAATCCGTATATTAACTACTCTGCAGAAACTTCTTGGAGGTGACCTCTTTAAGATACGCACATCTAGCCATCAACAATCCATAGGAGAGTTTGAAATGGGGTGTGAGAACTTGCAACATTTTACTCAGTGTCTTGGGAGACACCATTATCATGACCCCTTAAATTTACTGTCTTTGTAGACAACTTGCTATGGGAAAGGGGGACTTCGGAGTTAACTCAGCAGCTTTGGCAAATGAATGTTCCAGGAGAGTATTACTGCAAACCCCAAGAGGGGACATTAGTCTAGCTCTTCATTAGCAGGGGTGAGAAAAAGCTGTCCTGTGTGTTCCTGGATAGGCAGACTTTATTCCAGCAGGAGTTTCTCTCTGGAATTCAATTCTCTGAAATTCTTAGTGCTCCCAAAGTCAGACTTGTCTTTAATGGAAATGGGATAAGGGGAATCTGAAAATGTCAAGTGCAGTTTTATTTTTCAAGGAGACCATGGGTTTACAAATTGGAAGGAAAAAAATTCCTTTAAGCAGAATTAAAGTGCAAATGTAAAAGTCTAACACGTTGCAATTTGACAATGTGCACTAACTGATAATGCCACCCACTCGACTCATTTACCAATTTAAGGTTATTTTGTAATCACCCTGTGAGCTTCCCAGCATAATAGAAGTCTGTAAGAATGTGCATGTGTGTTTTGCTCTAAAACAGCAAATAACTTCCTATAGTACTTAGGAAAATAAAGCCAGAAACTCCTTTTCTTATCCTTACATAGCAATGATATTGTGTAATGGTGTTTGTTTTTTTTTTTTCCTCAAAGTTAAATCATGGTATACTCTATGGGTGAAAAAAAATGCAAAATAAATTTCATAATTATGTAAGTAATGTTCAAAATCATATACGAAATGTTAAAGAAAATGATTGCAAATGCAGGCAGAGATGAAATTGCTAAAGTATTTAAATTCTAATACAGTGAGTATACCATATAAGTAGAAAATCTCAATATTTGATAATGAAAGCATTAAAAAGATACAATCTGATATACTAATGTATTCCTAAATAAAAGTAAACACTGAAACCATTTTAAAGTAATCATCTTTTTCTAACACTACAAAATATATTGATAATAATGAGTCAAAAATGTAGAATTGCTTCTCTTTTAAAATCCTTATATTTTAGAATTTTGAAAATATCTAACTCATGAAACATGCCCTCTGCTAACTAGAAAAAGTGATTTTTATTGGAACCTTTATACTTACAATGAATATTGTGATAAGTACCAAATTCAAATAGTCATGTCATATGATTGTTGTACCTTTGTAAGAGTAAACTAATAAAGCACAGCATTTTAAACAAATCACAGTAATGACTTGTTAGAAAAATAATTACAATGTACTTAATCATCATTGTGCTATGCTTGACCCTTTACAAAGAGATCTGTACAAATTCTACAGTTCTAAGAACTTAAAAGTAAAGAAATGAGTTCGTATGTTAGTTGGGTATGTTTGTTTGTTTTTTTAATGTCACTGATTTTTTAAAAGAGCTTCATAGAATCTATAGCTTGTGGTCTGAAAAAAAAAATAAAGGTTCTGTATAAAGTCAATGAGAAGTGGCCTCCCTGGCTCTCCTTGAACAATTCTGAGAGTAAAAATTTTTCACAACATGGGAGAAATTGCTCCTTTGATGAGTAGCTCTAATGGGAAGCCTTTCTCTGTCCTAACCAATGGATGAAATTTTATTTTCTAAAGCAATCATGACCAATTTATTATATCTTGTCATCTTCTAGAACATTCAAAGCCACTTCTTTTTGCTCTCCTAAATCTCCAATGTCCTCCTATATTTTTAGTAAATTCTTTCTACATTATACATAGTTTTTGAATTTTAAAAATTGGTTCTTTTTAGTTATACATGACAGTAGAATGTATTTTGACATGTCATTCATACATGGAGTATAACTTCCCATTCTTGTGGTTGTACATGATGTGAAGTTATACTGATAGTGGATTCATATATTCACATACCAAAGTTATGTCTGATTAATTCTACTATGTTTCCTATTTCTGTCCTCCTTCCATTCCCTCCTCCTTCCCTTGTCCAATGTGGTGAATCTCCACTCCTCCCTCTCCCCTGCCAATTGTGATCAGCATCTGCATATCAGAGAAAATATTTGGCCTTTGGTTTTTTGGGATTGGCTTTTTTCCACTTAGCATAATAGTCTCCAGTTCCATCCATTTACCAGCAAATACCATAATTTCATTCTTTTTTATGGCTGAGTAATATTTCAATGTGTTTATGTACCATATTGTCTTTATCCATTCATCTGTTGAAGGACATCTAGGTTGGTTCCATAGTTTAGCTATTGTGAGTTGAACTTCTATAAACTTTGATGTGGCTGCATCACTGTAGTATGCTGATTTAAGTTCTTTTGGTATAAACAAAGGAATGGGATAGCTGGGTCAAATGGTGGTTCCATTCCAAATTTTTGGAGGAATCTCCATACCACTTCCCATAATGGTTGCACCAATTTTCAGTCCCACCAGCAATGTATGAATGTTATCTTTTCCCTCATGTCCTTGCCAAGATTTATTGTTGCTTTTATTCTTTATAATTGCCATTCTGACTGGAGTGAGTTTTCATTTGCATTTCTCTAATTGCTAGTGATGTTGAACATTTATTCATATATTTGTTGGCCATTTACTCTTTGAAGTATCTGTTCAGTTCCTTTGTCCATTTATTGATTGGATTATTTCTTTTTGTGTGTGTGTTGGTTTTTGAAATCCTTATGTATCCTAGAGGTTAATGCTAGATTTTCTCCCATTCTATAGGCTTTTTTTTCATGTTCTTAATTATTTCCTTTGCTTTGAAGAAGCTTTTAAGTTTGATACCATCCCATTTATTGATTTTTGATTTTATTTCTTATGCTTTAGGAGTCTTGTTGAGTAATTTAGTTCCTAAGCCAACATGGTGGAGATTTGGGCCTACTTTTTCTTCTAGTAGGAACAGGGTTGCTGGTCTAATGTCTAGGTCCTTGATCAATTTTGAGTTGAGTTTTGTGCCAAATGAGTGATAGGGATCTAATTTCTTTATATTACATCTTATATTCTGATAGTTATTAATTCCTGGGTCAAATATGCTGTATTAGAGTTAATGAGCTCAGAGATAATCCTTTGATCCTTTTTCACCATGCTACCTATAGCACTTCCAGAAATCTCTTTATTCTTCTTACTTTTCTCTTTATTCTCTCTTACTCTCTCCTTCCCTCACTCTGTCCTCTCTTGCACTCTCTTACCCTTCTCTTCCTCCAGCTCCTTAAAGTTGTTTGGGCTCAGACATGTTTTTTGGCCTGGACTTCATTGAACTATAAGATTAGCTGGCCCTTTTTCTTCCCATTTTGGCCTCAACTGAACCTTCAAATACTATTTTTGGTTTGTTCCTCACACTCTTTCACATGTCACAGTCTCAGGATATAGCCCCACCCCAGTGGCACACCAACCTTGTTAAAGAACTCTAACTTAAAACAAAGCTGAAACATTCTCACTTTCTCAGAGAGATCTCTGCATCATTATTTCATGAGTTCCACATCACAAAGCTCTATTGTGTTCTTGTTTTTAGGCCTGAACATAAGTAGTGTATTAAGTATGCTAAACTTTCAGGGCTGTGGCAAATGATGGCTTTTTCTGGCACATTAGAGACTCCTTCATGCTCAGTGGGTGAGTGTATTTCTTCTGATTTTTTATTTGACAGGCTTCCTAGGCTTCCACACTCTGACTTCCCATCAAAACTTTCCAGTCAAAAAACTTCAATTTCAGAGTTTTGCAGGATTTGCATATCAAACCACTGTTGCTCAGTGGTAGGAGTACCAACCAGTGCAGATTTCAAAGTGCACAGGATGCTCCAGCAAGTGGTATCACTAGTTTGTAGACGGATTCATTAGGGCTGAGTACTCTCCTTTCTCTTTAAAAGATGATGGTACTATTATATATAATAAACTGTCTCTAAATATTAAAATTGCAAAAGCCCATTTGAGCCAACTTCCAGAGTAGACAATGCTTCTCATTTATTTAAATAGGCCAGACTATTGCTAGAATTATAAAACATCTGTACTAGCAGCAGTGAGGTCTATTTCTGTGGCTATTCTCAGTATGGGAGGAACATAAATACTACACTCAGAATGTAAGAGAGACCAGAGGTTTTTGGCCCATGTAGGAATATGAGCGGAATAACTGAAATCTATATTTTTGTTTCAGGAAGTCTTAAAATGTATCTTACATGATAAAGTCCTGTGAATCCCTGGAATTCCTAGCATTTTTGAGCTAGTAACCCAGCTCCTTAGAAAATGCTGAGAAGCTCATACCTTTGGGAGTTTATGTTCGTGCCTTTCAACTCATATTTATTGGATGAATGGTTCACATATTGGGGAAACCTAATGGTTTTTGGCCTCTAACTCTAACTCAATGGGATCAAATATGTGGATTCTATCTCTCAGATTAAGTTCATTATAAATAGCATAAATGTTGGATTAGAGGATCAGGCCATGGTATATTGGATCCAGATTTCCACCCGACCCAAGTTTATAGTCATATAGAGGAGAGGAGCACTGCTAATGATAGAATCAAGTGGAGGTAATGGTTATGTCCTGGGGGCTCATTCCATCCAACTACATATGGTAGAGCAAGTTTAGTCAAAGGCCATTTATTATTTATAGTGCGTGATCTCTCTGGGCAAGAAGTATACTAATTCTGATCTCACTTCCCTCTTTGAGTTATTTTTCAGCCTCTTACTTGAAAATTTTAAGCAGTGTATGACACTGTGTTTATATTGAGTGTGTAGATTCTAAAACACCAGTTCTATTTTGTTTAATTTCCTGTTAGTCCAGGTATTTCTATATCATGTACTTGTCCACTAGTTATCTCATCTTAAGTAAAAATTTTATGCTTATCACTAATCTTTAAAAAGGCAGGTAATTTGGATTCTGAATTCAGTCACTATAAGCTATCCTTTTCATATCTGCCTTCTGTTACATTCTTTAACCTGTGGTCATTTCCATTTTACATTTAAATTTTTTCTCTTACCAATGAATTTTGTTTTTATTCATGCTTCAGACTTATGAAAAAGACACAGATTAGTTCTTTGGATTAATTATCAAGGAAATTTCAGTTATTTTCCTTGTCATTCAATAGGTAAACATTAGGTTTGTATGCCTTGACACTGTTCTAGCCAAAGTGGATTTTGGTGTATGGTGTCAAAACCAATTCTCCAAAGCCCTGATCCCAGATGGCCAAAGGCTGAAGGAAAATGACACAACAAAAGTAGCTTGCTTTAATTTTCCCAAAGTACATATTTATCTAGTACAAATAATGCAAAAAAAGGTAAACTTTCATGTGACATCTAACAGAAAGACACTCTTATCAAGGGAAACATTACTGAAATATTTTTGACTTTCCAGCTGAGTAAAATAATGAGGAGAAAAATTGATTATATAAATGAGAACCACCAACAAGCACAATTCTATTTAGAAGAGTGTAGTTCTTAGTTAAGGGATTTAGAGGTCAGTACTTTCTAAAAATTTACTAAATTTGGTCATTTTCCCATATGGCCTAGGCAGAATAGTTTCACAAAATGACAATAAAGTATTTTTTCAAGATATTTTACTTAAATATATTCAAGATGACACTGTTAATACAGAAGAAATCTCAGTGGCAATTACTAGCATACAGATGATTCCTCATGAAAAGGTAATATGCCTTAAGTATACTAAAAGTACTTTTAAAACTGAGAGCACTTCATGGGAAAACTTTGAAGAGTGTATTTAGAAAATTCTATTTAGCCTATATTTTGCTGCTTTTCTTTTTCTTATTTTTTTATTGATAAGGACAATGATATAATTGTTGAATTAGTCTAATAGTCTCATATATGTGCTATAACCCCTTCCTCTTGTTTTCTAAACATCAAATCTGCTCAATTTTATATTGTTATAAAATTAATTTTTTTACCTCCTGTTACAGTTTGATAAAAATGGGGATTTAATGACATTTTACATTATATCTTTATAATTTCACTTATAATAGCTGTGTTTTAGTATATCTTTTTTTGAGAGGGACAGTGTTTTTCTCAAGTCTGAATATTTTCATGGCAGAAATTATATATATATGTGTGTGTGTATATATGTATATGTGTGTGTGTATATATATATAACTAACACCTCAAATAGTACCTGAAATATAGCTGGTGCTTAATAAATTCTTTGGTTTATAGTTTGGATAGTCTTTTTCCATGAGATGCTCTTAAGCAGATTTTTATTGATCCGTATTTCTTGTTCTGCCCTCTTCAAATTATATTTAAATAATATTTGAGTATCTAGGTATTATCATTAGATTATAGTTATAGATTATTGTTTCACTGGATCATGTTTAAGGACTTAAATACTGTTATTTATTTCTCAGCAGAAAATAGAATCATTGTATGGGGTTATTACAACATATGCCCTGGGCAATTTTGTCAAGTAATTTTGCTACACATTTTCAAATTTCTTTGATCTATAAAAAATATCTAGTAAAAATATTATTAACTTGTGCACAACTACCAGAATAGGTAGTTAACCATCTTAATTATTCCTACCATCTTTAGTGTCTTTTGTGTTACCAAATAGATGAAAAACAGGAGCCCTTAGCCAATATTCTCAGATTTGGGTTACAGACATAGCTTGTCATGTTGGGCTTGCTGGGGCATGCCTGTAATCTCAGCTATATGGGAGGCTGAAGCAAGATAATTACAAATTTGAGGTCAGCTTGGGCAATTTAGCAAGACCCTATTTCGTAATAAAATATAAGGTGTTGGGTGGGGGGGCTTTGGATTAGCTCCTACTTAGCAAGTAAGAGGTCCTGAGTTCAATCCCCAATACCACAAAAAAAGAAAGAAAGAAAAACTAAAAAAGACATATGTTGTCAAGAAAATTTAGGAAATGAACTGATGTTGCTCTTTCTACCTGATTTCCATTGGATCTTATTTTCTATTGGGCCTAGCCATGTGGTCCAGGTCTATTTTCATGAATTCATTAAGTTCTCCACTTAATTAAGGTAAACACTAAGGTAAATGGCTTGACAGATCATCTACAGGGAAAGGTGAGTTTAGGAGACATATTTGGTGCTCATGCTTCACATAGTTAAAATAATGGAAGACAGATGCATAGTTAATGGCCTGTTACAGTAGTAAATGTGTTTAGGAAAGATATGTGAAAACTTCAAGCTGCTTTTTGAATGTCTATATGATGTCGATTTAAATATTAATATACAGTCCTCCCATATTTCTAATTTCAGCTCTCTGGGCATAATAGGTGCAAACATATATTCTATTATACAACTACTTACTCTATGTAATTGTGAACATATAATCTTATCTTTGGGAAAAAATTGACTCTTTTATTTCTTTAAAACATTAACTTAATTATAGTGAAATACTATTCTACCAAGACAGTTGAAGTTTTATTTCCAGTAAGGATAGAGCTTTGTACAACTTCCCTAGGACTACATCTATGCTTAGGCAATAGCAGAATATCTTGGGAAGTGAGAAGGGGCTCTTTAGTCCTTTCTTATGTATTTCTGTTTGAGAAAACTTGTAACACATATATCTTTAAACAATTATTCCAGCCAGCACTACTAGATAACATTTGGAAGCTGCTCATGATCTCATGTGAAGTGGTTGCTTTTCACTTTGCTGTTCTAGGAGTGCCATCTTCTCACCTGTGAGCACATAATATAAGTGGATGTATATGTTACCAGTTTTCATTTAATATTAGCATGCCCCAAACTATATTTTCCATCTATAAAACTAGAGAATTACATACAGAATTATCATTGGTAGTAGTATAGTAATAGTAGTAGTAGAATGAACACTAATGAAAAATTAATTAACACAGCTGAATCTCATTCACTTTGTGTTTTGTGTACATTTTCTCTGCTAATGTGTCAGTCGTCCCATCACCTCAAGAATGAGGTGTGAAAAAGTGGTGCCATCATTATTTCCTAAACTTGAGAGATTGTCCAATTTGTCAGACTAATGTCTAATTACCCCTCATGATTTAGAGTAGATACATGTGTAAATAAGCTTTTCATCACTGTGATTAATTACCTCAGATAAACAACTTATAGGAAATAAAGACCAACCTTGACTTAAGGTTTCAGAGATTTCAGTCCATAGTCACTTGTCCCAGTTGCTTGGAGCCTCTGGCACCAAAATACATCATGGTGGGAGCAAGTGGTGCAGAAGGCTTGTTCACCTGATGGCAGCCAGGAAGTAAAAGAGAGAGGAATGGGCCATGATCTGGATATATCCCAGGGCACAGCAAACTGTAATCCAAAACATTTATTAAGCACCAGCTACACTGTTCTTAGGAGAAATGCCCATACCTTCCCTGATAGCTCTATTCTGACACTCACAGCCACACTCTTGGCACTTGATGTTTGTGGATTTAAAAAAAAAAAAATCCTAGGAATGGGGAAGTTGTCAGTGGTAGAGCACTTGCCTAGTGTATGGGACCTCCTGGCTTTGATACTCAGTGCCACAAATATATAAATGAATAAAGGAGGCTGGGCAAGGGTGTCCAAACATCTTTACAGTTGAGCCAATTTTCAGATAGCACTTGAGATACGTTCCGTAAACTCAAACCTGCAAACACCTCTGACTGTACAGAAAGTCACTCATGGCTCTGGACATCTGTCTTTGTCTTTCCTTTTTCCTTTCTCTCTTCTTTTGCCCACACAGGTCCCTGATAGCATTGTACATTAAAAGATGTCATAGGATTCAAATTCTCCTTTGAAATTTTCCTCTACCTCCTTTTCTTGCTTAAACCTTGGCTTTCTCCAAAAGACATTAATTTCCTTATGATCTTTTTCTAGGGTTGTTATTCATTTTCTCACATACCAGGAGGTTGGATCAAATGCAATTCCAGATAATTCATGTACTTTTAAAAATTTAAACAAAGACACACAGAAATCTGCTTGGATATTTTTCTCAGTTTGCTTGGTCTGCTATAATAAAATGCCATGGTCTGAGTGGCTTAAACAATACTAATTTATTTCCCATAGTTCTGGAAGCTGGAAACTCTATGAATCAGGTGTGGGCAGATTTAGGTCATAAGAAAGCCCCTTTTTCTGGTTTGCAGATGGTCACCTCTCCATATCTTTACATGACAGGCAGAGTTTCTTGGTCTTACAAGGGTGCTAATCCCATCATGAGGACTTCACCCTCAGGGACTTACTTCCCGAAGACCCAACTACTAACACCATCACATTAAGAATTAAGACGTCAATATACAAATTTTAGAGGGCACAAACATTTAGTCCATGGAATATTAATGCTTCCTTTGCTACATCTTCTGCTTGCTTTTACCCACTACTTTCTGGATTCTACAAAGTACAGCTTATCAATTGGCTTCTTTCTTTGTTTCTTTCTTAAACCTTTTTCATCATCTCAGGTGATTCAGTTTCTGATTGGTGGCCTAACATAGTGTGCTTATCAAAGTTATCTTTCTAAATCTTAAAGCTTTAAAATTTTCCTGGTGGTTCCCAATCTCAAAGAAACGATCTCTAATAATTAACAATGTCCATCTATATTATATTATTCAATAACTCATAAGTAAAATAATTAGTGATAACTTAAAATCCAATGTCTCATTGTGAAATTTTCTTTCTTTAAAGAGCTTAACACCTGAGTGGTGTTAGTGTCTTAAAACTGAAATGTATTAAAATAGTAAAAACAACTCCCAAAAAAACAAATATGTATTTCATCTTCTGGTAGTTCAGCATAACTTGGTGGCAATAGATATTTCATTTCTTGTTTCAATAATCATTTCTTCCAAAGTACAAAATTACACACTCTGTTGTCCAGTTTTTATTACTTTAACAAGATAACTGAGATAAGCTACTTCATGAGGAAAAGAGGTTTGTTTTGATTCATAATTCTGGAAATACAAGATCTAGATTTTCCCGTAAATGATAACCAAGTATGCTAATATATTTAATAAAAGAAATGTGCCTACTATATTTTGTTTTATCTCCCAAATGATCATTTAAAAATTTGTAAAAAGAGAGTTATATGGAATTATTAGTTAGAGAAATTAAAGTGTCCTTAATCCTCTTAAAATGAGTATGCTGAATGGTGCTACTGCTGCTATTTTTCAGTCATGAAAGTATTCTGTTAATATTTTAAATGATTTTCCATAGCAAAAGATAAAACTAAACAAAATTTTAAAAAACAGAGTATTCTCAATAACCTAAATATTTCATTCTAATATAATTCTATTCACTTAAGAGTTTGATTTTCTTACCCAATTCTCCTTAACTTCCAAAAACAATGTGAATTATTCCATATTGTTAAATGAAGCTTTAAATTTTTTTTTTGTAGCTGCTATGCTACAACCTATTTATCAAGTAGTTCTCTGTCCTGCATTGTGACCATGAGATACTTGATTATGGGAGACATTTTCTCTTCCTTATTTTGAATTAATAAAATGCCTGCAAAAATTTTGTTGTTTGATACAGAAGTAGGAAAATATGTGAATTAATATTTATTTATCTTCTCACCTGCAACTTTGATTTTACTAGTTCTTTAAATTAGAAACTATTATCTTTTAATTGAACAAATAATAGATTGGAAGTATTTTAAGGAAAGCATATTTTTTCAAAGATGATATTTAAAGTTAGAAAAAATAATGAAATCAATGAAAACTCCCCAAAACAATGGAGGCAACTCATACTGAAATGGCAAGAGTACTCTTCTGTGTAATCTTTTTAAGATAGACTAAATTTGTATTTTTGACATATTTTTCACAGACCCAAATTTAGTCTTGCATATTTTAAAAATTTTTATGCATTTATTTTAGTAAATTATATAGACTTGTAAATGAGAATTCATATGGTAGGATTATTGATATGTCTGTTTATATACATTGTTTTTATCTGTAGTTAATCTCTCATTCCAAAACACTTACATACATAAACAAAATCAATAACTAAATTTGTTGAGAAGCTTATACTCAACAATAGAAAAATAAAGTTATATAACTCCTAGCATATTTATGTCAAACATTCTATAAAACTAAGAAATTTTAAGAAATGCATTTGCCATACACTTTTAACAGCACAAATGCTTTGGAGAAAGTTTCTCATGAAAAAAACGTCATGACTAAAGAGTACTTGAATGACAATATAGAAAATAATTAAAACTGGAGAATTAATCTTTGTCTTCACATATCTTGGCTGATGCTAACACAATTGCAGAAACCACGTATTTAAAGCTACATTTTATAAAACCTCACTGGCAAAAATCAATAGAAAGCTTTAGTGGGTAGAATGTGTGTAATAGTAACAAGTAGAAAGGTTAGTGTAGAAGTTAATGGTTCTATCAGGAATAAAACAGAGTTAAAATGTGAAGGAAAGGTCTACCACAAGTGGTTCATTAACCTTTTAGAACCCCAGTGTATCCTTGCTGTAAAGATTACAACAAATCTCAGTCAGACTCTACTCTCATTTGCTAATACTCCGCCTCAGCACAGCACTGTTTAAGTTCCTCATGATAGAATTATTTTCACTACAATTGTATGTTACCGCTAAAAACTAAAACAGTAGGGCTAGATAATAGAGGACATCAGTAAGCATATACTATGGAGTATTTTTGAAGTATTTTTGTTTTTGTTTTTGGCTTTTTTTCCTTCCAAGCCTTCATTTTGCATCTAATTCAGCTTCAGATTGACGAAAAGTAGAAGTATATGATGTAAGATCCAATAAAGAATTACCTTTGGTCATAGTCACATTTTAAATAGGTAGCTTACTTATCTAAGAATTCTGTTAATTTTCAGCTTACTTCCAGTATTCATTGACTATTGAGAAGGGTCAGAAAATTTTCAAGATTCATTTTTCATCATTTAAAGAAGTAAAATAATTTATCTTTTTTGCTCAAGAATATATTATGTGGCCTCTGAATCACCTGGAAATCACCTGGGTAAAGTGGTTTGGAAAAGGATAATGATTTGACTTGCACTGTGGTGATTTAAGGGTAGAATTATGGTAACAAAAGTCATATGTGAAACACATGGCATGGCAATGATTTAATGTCTTCAGGTGGAAGGTAGTCACAGTGTTGTGCTCCCATTTTTTCCTACTGTCCTTTGATGTTTTTTCAATCTTAACAAAAAAAGAAAGAAAAATCTCATTCTTACATTTCCTCCCCACAGTATCTTTCCTGCATCCTTCTTCTTCCCTGACCCTCTCTCAAATCTTTCTTGCTTTTCTTTCAGTAAATTTTAAGTTTAGAAGTTTAAATGAGCAGCTGCCACAGCAGGTAGGGCAAATATTCTGGCTAGCCAACTAACAGTGGGGACTCCTGTACAGGATGGCTGGCTCTCCTTTGGAGATAGAATTCACCTCTGCAACAAATTCAGAGTCCATCAGCTTGAAGCCTGAAATCCCAGACCTTATATTCCTTCCAAATTTTCCAGTTGTAATCTACCCTGCTGGGCTGATTCCTTTCAAATTTCCATATAATCCAAAAATGAAGTTATTTTTATTTCTTCCTCCTTTTTTTTTCAAAGAGGGGCAAATTCAGTTCATAATTAGGGGAGGAGTAGTTTTTGGATTCAATCCTCTGCACAAAATCTGTTATAAATATGTCCTGCCAAAATTCTGAACTGTAATGTGCCAGTTTTGTAATAGGTTTAGTGCTCTGGTCTTTTTCTCTAAGTCCAAATTCCCTGTCATTTTAAAACATTTTGTCCCTGAAAACCCTTTTTATTTTTCCTACAATTTTCTTTTTTAAAAAGATGATGTGGTATGCATGTTTTAAGCCATCCCATCTGTGACAGCTGAAGACAAAAACGTCAGCCTGAGATTTGGCACAACTTGGACCTGCATCCTGTAATCTCATTTGTGCCTGTCCTAGAACTGTTCTTATTACCGGGAATTCTTATCTTGTAGCCACAGCCCAGGGCAGCATTGTGGCTCTTTTGAGTATAATCAATGCACTGGCTAAAACGCTATCCAGATCTTTGTTAGAGCAGATACCATCTTTGGAATTGACTCTGATGTTGAAAATTGCCGAACCCTTTAATCTGCTTCATTTCTCTTGCTTGAATGATGGTCCGAACAGTGCAACTTTAGAGGACAATGACTCTGGCTCTTTGAAATGTTGATTTTCATCGGTGGCACAATGTGATGAGCACATAAACTCTTTATATAGTTGGTCAATGATAGTAAGGCTTTCTACAAAGATGACCATATTTACCATTTACTGGGCATCTCACTTACCAGAAAGCTTTGTCATAGAAACAGAACAAACTTCATGAAGCCTAGAGTTAAATGAGAACTTTGACATAGCTGGAGTAAATTCAGTTTTTTATATTTGTGTTTCTTTCACATAATTTAAAAGCAAACCTTCAAGGAATTGAGTCTTTGGCAACAGATTTTTTTAAGTTAAGACTGCGATTTTCTCTTTGGTGTGACTAAAGTCTTTTTTGTTTGTTTGTTTAAAAGATACATTTTTGTATTGTCAAGCTGTTTGTTTAATAATGCAGAAATCATTTATAATTAAATAATACCTATTTATCATAATGGGTAGATCATAGGATTTACCACTATAGACAGTTGTTGAATTTTATCTCTGTGGATAAACAATTCTGTGAATGGTTGCTAATTTAGGAATGTGTTTTTCACTCAGAGTGACTACATACAGGAAAACTAAATCTAGCATTTCCTATTATGATTGAACTTGTTTATGTCCACAGAATATAAAATCCAGGTTATCTTCTTATTTAAAAATTGAAACAAATTAATAATTTTAGTAACTAAAACTAAACAACTGACAAAATGTTTAAGGTTTGGAAATAGATTACATTTGTAATTTTTGAATAGTTCAACTTAGAAACAAATTCTTAAGGATGTGAAAGCTATGGTATCACCAGGCAAATTGTTTTTTTTTTATATTTTTGCAACTTGAAGCCAACTTTTATCAGTTTTTATTATTTGTCAAAACTATATATGGTGATGCCCTTAGTTGGATAGATTTCTTACCACATGGGGAAGAATAAGAATAACTATCATAACTCATTTAGTGACCGGCCTCGTTCAGAAATCTAGAATTTTCCCCCATACTAACCTGAAGCTCCCCGCTTATAAGCCTTAGTATCCACTGTCTTAAGATGAAAAGGAAACAGAACTAATATGACAATTGAGGTTCTCAGCCTCAAGGCACCACATGATCCGTGTGATCACAGTTTGTTTAAACTAACAATAAGAGACAAGATGTCAATTAATTAGACTCACTGGTGAAGAAAGGGATTATAAAAATCTAAAATGGAGCCGGGCATGGTGGCTCAAGCCTGTAATCCCAGCACTTAGGGAGGCTGAGACAGGAGAATCGCGAGTTCAAAGTCAACCTCCGCAATGGCGCGAGGCGCTAAGCAACTCAGTGAGACCCTGTCTCTACATAAAACACAAAATAGGGCTGGGGATGTGGCTCAGTGGTTGAGTGCCCCTGAGTTCAATCCCCAGTACCAAAAAAAAAAAAAAAAAAAAAAAAAAAAAAATCTAAAATCTAATTTCCAAGTTCTGAAAGCAAGAACTGCTGGAAAAGTATGATTTCTTTCCAGTTAATTTGATTGGACGGCAAATAAGCAATTTTACACCCAAATGAAATAGGAAATACAATTTTTAAAAATTTGGTCTCAAAAATATGCTGTTGAAAGATTTTGAAAGGCACATACTGTTTATTGTATTCATTAAACTCATTTGGAAATTCCCCTTTTCTGACATTGCTTTATTTTTATGTGACTTACAAGTATGTGGGTAATATGCAGTTCATCTCTAATGCTAGCCCGCTTAGTAATTTCTCTTCATATTCAGTGTGAGCCACAATCCAAGCATGAATCTGTTCATCAGTCTTCATTTGCTTTCCAGATATGCATGCAGTCCCTACTCTGCTGTATCTTAGCTCTGTGATGTTGGTGCTTGATCCTCTGAAGTTTCAGTTTTCTAATTTATGAAATAAAGATAATACTACATTTTTCACTGTTTTCCTGAGATTCAATTTTATGCTGTTTTCCTCTCCCCAGCCTCTATTCTATCTCCTACCTACCACTCCCTACTCTATTATGAATATCCATCCATTCATTCATTCATCTTTTGATCTGCTTATTTATCTATCAGTCATCTCTGCATCTACCTATTTTCCTGATGCTACCATGTAGAATTAGAAATATATTGTCAATACCCAAATACAGTACACACTACAAAACAATATAATAAAACATAAGGAATGAGACAAAGGGCAAATAAGATTAAAATGTTAAGGTAGTCAAAGGGTCAGTCAACTGAGTGTGCACACACACACACAAATGTAACCCTTTTCTGTTGGTATACTTTCCAATTGCTTTTGTTTGTTTGTTTGTTTTAGGCAGTTTAGAATATGGTCATACTCATTTACATATCATCATGAGATGCCCTGGGTTTGTTTTAACTATCAGATAGAATTGATAGAGTTGGCAGCATGGATATAATGAATGCCATTTTGTAAAAGAGCTATAACAGTGTCAAATATGCAGAACAGTGTATTGCATTTTACAAAATGTACATTCCATTTTGCCAATGTAGAAATAATCTTAATTTTTACATTTATGTTTTATGAAGCCAGAATAACTAAACATGTATGTGGAATAAATACTTAATCCTGATATTCCTAAGATAATTTGCATCATAATGGATTATGATAATGATGATATAAAATGTTACAGCCCAAATAATACACTGGCTTAAGTAGTGAAATAAGTAGATAAAATTTAACTTCATTGGCAATAAATGACACATTCTTAAATGACCATTTTCAACATCCTCAAGTATAAATTAGCTAGATGACTGAATTACTTTTCATTTATAGGAGGAACATGATAAGATTTATTGTATCTCACAAGATAAAATAAGAGGATTTAGCAGATTCAAATATATCTTGGATTTTTTTCATATTTGAACATATTCTCCAATGTTTTTAACTTATAACTAAACTGTTTGAAACTCTAAAAATTTAGTTAAATTATTTATGCATCAAAATGGTGTGTTCAAACTCACACTTGAAGGTCAAGAGAATTAATCCTCAATTTTTCTTTTAGAAATACAAGGACTCATTTTTCATTTGCTCTAAGGGTTGGCATGAAATTGCCTATGAAGTATTTTATTATAATTATGGATTCTTTAGCAATATTTAAATACAATATTCCTTAAATTCATTAGCCTAAAATTACCTGTTAATTTCTGACCATAATTAATACAAGAAACTTACTGTATTGGGAAATGCATGTCTTAAGTGAACCTGTGATTTTTAAGAATGGGTACCACAACTAACTGTGCCAAATCCTTTCAAAAAAATGTACTTTTATTCATTCAGTAAAATACCATTAGGCAGAAAATTTTGTAATATATCTCAATTTAAGTCAGGATAAAATTTCAGGCAATAAAAATGGTCACCATTTACCTCAGAGATCAAGGAAAAATTATTTGGAATCTTGGAAGAATTTCAAGTCTATAGTCATGAGGTAAACTCCATTTCTCTAGCTCAGACAACCAAGATGAATAAGAATTCAACTCTCCTGGTTAAAACATTTTCCTTTATTCATCTTTTATGGCCATTTATCTCTTTATACCTATTTTTCAGGGCTCTTATGAAGATGAGTGGAATAGTTTGCTCTGAAGTGCTTAAACTCTTAGGAAAAATACTATATGAGAACAAATTATTATTATCTTTATTACTAGAACAAACACAGGGGATAATTATTTTTTGAATCTAAAAGAACAAGGAAAAGTATGATTCTGCATTAAAAATTACACAGTGGGTGGTAAATGGTTTTCACTTCTGTGAAGAGCAATACAGTAATTTCCACGCTGTACTGCTTATAACATTTATCCTCTATTGGCCTTGTTTCTGGTGCTTTCAAAATTTCTTTCCTTCCCACATAAATTTGCTAAATTTTGTCCTTTGCAACACCAATGTAGGTTTAACAAAATTTTAAAAAGGAGTTAATTTCTTGCCAAAAAGAGACTGTAAAGAACCTGAGACTTCATGCACAAGAATTCACTGAATTTTGTATATTTCTTTGTATTGTATGTAGTTTAATGAAAGTTTTAAACTTTAATGGCAGTTTTTCTTTGCAATATTTCTGTAATTAGTTCTTCTTAGACTAATGTAACACTTGATTAGAGACTATGTTGACTTTATAGAGAAATCACCTTCTCTTTTTATACTGTGTTCCTGAGCTTTGTTTTCTACAATATATATTTTTACTGATTTGCATGAATTGTATGTGTTGTATGATGCACTTCTTGGGGTTTATTGATGGCATTTGAGGTAAAAGTATGAGCATTATACCATACCCTAAGCTTGTTGTTCCTAGAAAAATGCAGACTACATTTTCCTAATAACTGTAGATGAAAACAATGGAGTGGTTTCTAGATTTTAATGAGAAAGTACATCTAAAGGTCTATTCTTAGTCTGTTTCCCACATATTTATTCCATTCTCTCTTCTTACATGTGATCTTACCTTTCTCTCATCTTTTGATGCTTCTGCATTTGAATTATAGCCAGACTATATGTATATTATTCTCCTTATCGTTACTCCAGATATTACATTCAGTTAAACCATGTATGTAGTCAGTTCCTGAGTTATTTCCTTGTAGCCATACTTATCTCTTCGTTCTGTAGATGGCAGGGCTTTGTGCTAAAAAGGGATAAAGATAAATGGAGTGTCTGGAGGACTGAGGCATCATACACTGATGTTTCTGCTTTTCTCTTTAACCACTCTGGGGCATATGGCAATAAAGTAATAATTACATATTATTTTTTAATCCATAACTATATTCCCTCTTCTTAATTTAATAAACAAATTTTGAGTTGCATTTTTCGTATATTAATCAGTTTTTGATGAATGTAGAAAGATGGTTTGCGATAAAATCCCATTCTTGTCATTTCCTTAATCCAACATTGGTAAATTTTAGAGTTCTCCAAGAAAAGAAATTTTATTGCTCCTGGAAATATTCTTTTTCATGCTCATTTGGAAGATGATTCATGATCAACTGTCAAGAAGTTCTGATCTTGTAACTTAAAAAGACAGATATCTGTCAACTTCTTATTGAAAGCTTTAGGAAAGTTATCACGGAGACTGAGAAGTCCAAGGTTTAAGAGCCCATGTGGCACTGGTAGGATCAACTCTGTTTTATGCTAATTTCTATAGGTGAGATGTAATGGAGAGCTAATAGGTAACAGTGTCCCATAGAAAGTATTTGCTGTAAACTTCTGTATTTTATATTTGTAAAAGTAAAATGTTTGCACTATAAGATATAGAAATAAATTAAGTTTATTTAAATAAATGTTTTAAATCAACAATTTATTTTATGCGCCACATACTGCTGCAGGTTTTTGACGTTCACTGTCAAATATTCCTGACAAAAGTCACTTTCTCTGTGGGACTTAAATTTTAGAGTAGAGGGAGAGACAGTGAACCTTAAGTTGCTAAATAAGCAAGTTACATAAATAAAGAGAAGTTGGATGGACTAACAGGAAAAAGCAGAAAATGAGGTTTAGAGAGTATTAGAATTGAGGGGCAGGCTGAGATGTGAAATGAAATAGTGGGTAATTTTCTGAGAAAACAAGGTTGAGCAAACTTAAAAGAGAGAGGTTCCAGTTAGATGTTTGGGGTAAAACAGGCAATGAAAAAATTAGAACGTAGACCCTAAGACAGGAGTGTGTCTTGTGAGTTCTATGAGCAAGGGTAAGTGTTGCAAAGTGAGCTAGGTGGTGGGCTTTGGTAGCAAAGTCAGAGATAATTGAGCCAATAAACTTCAATAGTTTGTATACTAGCTCAATGTACAGCCATTGCAAAGTTCTGAGCACAAAAGCAGCATTGGTCTTACAAATTACAATTTATATTTCATTAGAATGAAGTCAAGCTAGGCATGGTGGCACATGCTAATTATCTCAGCAATTTGGGAGCCTGAGACAGGAGGATTGCAAGTTCAAAACCAGCCTCAGCAACTCGGAGAGGCCAAGATCCTCAAAATGAAAAAATTAAAATTGCTGGGATATATCTCAGTGAAAAAGTGCCCCTGAGTTCAATTTGCAGTACAAAAAAAAAAAAGAAGAAGAAGAAGAACGGAGTCAAAATATGAAACTATCTTAACTATCTTATACAAAAAACATGTAATTTGTGTCTTTACATAATTTTTAAAAAAATTCTTGATAAATCAAGATATTTTCTCCAATTGAATCAATTAGAATTCACTTGATGATATGACCTTTAAAGGAACTTTATAGTCAACCTTTTATAAAGTGAAGGCTTCTTTGCTTTCCAGAAAGTAATCATATAGTAGTTTATACTCAGACCACGCACAACACTATTTCTGAAAAAAAAAAAAATGAAAAAAGGAAAAGTTAAAATCAAAGAATCCTAGATAATCAAAGATAGCTAGGTATTATCCCACATATATTGATTAATTTTTTTGGTAGAGTGAGCCCTGAGGATATGTATGTTTAAGAAGTCCTGCAGGTCATTTTGAAATTGCAATGGAATAGGACCTCTGGCCTTCAATATTTGTTTCTTTCCCTGCATACATGTGAGAGGGTGTGTGTATGTTAACTAGTGGGGTGGGGAACAGATCAAGAATTGTAGAAATTAACAGTTTCTCTAATTTTTATATTTATTTGGTCTTCTAACTCTTCCTCATCTCTGTTTTCTCTCTCAGACACAGAGAGAGACAGACTCACACACACACACACACACACACACACACACACACACACACATACACTCCAGGTGTAAATGTGGTTTTGAAATGGCAATGTCTGCTTTCATCCCAGAAAATCAACAGGATAAAAAAGAACTGGCATTGCTTATCAGCACGGCAGAAGTTAAGATACGGAGGTTAATACAGTAGAATATGTCTTTTGCTCCAAGCAGCAGAAACAATAAATCAATGAGGGAAATGTAGTAAGAAAGTTGATTTTTCTTCCTACCATGTCAGTCTGTGACCTTTTTGATTTTATCTGTTGCTTATCTCCTGTTTATAAAAATGACCATGCAAATTACCCAAATTGTCACCATTTTTCTAGTAATGTTAATCTCAGTTTTATCATATCAGTATTTTGCATTATTCTATGTAATTTGGTACCTTGATTTCAAAATAATATCCAAGCAGCAATACATAGGAAGTATATGTGTGCCACAATTTGATACAGAAAAAATATATGCTGCTAAGGAAGTTCTTAGAAAGAAGCAACAAAATTAAAGCAGATATCCAAATAAAGTTTATGCTTTTATTCAGTGTTAGCCAAGGTCATGCCTTTTAAATCATCCTAAATGGTACTGTAACCTGCTATAAGGGCCCGTTCTAGCTAGATATTGCAACAGTTCTTACTTTTCTTTTGTTTCCCTAACGTATAGCATTCTACAAACTTATTAAAATTTCAAAGTTTATTATTTAATAAGAGTAAATTTGACAGCAAAAGCTTGAAGAAATGTTTAAATTATTTTAGCTAACTCTCTCTTATATATTTCAAGTATTAACACTTTTTTGATGTTTTGTTGAAGCCAAAGAGAAAAAATAACTCACAATTTTTTTTAAATCTAAAACATTAATCAGAGAATGCACTCACATTGAAAATTGTTTATGTTATATTAAGAGAATTAACCATATGTTGCTTGTAATATGATGAAGAGATTTTAGCATACATTTGCAGATAGTTCACAAGTACATGCGACCTTCAAAAAGTGACAGGTAGATTTTACATATATTTTTATCAATATGAATATTTTCTGTCAACATAACATTCACCTTGTCATGCTTGCTTCTTGAAATTGCCATTGCATGAGCTTTAGTTATCTCTTAAAACCAAAAGTGTTTACATTTGCTTTGTCTCATGACTGTTTACCACTAACATGCTACTTTTTTTTTTTTAATGTGTGGTGACAAGTGGTCACTAATTATTAATAAAATGACAAGTCTCTTATCCAAGCTATAAACACAGTAGGTTTTGAAAACAAACTTCAGAAGATTAAGCACCCTCTGTGATTTCTTACAGAGTATACACATCAATAGAGTGGACTGTGTGTTGTCACTTTCTTCTATTAAAGCTAATTGAATTACCCACTATATGTTATGCACTCAAGCTGACAATATTCTCTTAAAACTAGAGGGGCAAGCAAGCAAGGAATTAGAATGTTTGCCTTTCTTTGGGAAATTCATGGTCATTTATAAAATGAAAAACAGGAATGATATGTATTTTCAGTTGATCTTCAATCTCACTTACATGTAGCGGTGTTGAAGTCAAAGGTCTTATTTATTTAAACATAATAACAGGAAATATTTCTTTTAAAAATGAGTCAGCAACTTAATATAGCCCTCATGTCTTGGTTAGGTTATTCATTCATAAAATTTTGTTAAAAAGAAATGGCACAAAGAATTTATGTCTATAAAATGGATTTAAAGATATAATGTAATTTGAACCATTTACAATACAGCTTGTAAAATTAAGTCAATTTTCCATCACAAATTTGTATGCAAATTTACAAATTTTATGTTCTAGAGGTAAAAGTTGTTTTAGAATGCAGCAACAGTTTAAGACAGAACAATAATATCACAAGGAATAAGTATGAGCATTTTGATAACTTTACCTCAAAATTAAAGCTTTGCAATTTAGACCTGATCCATAAACATAGATACTATTCTACAATTAAGTGTTATAACTTGTTTATTTACTCATTTTGACTTATAAAATTAATTAAATATTCATTATGAACTGAGGGAGGTATATGGAAAGGGTATGGCCATTGTCCTGTAGGAACTTAAAATCAAATTAGTGATACCAAAAGAAAATTCCATAAAAAACTTACAAATATTATAAACAAAGCCAAAATGTGGCAAATGGGCAGTTGCAGTGGAAAAAGAGTGAAGTATTTTAAGAGATACATTAATAATAATACAGACAAGATCCTGTACCTGAATGAGAAAAGTGATAGACCAACTATTACTGAAGTTTCTTATTCTTGTGATTGGATGAATTCAATCTGAATACCAGATAATTATAACAAACATCTTAGTCCATTTGTGCTTGATAACAGATTACCTGAAAATGTGTAATTTTTAAAGAGCATAAATTTATTTCTCATTGTTCTGGAGACTGGGATGTCTAAGATCAAAGTTCTGTCCAAGTTGTGTCTGGTGAGGGCCTTCTTGCTGTGTCCTTATATGATGGATGGCAGAAAGGCAAAGGAGATGAAACCTCTCTGTCAAGCCCTTTTACAATACCATTAATCTATGAGAACAGAGCTCTCATGATCCAAACATCTCCCAAATGACCCTACCTCCCATTACTGTTGCACTGGAAATTAAATTTCTTCTATGTGAATTTTGAGAGACATTTAGATCATAGTAGCAAGTTTGGTTGGAAATAGTGTATTTTGGATAGTGTGTAGGTTTGATATATCTACTGTTCATTCAGGTAGAAAGTCCAGTGTTCCAAACATTGTAAGTCTGCAAAAGGCAATTTGAAATGAGTCTATAGTTCAAAAAATCTTTAGTAGTTATCAATATAGAGTTTGTAGTTGAAGGCATAACTGATGCTGTTTAACAAAGAAAAGGAAGATTAATCTTGACCTATATAAAACTTAATAGAAAACAGTCTTTGAATTTCACATTGTGAATTCCATAAATAGAGGAAGGAAACATTCCAAGCTTCAGAAATACCAAAAGTAAAGTTGTGATGATGAAGTTTTTGTAATGTATATCATCTTTCAGACATAGAAAAAAATCACAGAGGTACAGACCCCAAATCCTTTATATACACACACAAACGTATAGATGCTTAATATATGTAATATTCTTAATTTTTGATTAATGTCTCCAAACTGTGATTTTTGTGTTTTAGGCCAAGAATTTTGATGAGTTATAGTAATCTATTTAATGCATCAATGGTATTTTCCTTCATTATTTTTACTATATTTTTTAATATTTTAAATCGACAGTTTGTTTTATGGTTTCTAATGATAAAATCTTTTTTTGCAGTACAGAAACTTCATTTTTGCTTCTATCCTTGAAAGACTTCCTTCTTATTGAGTGCAGAATTTTAAATTTGGCAGATGCCAAATTTACCATAGGTAGATTATATAGTAGGTTTATTGTTCCACTGTCTCCTAACTTTCATCATATTTTCTTGAAAATTGGCTGTCTACCTCTTTATTGCTCATTAAAATATACAGTGCATCATTTTCCATGGACCAATTAAAGATTTTTTTCTTTATCTTTGATTTCAGAAGTTGACTAAATTATGCTGAGATATTGCTTTTATAATTATTAGGATTCTGGGAGCCTAATCTATAGGTTATTGACTTTCCTAAATTTTGGAAAAAAAAAATTTTTTTTCTTTTTGGTTATCACTCAAATATTGGTTGTTTTAAAGTTTCCTTATTTTCTCCTTGTTGAGCTCCAGTTGTCATGATGTTATAAATATTCTAATTCTTCCCCACATGGCTATTACATGCTTTTCTATACTTTCCTTTTTCCTTTGTATTTCTTAACAAATGATTTCTACTGCCCTGTCTTCAGTTCGCTGATCCTGGCTTCTCTGACTGGCCTATGTTCAAGTCCACTTATTGATTATAAATTATTGCTATGGTTTGAATGTGATTAGTCCCTCCAAAATCTACATACTGAAAGCTTGGTTCTCAATTTAACAGTGTTGAAACATGGTGGGGCTTTTAAGAGGCAGGGACAAGTGGGAGTTAAACTTTCATAAAAGAAATGTTCATCTTTTTATATAAATTTTTAATTATAAAAATATTATCAATTTATGAGGTTGAGATATAAAATCAAAGCAAACAACCAAAAATCAAGAAAAAGAAAATATAGATGAACCAGATTTTACAATAAGTAGACAAAATCCCTTAAATGACTACAAGTAGTATGTTTAAAAGAAAACAAGAGACAACGAACAACATAGATAAGATGTCAACATCAAAGACTTGACAAATAATGAAAATAGAATTTAAAAACCAAAAATAAAATTGTTTTAATCAATTTTATTTTGTAATACAAAAGTAATAATATATATATAATAACTAATGTTGGGAACTTTTATAAATTTAAGAGGTTTATTTAGTTTTGTTAGCTAAAAATCCAAGCTCTGATTGTTCCATCTTGTTTTCCTGTAATCAGGACAGATGGCATCACATGGCAAGAGAAGTATGAAAGGAAGGGATGGTCTGATCAATTTATTCCAGTTGTAGAATTGAGAAGGAGCAAAGTTTGCCTTTGTACCCAGTACCGATTCTTCCATTTTTCTATTTGGCAGCCTGTTTTTTGTTCACTGTGGCATCTTTTCTGGGTATTTTCTCCACTCTAATTCTTATGTCTTTATCATGGAGAGACTGCCAACAACTGCATTTTGGATTCTACCAAAAAATCACCTGAATTTAGTAAATGTCTTAAGGGGACAGCCAGAATTCATAATGTTCAGTTCTTCATCTTCATCCTGTTCTATCAGCCTGGACTTCCAAATTGCAAGTGTTGGCTTTCTGCCCAGGCAAGGTCTGGGTTCTTAGATTTATATTAGAAATATAATAATGGCAAACACTCTCAGGTTTGAGTGGCTCAAACTGTCAGCTTATATCAAATGTGACTTCTCCTCGATTCTGTGACATGAGGCACTAAAATCCTAGTTGACTCAGTAGTTCTTCAAATATTTTTGTGTGTGGATTTATTCAGCATCTATTCTTTATGATCTTGGTGAACATGCTGTTCTGTCATTAGCCACTCTATCATAATCAGAAGTGGAAGTCCTAGAAAAACTCTTTCAAACGATCATTGGAAAACACTGGACAGATTGAAAGCAGATAGTAAATGTTAGAGTTCATAATCCTTACCTCTTCAATATTCAACTGGAAGCAAAGGGTTATAAAATGATATAAAATTTTGAACCTTTCCATTATTTTCAGCATTGGTGAGAAATGACCAACTTTAGTTTTATGATTTCTTGGTGTTCTGTGTAGTATTGCTTATAGAGCCATGTTAACAAATGGTAATTTTTTGATTATTAAAGAACAGAAAAATTAATAGTTTAATATCTTCAAGATTGACTTTAGCTTCCTTTGCTATGAAACTACTGTATATGGATGAACAATATAAAAAAATGAATCAAGTGCTTTGGGAAAATTTTAGAAAGTGAATGTGTTCACCTATTATTCATGGACCCTCGTGGAATACAGGTATAAAACAAGTCCTGTTCTTCTTGTTCCCAGATTTCTGCAGAAATATATAGTTAGTATTATAAAACCATGTGATATTAGTGCAATATTTTACTCAACTGAGATATATATATATACAACACTTAATTTGTGGCTATAATCTGCAGCCTTCCATTTTATTTGTGATAAATTCTTGGTTATCTAAGGTATTATCACATTTATAATTCACATTTATATCAATACTTCCATCTAACAAAAAAGTAGTAAAAATAGTTGTAAAATTATTTATGTCATTTTTAAAGAAAGGAAAAATGAGATGTGTTCTACCTTTCCACAAAACTAATATACATGTCTGTGTGAAATTAGATATGAAGAGTGGTAATATCTAGACACAAAGTCTTCAACCAGAGGGACCACTTTGGACAATATCAGCTATAAAATTTAACAAATGCTACATTTACAACTCTGATCATATATAATGGAACCTATTCCTAGTACTCATATTAAGCTGCAGATTTTTTGTGTTAAAATGCTATATCCAATGAGTTAGAGATGTGCTTATCAATCTTATAAAATTAAAAATATCAATAAAAATCCTGTTTACTGTAAATAAAGAAAAATATTTTGTGTCTTTTTGACAAAAACTCATACAATAAAATAATAGAATGCATGCTGTGACCTGAAACATGGTGAGGCTTTATGAATATGGAAAAAAAAACTTAAATTTTCATAAGAGCAGAGGATTATGTTTAAAGATATGACAGTATTAGATCTCATCCTAATTCAAATATAGTGCAATGGGAAAAATTATATGAAAACTCATTTTATATAGTACTTAAAAATTATTTAAATCCTTGAGTAAAACAGAAGTATATTAAAACTGAGAACTGCAATAGAGAAATGATTAAGGGTAAAAATGCTATACAATATTTTTGCATTAAAAGTATAGAAGTGATATTTAATCTTTGTACAGTATGTATACAATTTTTATCAGGTTACCATTATACTACCTTAGTATAGTTACTGTTGGTTTTTGAGAATAAATATATTAAATCAGTGCCTCCTGACCCTTTCAAATGAAGTGTCTAGCATAAAGTATGTTTGCTGCTGGGTCCCACATGTTACTTGTCCACAATATTTTGTTAAGAACACTCTATTTCTACTGACATTACATTCGTAGTCAGAGTTTATGATGTAGTTGAGCGCTGGCACTTTGGGTAACTATAGTAAAAGTTAGCACAGGTTGTTTTTCTCTCTCCTTCTCTCCTTCCTACATCTTGCCTTTTATTTTTATATAATCAATGTCCATATAGGACAATAGTTTTTATGGGAAAAAGAAAACAATGGATGCATCGTAAGTTATTCTTTTTTCCTACCACTAAATTATTTCCATAAGCACCATGTTACTGCTTCTGTGTCTCACTACCACTGAAGGAAAATTTTTTGTAAATCTACTTATTTTTGGTATATTGTACATTCTATGAAGAATAGAATTCAACTAGAAAAGTTATGTTGAAGAAACATCACAAAGTTTGCTGACAAGGAGAGAAATTAATAGCTACTCGGATTTAGGTCACGCGATGTTCTTCAGAAGGGATTTGGTGGTACCAGAGACCTGAGCAGTGGAGATGGTTTTTGAGTGGTATTGGTTTAGGACATATATTAGATATATTTAAGTACTTTTGAGAGATAACATTTTCAAAAGTATTTTCATAGCAAAGGTTTCTTAGTTCTGTTTCTATTACTGTGACTGAATACCAAAAACTGAGTGACTTATAAATAATAAAGGTTTATTCATCTCATGGTACTAAAGAGTGGAAAGTTTAAGATCATGGCTACATCTGGTGAGGTCTTTCTTTCTGGGAGATGACTATGTGAAGAGTCTCAAGACTGTGAAGAGCATTACATGGTGGGGCAGATGTCATTGCTCAGGTCATTCCTCCTCTTTGTTTAAATCTATAGTCTTATTGTACTAGGGCTCCACACTTATGACTACATTTACCCTAAATTACTTTCCAATGGTCCCACCTCCAAATATGGTTAAGTTCCTACCTTCTTAATTCCTCACAACAGGGAGTAAATTTCAACATGACTTTTCATGAGGACATTCACACCACAGCAAATACCTACATCAAAAAGAATATAAACAAACTTTTGTTGCAACTCAAGAAGCTAAGAAAACAAGAACAAATTTAACTCAAAATTAGTAGAAGGAAGGAAACAAAAATTGAAACAGGAATAGAGGAAGCAGGGAATAGAGAAGTAATACAAAAGATTAATGAAATGAATTGTATCTCTGAAAAGAAACAAAATCAAGAAACCTTTGATTACACTAAGAAAAAAGAGAGAATATTTGAATAAAGTCACAAATGAAAAGAGACATTATAAATGATACAACATAAATATAAATAAGCATAAGAGACTGTTGCGAACACATACATGCCAACAAATCAATAAACTAGAATAAATGGAGAAATTCCTAGACATACACATTTTACCAAGATTGAACTATGAAGACAGCACAAAAACAAAAACAAAATCTAAACAGACCAATAACAAGTAATGTGATATAATGAGTAAAAGCCTACCACCAACAAAAATTAAAAAATTAAAATTAAAATTAATAAAACCCAGGACTTGATGGCTTCATTGCTGAATTCTACCAAACAATAAAGAACAATTGATAACAACTCTTCTCAAAGTGGTTCAAAAAGTTGAGGATGAGGGAGAATTCATATAGACTTATTCAATGAAGTTAGAGACACCCCAGTACCAAAACCAAAGGACACAGCAAAAAAGAATACCACAGGACAATATCCTTAATTATTATTTACAGTGATTCCTTTTTATTAATCAACCAAACAAAAATACATGAAATCATCCTTAACTTTTTTTTTACATACCACACCTAATTCCTCAAAAATAATCCTATAGGGTCTATATTTATCAGAGAACCAAATTTAACCATTTATTATTTGTGTACCTGTATATCTGTTTACGTCACTCCTCCCTGAAGTATTGCTGTTATTCTTTTCTGGTTTTCTAACTTCTACTCTTACCCTGATGGAGTTATCAGAGTGATTCTTTTAAAATACAATCCAGACTCTGTTAACTTTTGTTGAAATCAACCAAAAATTTTTATTTTACTTAGAATAAAATCCAAAATCCTACTAGCTTTGTGTACTCATAATTTCCTAAAGTCATCCTCTATCTTTCATACCTTCCTTTCTCCCCTTTACCTTCCACTCACCCTCACTGTTTCCCTGGCTGTTTGCCAGTTATTTGCAGAGTTCTAAAAGGCTTGCACTTTTTATTTCTTTTGATTGAAAATATCTTCCTTTAGACATCAGCTCATCTTGTTCCTTCAATTACCATGGGTGAATTCTTAGAATTTGCCCACATCTGGCACAATAGTGATCTGTTAACTTTTTTCTGTCTCTCACCCTAATATAAGTCTCTATTTCATTTGATTGTTGTATCCTCACTATCCAAAAATGTGCTAACCCATAGAGGTCTTTGGTTAGCATAATAATTACCAAATGAGTAAATGATACCTTCACAAGTTCAACAATTTATTATATTATAATTATTTGTTTGTATTTTTAAAAAATCTTTAAAATATGGGATCCATGGGGATAGGACTTGCTTTAATCTGGGTTTTATAAGAAGCACAGGCCAAAACAAAATTAAAAGTATACAAAGTTTATTCAGAGGAATGCCTAAAATGGATAAAGAGAGAGCCAGAGCATGAATAGAGAGCTTGTAGACCACAATGCACATCTAACCCTATGAGAGAGTCAAGGGAAGGAGACTTGGATGAGAGAATTACAGACTGCATAGCAGTTCCAAGAAAGTGTTAAAAAGGTTAATGGGAATACTTATGCCAACCAGGCCATTTAAAGGAGCCTAGTGTTTCACAGCGGTGGATCTGCCTTATAAATTCACTGTTCTCACTAATTGGTGGGAACCACCTGTGGAAAGTGTGACCTAGGAGCAAATGTGATGGAAGATCCAGAATGGCAGCAGCTGAAGTCATCAATCAATTATGTTCTCTGTAGCAAGAGACATGAGCAACACATTTTCATGGACTCCACTAATTGTTGTATCCACAGGTCCTATCACAGCACATATCCAAATCAATGAGCACATAAATGATAACATTCCCCTTGCCACAAGTGCCACTCATTGATCTTTGCCTATTTCATCCTTTTTATATATTTTTCCAGATCACATTAAAAGCCTTCTATTCCAGGAGATTCTCCTCAGAAAAATCCTGTTCAAAATAGCTTCCTCCTTATTAGGAATCATAAATATATTTACTATATTACCTCACATTAACTTGGCATCAAAATGCATACTATTTAATAAGTGAATGTCTTTCCCTTCTAAGAAATCATGATTTCTCTGAGCTACAATCCACCTGGAATACTTCTACATGTATTAAATATGTAAAATGACACTTATATTCATAGTAATTGCTTAATAAATGAGTTTTGAATCAAATATGAAATGAGTCCCCAGTTAGTAAAATGTCTCAAGAATAACTTTGAAATATACAACTGAAGAATCAGGAATGTGAAGTACAAGCAGAGTTGATACTGTAAGACAGACAACAGTGACAAGAGCCAAGGCAAAGATTTTCCTAGGGAAAAATACACCTGTACTTCCTTGAATGTAATTTTCACTTATGATATAAAAGAAGGATGCATGGTGACAAAATTCTTGATGAATAGTATTTTCCTTCTGGAATTCAAATTCTTTACCAAATATATATTAAAAATTTTCTCATGGCATATTACAAGGATAAAGAAAGGGCTAAATATTTGCTGCACTTACAATAGACTTAGAAACAAAGGCATAATTTTAATTAAGGAAGCCATGACAATATATAAACTGAATATGGGACCATGTACACAGAGTTACAATTGTTGGAAAAAAGTTTGCTTATATGCCTCATTTCTTCCTTAGAAACATTAAAAATAATTGAAATATTTGGCATGAAAAATATATTGTTAGGCAGAGGGCCCAAAACCATCCTCAGGAAACTCCACGGGTGTCCAGCCAAAGAGAGACCACAGACTGCTAGCCACCAGCCACAGGGGAGTGCACACCCAGCGTAAGAGTCACCGCAGAGACCTCAGCCTAAGGAAGTCCCACCCAAGTGAGGCCTGGGCCCACCTCAGTTCCACTCCAGAGTTCCTGTGGACAGGCAGGAGCCAGGAGCCACAGAGGGCCCAAAACCACCCTTAGGAAACTCCACGGTGTCCAGCCAAAGGGAGACCTGAGAGTGCTGGCCGCCAGCCACAGGGGAGCCCACACCCAGGGTAAGAGTCCCCGCAGAGTCCCCAGCATGAGGAGGCCCCCCCCAAGTGAGACCTGGGCCCGCCCAAGTTCCGCTCCAGAGTTCCTGTGGACAAGCGAGACGGAAGGCCCAAAACCACCCTCAGGGTATGCCAGGGGTGCCCAGCCAAAGGCAGACCAGATCCTGCTAGCTTCCAGCCCCAGGGGAGTTCACACTCACAGTAAGGGTGGCACACAGACTCTCCTGCTTGTGACCCTGCTTAAGTGAGGCCTGGACCTGACCTCAGTTCCACTCCAGAGTTCCTGCTCACCAGCAGCCCCACAAGAGAGAGGCAAAACAGCCCTCAGGGATCACCACAGGAGCCCAGACAAGGCCACTCCCACTGCCCACTAGAGGTACGTCCACTGTCTTCATCACCAACCTTAGTGACAGTAGTGTCCATCTGTGGACACTGGGGGAACAGAAGTAGCTCCAAGGTGAGATACAGGTAATCTGGAGTGTCAATACAAGATTATAGGATAGAAGCCGCAGTACCTCAGATTGGTATTGCAAGAAAGGAAGATACACAATCAACATGAAAAAACAAGGGAAGAAAGTGCCCCAAATAAACCTTGCTATAACAGTAACAGAATCTGTTGACAACACAATTGATGAAATGTCAGAGAAAGAATTCAGAATGTATATAATTAAAATGATCTGCAAATTAAAGAATGACAAAACTGAGCAATTACAAGCAAAAATTGATCAATCCAACAAAGAAATAGAAGAGCAAATAAAGGCAACCTGATCATTCTAACGAAGAGATAAGAGAGCAATTACAAGTAGCAAAAGATTACTTTAAGAAAGAGCTAGAGACTGTGAAAAAAAACCAATCAGAAATTCTTGAAATGAAGGAAACAATTAACCAAATAAAACACCCAGTAGAAAGCATCAACAGCAGACTAGATCACCTGGAAGACAGAACCTTGGATAATGAAGACAAGATATACAATCTTGAAAATAAACTTGACCATACAGGGAAGATGGTAAAAAATCATGAACAAAACATACAAGAAATATGGGACAGCATCAAAAGACCAAATTTAAGATTTATTGGGATAGAATAAGGAGCAGAGTTTCAAACCAAAGGAATGCACAATCTCTTCAATGAAATAATATCAGAAAATTTCCCAAATATGAAAAATGAATTGGAAAATCAAATACAAGAGGCTTATAGGACACCAAATGTACAAAATTTCAACAGATCTACATCAAGGCACATTATAATGAAAGTGCCCAGCATACAGAATAAAGATAGAATTTTAAAGGGTGCAAGAGAGAGAAACCAGATTACATATAAAGGGAGACCGATTTGGATCTCAACAGATTTTTCAACCCAGACCCTAAAAGCCAGGAGATCACAGAACAACATATTCCAAGCTCTGAAAGAAAATGGATGCCAATCAAGAATTCTATATCCAGCAAAACTAAGCTTCAGATTTGATGATGAAATAAAAACCTTCCATGATAAACAAAAGTTAAAAGAATTTACTGCAAGAAAGCCTGCACTACATAGCATTCTTGACAAAATATTCCATGAGGAGGAAATGATAACCAACAATAAAAATTTACAAAGAGAGGAGCTACACTAAAGGAAAGACCATTCAAAAAAGAAAACAAGTCAAGGTAAAAACCAAAAATAAACCAAAATGACTGAGATTACAAATGATATTTTAATAATAACTCTGAATGTAAATGGCCTAAATGCACCAATTAAAAGGCACAGACTGACAGACTGGATTAAAAAAAAAGACCCAACAATATACTGTCTTCAAGGGACTCATCTCACAGGAAAAGAGACATCCACAGACTGAAAGTGAAAGGGTAGGAAAAAACCTATCACTCACATGGACCCTGCAAACAAGCAGGAGTTTCTACCCTCATATCAAATAAAGTGGACTTCAAACCAAAGACAGTGAAAAGAGATAAAGAGGGTCATTTCATACTTCTTAAGGGAATCATATATCAACAAGACATAACAATTATAAATATCTATGCCCCAAATAATGGGGCTCAAACAAATTCTTCTCAAATACAAGAATCAAATAGACCACAACACAATAATACTTGGAGACATTAACACAGCTGTCTCACCATTGTATAGATCTCCCAAACAAAAACTAAATGAAGAAACCATAGATCTCAATGAAAATATCAATAATTTAGACTTAACGGACATATATAGAGTGTTCCATCCACCAATGAGCTAATACACTTTTTTCTCAGCAGCACATGGATCCTTTTCCAAAATAGATCATATGTTATGTCACAAAGCCAGTCTTAGCAAATACAAAAAAATATAGAGATACTATGCTGCATCCTATCTGAATACAATGGAATAAAATTAAAAATCAATGACAGATTAAAAAATAGAAACTACTCCAACACCTGGTAACTAAATAATATGCTATTGAATGATGCATGGATAACAGAAGGCATCAGGGAAGAGATAAAAAAATTCTTAGAGGCAAATGAAAAGTCTGCTAAAACATATCAAAATCTCTGGGATACCATGAAAGCAATGCTAAGAGGAAAGTTCATTGCACTAAGCTCATTTATTAGAAGAATTAAAAGTCAACAAATAAATGAATTGACTCTTCATCTCAAAGCCTTAGAAAAGGAAGAACAAATCAACACCATAAGAAGTAGAAGACAGGAAATAGTCAAAATCAGGCTGAAATCAATGAAATTGAATCAAAAGAAACAACTCAAAAAATTGACAAAACAAAAGCTGGTTCTTTGAAAAAATAAGCAAAATTGCCAAACTCTTAGCCACTCTAATGAAAAGAAGGAGGGAGAAAACCCAAATTACTAAAATTTGTGATGAAAAAGGAAATATCACGACAAACACTACTGAAATACAGAGGATAATTAGAAACTATTCTGAAAATTTATACTCCAGTAAAATAGAAAACTCTGAAAACACTGACAAATTTCTAGAGGCATATGACCTACCCAAACTGAACCAAGAGGACATACACAACTTAAACAGATCATTTCAAGCAAGGAAATAGAAGATGCCATCAAAAGCTTGCCAACCAAGAAAAGCTCAGGTCCAGACAGATTCTCAGATGAGTTCTACAAGACCTTCAAGGAAGAATTAATACCAATACTCCTCAAATTATTTCATGAAATAGAAAAGGAAGGAACCCTTCCAAACTCATTCTATGATGCAAGTATCATCCTGATTCCAAAACCAGACAGAGACACATCAAAGAAAGAAAACTTCAGACCAATATCCCTGATGAACACAGATGCAAAAATTCTCAATAAAATTCTGTTAGATCGCATGCAAAAACATATCAAAAAAATAGTGCACCATGGTCAAGTGGGGTTCATTCCAGGGATGCAAGGTTGGTTCAACATACGGAAATCAATAAATGTAATATATCACATCAATAGACTTAAAGATAAGAGTCGTATGATTTTATCAATCAATGTAGAGGAAGCGTTTGACAAAATACAGCACCCTTTTATGTTCAAAACACTAGAAAAACTTGGGATAGTAGGAACATACCTCAACTTTGTAAAAGCTATCTATACTAAACCCAAGGCCAACATCATTCTAAATGGAGAAAAATTGGAAGCATTCCCTCTAAAAACAGAAACAAGACAGAGATACCCTCTCTCACCACTGCTATTCAACATAGTCCTTGAAACACTAGCCAGAGCAGTTAGACAGACGAAAGAAATTAAAGGGATATGAATAGGAAAAGAAAAACTCAAACCACCGTTATTTGCAGATGACATGATTCTATACTTAGAGGATCCAAAGAATTCTACCAGAAAACTTCTAGAATTAATAAATGATTTCAGCAAAGTAGTAGGATATAAAATCAACACCCATAAATCAATTGCATTTCTATACATCAGTGATAAATCCTCTGAAAGAGAAATTAGGAAAACTATCCCATTCAGAATAGCCTCAAAAAAAAAAATACTTGGGAATCAATTTAACAAAGGAGGTGAAAGACCTCTACAATGCAAACTACAAGACACTGAAGAAAGAAATTGAAGAAGACCTTATAAGATGGAAAAATCTCCCATGCTCCTGGATAGACAGAATCAATATTGTCAAAAT
>CM053403.1:82672901-82736089 GCA_028644305.1 Xerus rutilus | reverse complement strand
AGAATGAAGGAGGAGGCATCATAATACTAGACCTTAAATTATACTACAAAGTTATAGTAACAAAAATGACATGGTACTGGCACCAAAATAGACATGTAGACCAATGGTATAGAATAGAAGACACAGAGACGAACCCACTTACATACAGTTACCTTATACTAGACAAAGGAGCCAAACACATACACTGGAGAAAAGACAGCCTCTTCAACAAATGGTGCTGGGAAAACTGGAAATTCATATGCAGCAAAATGAAACTAAACCCCTATCTCTCACAATGCACAAAATTCAACTCAAAGTGGATCAAAGACCTGGGAATCAGACCAGAGACTCAACGCCTAATAGAAGAAAAAATAGGCCCAAATCTTCATCATGTCAGATTAGGACCTTACTTCCTTAACAAACCTCCTATAGCACAGGAAGTAAAATCAAGAATCAATAAATGGATGGATTCAAACTAAAAAGCTTCTTCTCAGCAAAAGAAATAATCAATGAAGTGAACAGAGAGCCAACATTCTGGGAACAAATCTTTGCCACAAACACATCGGATAGAGCACTAATCTCTAGGATATACAAAGAACTCAAAAAACTTAACACCAAAAAAACAAACAACCCAATCAATAAATGGGCCCTGGAACTGAACAGAAACTTCACAGAAGAAGGTATACAATCAATCAACAGACATATGAAAAAATGTTCAACATCTCTAGCAATCAGAGAAATGCAAAACAAAACTACCTTAATATTTCATCTCATGTCAGTCAGAATGGCAATTATCAAGAATACAAACAACAATAAGTGTTGGCATGGTTGTGGGGAAAAAGGCATGCTCATACATTGCTGGTGGGACTGCAAATTGGTACAACCAATATGGAAAACAGTACGGAGATTCCTTAGAAAAGTTGGAATGGAACCACCATTTGACCCAGCTATCTCACTCCTGGGTCTGTACCCAGAAGTCTTAAAAACAGCATACTATAGTGATGCAGCCACTTCAATGTTTATAGCAGTTTAATTCGCAATAGCTAAACTGTGGAACCAACCTAGCTGCCCTTCGATAGATGAATGGATAAAGAAACGGTGGTATATATACACAATGGAATATTACTCAGCAATAAGAGAGAATAAAATTATGGCATTTGAAGGTAATTGGGTGGAGTTGGAGAATATCAGGCTAAGTGAAGTAAGCCAATCTCAGAAAACCAAATGTTGAATGTACTCATTGATAAGTAAATGTTGATCCATACTGAGGGGAAGGACATGGGTACAATGGAGGATCTCTGTTCACAGGGGTGTAAGGGAGGAGGGGGCATGGGGACAGTAAATGTGGTGAAATATGATGGTCATCATAGCCCTAAAATTATGTATGACTGCATGTATGTTGTGATTCTATATCACTTACAACCAGAGACATTAAATGTTATCCTCCATCTGTGTGCAATGAATCTGATATCATGTAAATCTAAATAAAACAAATAATTTAAAATATGAAATAAATATGTTGTTAGACATAACTTAAGCAAATGATGACCAAATATTTCTTTTCTTATAACTTACACGGAAACAGTGTAATGTTACCAAAAAATAAATATAAGATTCCATTTACTTGACAAATTATCATAATGGAAAAAACAAGGATGGAACAATTTATGCTACTGCATGATTTGTAGGTAGTAAAGAGGTGGTAGGCAGACTAAATTTTCCTTTGTAACAAAACTGAGAGGTCAATAGTTAATACTCCAAATATTGAGAAAAATATTGTTTAAATATTCTATGAAAGAGGCTTAAATCTTCCATAACAGTTTTTAAACAAGAACTTGAAAGATTATCAGTTAGGTATTCATTTAATAGACTAAGTACCACTTACTAAATTTCTGTGGTGAATGCAAATCTCCACCCAGAAGAAATATACAAATAGATTATTATGGTGTGACTACTTAACAGCTAGTTAGGACTATCTATGTTTTTAGGGTTAAAATATGCAAATTTGAAAATATAAATAATTTTTCCCATAGTGAATTGTCAAACACGATGAATCTATTCTTTTCTTAAGGAGATTATGTCCTGTACTGCAAATCTGTATCTCCTTTGAAGGAAGAAGTAATAAAACAACACATAAGCAAATAATAACTTTATCAACTTCTATCTCTTGAGTTTTTCTTTTCCTCAAAATGTCATAGAAAATACTGAGAAAAGAAAACTTACCCAGTTTTCTGGATTTGTGTTTATTGAATATGTTAGTCTGTTTTTTAAAAAACTCTGCAATTAAGAATTCCCCGGTTATATTGATCCTCTCCATCTTTTTCAACATTGTTCAACTGACCATAATTATCTTTTATTCAGAGAATCTAACTGACATATATCCAAATATAAATGTTAAATGTCATCTTTAGCAATTTTATCTCTGTCATGCCATCCTTGATATAGATTGCTATCCATATAGAAAGACACTCAGTGGTATAATATACCTGATTTAATACTATTGTTGTGCAAGCAGAGCAAGAAAAAATCTATTTTATTCTTATAATTTGATAATTCAAAAATGAAATCTAAACTTCTGTGGCTTCATTATCCTTTATTATAAAATTCAATATGTATAATTCAAAACCATACAGTTCAACTATCAAACATGTAAAGTTATCATCTACAAACTTTGAAGTACATCTAGACATGTGAGAAAACTTTTAAAACCACATACTTCTTTGCAAAATAACTGAAAAAACTTATTGATAATTAAACTTTAGATTTCTCCATTATGAGGTTTACATACAAAAATTTCTACATGAAAGGTCTTTTAATCAGAATATTCCATTTGTTTTACATTAGAAGAAATTAAAGTTATTATGATTATTTAAAACCTTTAGTTTCTAA
Source organism: Xerus rutilus (assembly GCA_028644305.1). NCBI lineage: Eukaryota > Metazoa > Chordata > Mammalia > Rodentia > Sciuridae > Xerus > Xerus rutilus. The sequence goes on along the minus strand of CM053403.1, from coordinate 82,733,221 downwards.
TTACTTAGCTGAAAAGAATCTAACTCTCAGACATGGTTCTCAAACATTACCTCCAGAATCTGAGTATCTATGTGTTTACATTGGTAAAATCAAGATTACAGTACATTTACATATTCATTTTTATATCAAAGGATAATAATAATAGAATGTCTCATATTCCATTATTTCTGAAAATTTTAAAATTTCTTTTAGATTTCACTGTGTGACAGGGCCTATACTAAGCCACATATATCATCAATATTTTCTTTTACACTAACAATAATCCAAAGAATTCAATTCTGATTTCGTTTTACAGAAGATAAAACTAATGTATAGAATATAAACACAGATAAGTATAAAGATTCTAAATAAACCAAGCAGTCTGGCTGGAGAGGCAGCAGTTAGATGCTGCTAATACTTGCAATCTTTTTTAAAGTGTTGTGTGGTTAATTTTTGGTATTTTTCTAATGGAAAATTACATGTAGTCATTTTGGACTTCAAATTCTTTATGTTCCATGCTCAATCAATAATTTGTACTATTGTTTAAAAATAATTATCTCTTCCTATCCTTAATGCCATTGTCTTATTTAAAATATTTAATCAATACTCTTGATCTGGAATTTACCAAAAGCTTTCTAATTGCTACCCCCTGTCTATTTTATTTTCCCCTTTTCAAACTGTGCTCTACACAAATACTAAGCTTTCCAAAATATAACTTTGCCATGCCATTCCTTGGTTTAAAATAATCTATTGTTTTCAAGGTAAAAGTCAATTTTCTTAGAATGTTCTAGAAGACCTTACCTTGTCCCTGCCTGCATCATAGGCCTCAGGTCTTCTGATTTCCCACATCTACTTTACATTTTAGTTATATAGCACAGTGCACCGTTTTCAGATTTGGAGTACTCTGTCTGTTTACTGCAGTGTGTTTCCACTTTTTTTTATGACCTTCACTCCCATATCTTGCAATTTATGGCCTACTCATCAACTGTAGTAACACCATAATGAATAATAGAATTTTGCAATTATTTACTAACTTATGTATCATTCTACCTGTATTGTAACTCCTCAGAATTGAATCCACTCTTCAGCTCTGAAACCCTAGTGGCAAATATTCAGAGTACTCATGTATTATTAACATTATTTAGAGAAATTCTCTGGAATATCTAAACATCTCTTTCTTGGAGGAATCTTGCTCAAGCATGTATATAATCAAGTGGCCTCTAGAAAACATCCATTAAATATAACTATTAAAGATAAATAAGTCACTTGAGACTTGGAAACGTAGAACTAGAAACCAGGAATTTCCCCTGAACACATGATGTGTACTCATTAATCCCATTGTAATTCTCAAGATTTAGATATGTCACATTAGTATCAGCCAGCATAAAAACAGCAGTACTTCTCAAAGTAGAGGTGGGATAAAAGCGATGAAAATTTTCAGTTTCTTTGAATTGCACTTATGTAGCATTGTGACCAGTTTCAAAATTCAATCTGCCAGATATTAACTTAATAAAAGTGGAATTTTCTTGAAATAGTTTATAATAATAATATTCAGCTAACTCAACTAACATAAAACTGGAAAAAATAAAGGAATAAATAAATTTTCCAAACAAGAAGATGTTAGATTATTTACAATTACAGGCAATATAAACATTATTGTTTTTCAAAATAAAATAAGAAGCTATAACTACATTCATACTCAAAAGCAATTGCTTTGAATTTTAAAGTGAAAACAATTGAAGATGAAATCTCATGTATAACTCAGAAGAACCAATAATAATAATTAAAAAAAATGTAAAAAAAAAAAAAAAAGAAATCCTGTGTTATGCCCTGGATCTTCCTTTCCCCACAAAAACATCAATTCAAATATATGATGTTACAAATTCCTCTTGTTTAGAGTAAGACTCTGAACTCTGGGAAAGCACAGAATCAGCTATGTTGTACCTGGGAGTAAATTCAAAGCACCATTTGATAGAGATCCCCAACACCATGGTATATAATCAGGAAGAAGTCTTCCAACTCTAAGCTTATCCCTGGGTTTTGGAACCTATTACATATACAACACCTCTAACTTTCCAGGTGCTGCCCAAAGGAATAGCTTGTCCTTGCCTGTCTGAGTGAGTTAAAGGAACCTGGCATATTCTAGATGCCTGGGGGTGCTAGTGAAAGCAAAGAGAGTGGTTTCTGGTAGCATGTGACTGGTTATAAGTCCAGCGCATAACAAACAGATGAAAATACTGGATACTTACCTCTCTGTGCAGAGAATTAAACAGAGTATCCAAAGGTGCCACTTATCTAGGGACTTACCTAGGAATTGACTGCATTCTCACTTGTCTTGGAGTTGTGAGAAGACCTGGCTTAGTTTGGCTGCCTGTAAGGTACCATAATCAGAGAAATCAGGTCAGCTAGAAAAATGGTTTGAGGCTCTCAGATTGATTGATGGGTCTTTCCTTTTATGAGGCTGTGTCTGAAGACTGGAAGAAATAGCTCTTTCTTATTATGTATCCATACCACCATGTCAAAGATAAAAATGCAAGAAAATAAATCTCTAGGAACCAACACTAGTGAAATAGAGATATGACTTACTTGACACAGAATTCAAAATAATTTTTAAAAGTGCTCAACAAAACAATGCATGAACAATGTGAAAATTTCAATAGAGAAATAAAAGGTATGAAAAAGTATCAAATAGATCTTGGAGCTGTGGAAACAAAGGAAATAAATAATTTACTAGAGAAGTTCAAGGGTAGACGAGATCAAGCAGAAGAAAGAATTAGCAAACTTGAAAACAGGTTATTACAAATTGTCCAATCAGAAGAACATCTCTTCACCAAATAAAAGAGGAAGATGATAATAGAATGAATAAAACAGAAATCAATAGTAGAAGAAAAAGAGGAATTTCATAAATATATGAAAATTGAACATTACAATCTCAAATGACAAACTGATCCAAGAAAAATTAAAAGAAAAATTAGAGAGTAACTTGAGGGAAACAAAAACATACCAAAACCAATTAATGCAGCAAAAGCCATAAAAAAAGAGTTTGTCAATCATGTCTACATTAAAAAGACCACAAAAAAATTGTGAGTTAATACAGATGTTAATTAGCTTGATTTAGCTATTCCACACTGTTTCAAAATGTCATGCAGTACTTGATAAATATACCAAATATAATGTCAATCTGAATATAAAATTAATATTTAAAAATTATAAGGACTCAAAAAAATTACCTAGCTTTGCACCCCAAGGAAATAGAAAATAGATCAAGCTAAGTCCAAAATTTAGCATAAAGAAGGAATTAATAAAGATTAGATGAGAAATGGAGAATAGGAAGTAATTTTAAAAAAAACTTAAGAATTGTTTTTTCAATAAAAATTCAATTAACCATCTTTAGTGATACTGAGAAAGAAATCTCAAAAAATAAAATCAGAATTAAGAGACATAATTACAGATACTATGATGATGAGACTTCTATGAACAATTAATTACACATCAACAAACGAATACCTAGAACAAATAAACTAGAGACACACAATCTTCACATACTGAACATTAAAAAATAGAAAACATATTTATAACTATAAAGAGATTGGGTCATTAATCGAAAAATTTACAACAAAGAAAACCTAGGATCAGATGACTTCACTGGTGAATTCTACCAAATATGTAAGGAAGGAAAGATTAATGCCAATCCTCCTCAACTTCCTTCAGAAAATAAAAAAAAGGAAGGAAAACTTTAGGAAAATTAATTTTATAGTGATTGCACTATTTAGAAACTAAAGCAAAACAAAGATATTAAAAAGAAGAAAATCATAGACTAATATTCTCAATGAGAAGATACATAATCCTCAATAAAAAACCTCAAAATTGAAGTCAATAACATATTAAATAGATCATAATTACTGTATGATTCCAACTATCTGAAATTCTTGAAAAAGCAAAACTATAAAGACAGTAAAATGATCAGTGACAGTCAGGGCTTATTTGGCTGGGGATTGTCAGCTGTGGAGGGTAGAGAATGAACAGGTGAAACATGTTGTTTAGGGAAGAGAAACTATTGTGTGTAATGCTACAATGATAGATATTGGTGTCATTACATGCTTGTCCAAATATTTAGAATGTAAGACACCAAAAGTAAACCATAATGTAAGCTATATCTTTGGAGTGATTATGAGGTATCTATGTAGTTTCATCGGTTTTACAAATATACAAGTTGGAGTATTAATATTAGGGGAAACTAGGCACGTGTAGTACTGAGGGAAGTATGAGAAATCTCTACACATTTTTTGCAATTTTGCTGTAAACCTAAAAATTTTGTCTTAAAATATATACTATCACCAACAGAGATATATTCCTTGGATACAAGGAAGATTCAACATGAAAGTCAGTTACTGTGATATACTACATCAACAGAATGAAGAATAAACATTAAATAACTATCTCAATAGATGCAGAAAATTCATTTCTTTCATAAACCCCCAGCAAATTGAGAATAGAATAAAAATATTTCAACATAATGAAGGCCATATATGAAAAGCCACAACCAATGTCATATTTAATGGTTAAAATCTGAAAGCTCTTCTAAGATTAGAGTAGAAGGGATCTTCTTCAGCCTGATAAAGAGCAACTCCCAGAAATTTACTTCTAACCTCATAACAAAGAAAGCTGAATTACTTTTCCTCTGAGTGAAGATTAAATTATCTGCTCTTGCTATTTTTAATCAATGTTGTATTGGATGCTCTAGACCATGCAATAAGACAAAGGAGTGAAAAAGCAAAAAATATAATCCAGAAGTGACAATATGACCATTTACATAGACATTTCCAAATTATTTAAAAAATAGAATTAAACAAAAAACTAGAATTGAGTTTGGCACAAATGTGAAAGATGAGTTGTTATACAAAATTAAATAACATATATAATTTAATTACATACACACATATATATGCACATGATTTTATATGTGTATCCTATGTCTATTAAATATAGACATAATACACACATTTAAACACTTAGAATTTAAACCTAAAAAATACCATTTAAATTAATATACAGAATCACAAAACACTTAGATAAATTTTACAAAATATTTGCAGAATTTTTCAACTGGAAACAAAAGCACTGAGGAGGTATACTAATGAAACCTTGGATATGTGGAGAAATATTGCATATTCACACATTGAAAGACTAAATAGTTACAAATGGTAATTTTTTCAAGTTGACCTATAGATTCAAAGTAAACCCTGTCTAAATCCCAACAGGCAATTTTATAGAAATTGACAATGTGATCATGAAGCATCTCTGAAATTACAAAAAGTTTACAATAGCCAAAATAATTTTGAAAATAATACAACTGGAGGAATTATATTGCTAATGTCTGGCTTACATTAACAGTATAGTTTTCAAGATAATAGAATATTAGTGTAAAGATACACATTAGAACAATGGAGAGAAATAAGGATTTCAGAAACAGAGTCACACAAATAATGGAAAATTTGTTTTCCACATGGATGCCAAGGTAGTACAGTTAGGAAATGATATAAAAAGTCCTTTTAACAAATAATCTTGCAATAATTGATCATCCATGTGATAGAAAAATGGAATGACATGTTACCTGATTCCCTATTTGAAAGTTAACTTGAAATAATAATAAAATTAGGATATTCAAAACTATAATAATTCTAAAGGAAAATGTAAGAGAAATCTTTGTTATTTGGCTTCATCAGATTTCCTAAGAGAAAAATCACAAATTATTGAGTAAAAAATGGTGCATTGGCATTCATCAAAATTAAAACATTTGCTTTTTAAAAGATGTTCTGGAGAAAATAAAAAAAAAACCTACAATGTTTATTTTGAAAAAAATTACAAAATATCTGATTAAGTTTAAATCCAGAATATATGAAGAATTCTTAAAATTTGATATTAACAGGAAGGAGTACTTGATAAATTTGAGCAAATGATGTGACCAGTTCCATGGCCAGAAGTCATGTGAGTGACACAAATACACATAAAAACATTCTAAATATCAATAACTATTAGGAAAATGCAAACTGAGCAAAATGAGGTATCATTAAACACCTACTAAAAAAGCAACAATTTTATAGAGTGGCAATTCTGAGTGCTGGTGGTAACACAGAACACCTAGAAGTCTCACCCATTGCTGATAAGAATGTTAAACAGTTATACTGTTATGGTTGAATTGTGTGATCGTAATTGGAAAATGATCATTGAAGATATAATTAGTTAAGGGGTCATTAGTTTAGGACGTAATCCAAAATTACTGCTGTCTTTATAAAAAGAGTAAAAATAGTATACATAGAGGGCATAGAGAGAAGAAGATGTGAAGAGACATAGGGAGAAGACAGCTAACTACAAGTTAAGGGAGAGGTCTGCAGATCTTTCCTTTCACAGCCCATGGAAGGAACCAACCCTGCAAATACCTTCATTTCAGGTGTATAATTCCCAGAACCATCAGATAATACATATTCTATTTTTTAAGTCATCTAGTGTGCAATATTTGATTATAATAACCCTATTAAATCTATATAGACACTTTGGAACATAGTTTGCTCACTTTTTATAAAGTTAAATGTATACTTATTATACTTAAATAATGATCTCAAGGATATTCCCTAAATAATTAAAAATATTTACTCAATGATCCATTTGGGAATAATGATAGCAGCCATTTTCATAATAGCTTCAAACTGTAACAGTGAGGTCATCATCTGGCACACATATAAATTAAGAACAGTACATCATACAATAGAAAGAAGTTGCTATCTTGCTTATGATGGTCATCATACAACTGTATATGATTGTCAAAGTGCCATTAAATAGTATACTTTAAAGTGGTCAATTTTATTTTACATACTTGTCTCTTGAAAAAAAGAGACCTAGGTTATATTTTCGCACTCAATCTCATTCTAAATGTTTGTTTTCTTCACATGTGAAAAAAATCACTTCTATCTTTGAATATATGCAATATCATTGAACCTGTCACCCAATAAATGTTACTATTGTGAAAAGAGATTTAATTGTTAAATTCACAAATGAATCCAAAGTAATGATAGAATAAATGGGAAATAGGTGATAAAATCTGACCAAAGGATACTGTATGATCAGGAGAAGCCGCATATTCTTTATATTGATAATGCTCAGTAAATAGAAAAAGGGAAAATGATTAAAGAAAAATACAATGAAGCTAAAGTTACATTGTTACCTCTGTGAACAGATAACTGCTCAGTGAAATAATTTTTTCTAAGACCTTAGTTTCATTATTGGAATAATGAAATAATGAGTTAATAATGTCTACATTTTCTACCCGTTTTACACAAGAAATAGAATAAAAATCCCCAATTTAGGTTACTAGGATGTATTATTGCAACTCGAATATAGTAATGACTTGTTTGATATTTTAGTATATGAAAAAAGATGGTAGGTTTGGTAGTGGCACAGCTTCTTAAAAGAGATGTGGAGAATTTTGAGAATAAAAATTTAGTTATAACAATATATTATGGTCATAATATGGAAGATACTCTAAAACATACATGTGAGGAAAACCAAAGAAATTTAATTTTTCTATTATCTTTTCCTAATGCCATCTGTAAATACTTACAAGATGACTGTTTGGGTGAGGACACAGGTTTATTTATTTTTGTTGACTATGTGACCTGGAGGTCTAAAGCTGGGACCTATGTTTACAAACAAAGTTTTAGGCAAACTTGGTTGTCATAACTGTATAAAAATAAATGTCAATGCTTGGGGAATTGATTGAAAACCATATAACAGGAGTTATTCAAGCATGAGATGTATGTGCCTGTTTTTTTGTGCATTCATAAGAATGGAGAATAGATCAGATTCAAGGTTCTTTCCAGTGCAAAGATTCTGTGATTCCCCGATAATTCTTTTGTGCTACATTAGTAAAAGCAAGTGTGAAATTAAGGGAAGACAAATTTCTGTTCCAGAAAAGTAAGAATTTGCAAAGAATTATGGTTGCTCAATGATCTAATGTGTTCGCTCAGTAGTAAGCCTCATTCCCTACTAGTGGAAATGTCAAGGTGTATGCACTGTTTAAGATCATTTGTAGGTCCCCTGAATGCTATTAAAATAAAAATATTCTGCCTGGCATTCAGGCCTTTTCTGGAGGACCCTACTCTATCAATCTGTATTTATTTCTATTTCCCAAGTCAGTCTCTACTGCAGATAAATTCATATTTATATGATTATTTACATATTGTTTCCAACCTTGTATCTCTGATTATGATGTTACCCTAAAGAAGAATACTTTTTTCTTTTCTTTCTCCTATTCAAATCTTACATATTTGTCAAAAAATAATTGTTCAACTCCAACTTGTTTCATGAAGCCTTTTCTGGCTCAGTCATGCTGATTTTTTCCTCTGCAGAGAAATACTTGCTTTAAAATCTATCTTTCCAAACTAAAATAATTTTTTCTAATACTTTCTAATGTTTATTTCTTCTGTTCTCAAAATGAAATTGGGAACCAAATATTTATTTTGTAGTCTCCAAATACACCTGTAATATAATTTAACACAGAATTGGCTTGGGTAAATGCTTGCTATTACTCATAATAGAATTCTAGGATCCTAACTATACTTATATTATAAATGTCATTATTTTTTTATCATATTACACTCATATTAGTTATCTACTGCTGGGTGACAACATACCCCAAAACTCAACAGCTAAAACCAGTAATATTTACTATCTCATTCTATCTCCCAAGGTTAGGAATCAAGAAGTGGCTTAGATGTGGAATTGTGGTTCAGGGTCTCACATGAGGTTGTAGTCAAGCAATTGGCTGGGGCCATAGTCATCTGAAGGTTTTGCTGAGACAGGACAATATGCATACAAGATGGCTTACTGAAATAGTGTTATCTGAAATCCTGAGTTTCCTTCTGGTTGTTGGTAAGAAGGCTCAGTTTCTTGCCGTGTGACTCTTCCCACAGAGTTGTTGGAGTGTCCTCAAGGCATACTAATTAGCTTAAACCAGAGGAAACAATCCAAGAAGCAAGGACAAAACACCTTGCATTTAATAACCTAGTCTCAAAAGCCACATCACTCTGCTGTATTGCACTGGCTAAGTACACACAACCCCAGTTCAATGTGGGAGGGAATTATACACAGGTGCAAATATCAGACAGCAGGAATCATTGAGCAATGTCTTAGAGGCTTGCTCTTATATATCTGCTATTAAATGTTTGATATGCTCAAACATACAAAGTGGCTTTCATTATGTGTGCTTCATATGATTGTAAAATAACAAGAAAAAGAACAATAGGTCAAAATATTTTAGCTATTTTCTTTTCGGTCTTATGTATTTTTTATTTTCCTAGTTGAGGAAAACATATTTTGATTTTTTAATGGAGACTAAAACAAATTGGAAAAATAAAAAATTGAATAAAGGAAAGAATAAACAACTTGATTAGGTTTCTTCACATTTTATTCAATTTTCAATGTGAATTGTACTCTTGTTGAATAAGTGGAAATTTATGAACTTAGATTTAATTAAGGCAGAAGAAATGATCTTAATAGGTATTATAGAATCAATTGTACTTTCTTCAAGATAGTTGCAAAAATTAAACATTTTTTTCTAGAATTTTTCGATTTTTTATACAAGTAAAAGAATGTTGTTAAGAAAATACTTCAGAACAATTAATAAGAAAAGAAATAATGAAAACTTTTCCTATTGCTTAAAAATTTGTAATCAAAATGTGTAAACGTGTTCAAACGTTTTCTGAACTGAAAACATTTTTTCACATAAAAGGAAAAATAAATTAATTAGCCTTAACATTAACATTTACTAACTTTGTCTAGTTTAGATCTCCTTGAATCTGAATTTACTTTTATTGTAAATCTTCACCTATGAATATCCAAATATTTTATTTTTTTTAGCTAATCATCCCCATTGAATTGATCACTCTCTACTACAAATTCTGCTTATCTTATTGTCTTTACTCTTTCTGTACACACATGCTCACATACACACACAAACACACACCACATATTGCTCCATTTTGTATTTTTGTATACAACATTTCATCTTCTCAGATAGAATGTCATCTTCTCAAGATAGCAATTGTACTCCTGCAAGTAACACTGTGCCTAGTGCAGTCAGATTTTCACAAATGTTTATGTAAATGAAATAGCTTTGCCTTACTCCATATTTTCTCCTAAATATAAAGCTGTATATGTGTCCTTCTAAACCTATATATGACATTTCCTTTGTCATTTGGAGGAGTTTACTTGAATTGCTGCTACTTTTGCATAATTAATATTTTGTTAACTTTTAAAAATTATTATTAGGATATTTCTACACTTATCATCCATACTCTCTTGTGTGGTTATTCGCGAAATAATATTAATATATTATTCTAGCTGGAAGTGTTTCCTGAATCAACAAAGATATATTAAATTGTATTCAACTGTGATATTATGTAACTGTATCTTATTACCTTTCAAATGAAAAGTCTATATATGACAATTTAGTTTCCCTTTGTTTTTCTCCAGATAACCCTACTCTGCTTTCTGTTTGTGAAGCACTTCTCAATTCCTTAGTCCTAGTGATTCAGAAAGAGTTCCATTCCTAGCTGAGGGAGGATGGTTTCCAGATGAAAGTCAGTGAGACCCTTGATATAATTTTAAGTGATAGCTACCACAGTCATACTTTAAAAAACAATGAGAAGTAAGATGGATTTAGATTGTCTAGAAAACACATTATTAGTTTCCCTTATGAGATCTGAAATGAAAAAAAAAAGCAAGTTGAATGTATTCTGGTATCTTCAGTCATGAAAAATGACTATCTTAGAAACAAATCAACATGAAGAGGAATTGAGCCAAGAAGTGTGTGTGTGTGTTGGGGGGTTCTTTTACCATTTGAAATTCCAGTGGATCTAAGTTTCATATAGAAATCAAATACTAAATTTTACTGCTGTTCCAGATGGAAGCATGTTCAGTACATACAAGTGGTTAAATTGTTTTCATATTTTTATTTTTTGGTACTTATGAACTTAGCAAGTACCTTTATATCATGGTTTTATGAGGACTGTGAGCTATCTTTATGAGGACTGTGAGCTAAATAGTTCAGAGCATACACATTAGGGTTTTTTCTTTCTGACTTCACATAGCAGGTGACTACTTGCTATTAGTATATTCTGGCTGTTATCACTTTTAAAAATGCATTTTTTATAGCTTCAAAATTTAGTATGTAAAAATATAAGGGCATTTTGTTCCTAGGTAATTATTTTTTAGTCATTTAATTGAAGTCTAAAAATGAAGATGTATTTTTAATCTGGGATGGGCCTAGGAATTTCTTGTGTTTGAAACACAACTGGGAAAGGATATTGGGCTTTGATGGAAAAAAAAAACCATGAATCTGGATCATTGTGCTGTATTTAATTCTATGTTACACTCAGATACCATGGCATGTCAATTCACTATACAGTCAGATATGGATATATAAATATATAGATATATAGATATACTTATTTTGTCTCCTATTTATTTCCTAAATGTTCATCTCACCCAAATCAAATTTGTTTGTTGCTTCAGATAGACATTATAATAGGGTTCTCCAGAGAAAAAGAAACAAAAGGATATATTTGTGTATTTCTATCTATCAAGAGAGATTATTTTCATGAATTGGCTCATGAGATTATAAAGACCAGCAATTCCAAACCTGCAGTGTGAGCTGGCACGCTATAGACCCATGAAAGACCCAATATTACATGGCAACTCTGAAGGCAGTCTGCTGTCAGAATTCCTTCTTGCTGTGAGCAATTCAGTCTTTGTTCCATTAAGACCTCTAATCATTGGGTAAGGCTTTCCCATGTAATGAAGGACAATTTGCTTTAAAGAAAGATACTGATATGCATGTGCATCTAATTAAAAATATCCTCACAAAAAATCTAGAATAATGTTTGGCCAAATATTCAGGCATCATGCCCCTAAGCAAGTTAAAATTGAATTAACCATCACAAATCTAACCCTTGCCAATTTGGCATCCATCTTCATTTCATTAAGCCATACCTAACCTCTGAACAAAGATAACAACAAGGCCATACTTCTGCCTAACATGGTACAGTTTTCTTGTGTAAAACCAAAATGCACTAACTCTTTCCCCAGAGAAGATGCAAAGTCCTTGGGTGATGGCTATTCTTCTTGATAATCAATAACTTGGATACTATAAGGGCAAAATAGAGGGAAGTAAACAAAGATATTTTATTCATAGACACACATATTCATAACAAAATATTGATGAAATACTCAAGGCAATTACCCTCTTGTTTCTGTAACTGATTACATGGCTATAGCTGGTATTTACACCTGTCTTTTTCCTTTACCATATTCCTTTTGGCTTCAGCAAGCATGTCAGCTGTTGGTGATCACCTGGAGTTTTTCATCACCTTGCCACTCATCCATCATTCCTGAAGGAATGAGGCCGCCATTAGAAGGAGCCATTAGAAGTCCTGGCTAGGTTGAGTTATATAATAGGATATGGTTGATCTTAGAATATTGTAATAAAAATAGATGCCCCAAAGGTCCTTATATTGCAAACATATCTTTATTTACTTTAGCTATGTAGCATCAGCTCAACTTATTCTTAATAATCTGGACCAGTTACCCCAGCTGACATACTAACTCCTTTATTTGTCTGTTGAGAGGCATGAGGAATCCAAAATGGGTGAGTCTTAAATTCCAGTTTAATACAATTACTGTTATATTCCCTGGTGGAAGCATTCCTCTTGTTGGAACTAAGACCTCCAGGCCATCAGGGGCAGGAAGTGAAAATGTTTCCAGTGGATCACTAGAGATAATAGTGAGTGTTGCCTATCCTATTTTCACTCTTGATTACTAAACTCAGGAGAAATAGTGCCATATATTGGACACTGATTCTGAACAGACCCAATCTTTTGGAAAAGCTCACCCTAGTACTGTGAGGTATTGTCACCCGCTGGCACAATAACTGAATCTTTAAAAGTCATTCCACCATTCTATTAAGCCAGACACTTCAAGATGATAAGACCAGAGAATTCCATAATCATGGAAGATTGTTGTACTTTATTTACTCAGAAGTAAGGGCCTTTATCAGAAGCAATACTATGTGGGATATCACAGATAAGGTAGATAAAGAATTTTTTAAATCCAAGAGCAGTGGTTTGGGCAGAAGCATTGCATGTAGGGAAGGCAAATTCTAAAACAGAATGGCTTTTTGGCTAAGAATTAATCATTGCCCATTCTCTAATGAAAGTTGTCCAGTGTAATCAAATTTTCATCATGTAAGTTGGTTGATCAACTCAGAAAATAGAGACAATTGGGTGATGACAAAGATGACTCAGGAAAGAGGCTGACTGACCTCCTTAGAAAGGTCATTCTATATACTTAATTAATAGATCTTTGTTAGCTGAGGTTAATTTTTGGTGAAGATTCACATGGGCATTGCTTATCTGGTATAATTTATTCACATGACTCTTCCCAAGAATTCCTTGTTATGATTTTCCAATCATGTTCTTTCAAAATTCCTGAGCAGCCATCCAAACCATGGTTCAAACCATGAATCATTATATAATCACACACCTATCATTTCTCCTTCCAAGCAAAATGATAAATCTCAAAGTTCTGCCAGCTAGAAGGATATTCTCTCACCACTGTCCTTCAAAGGTATCTCAGATTAAAGGGGAAAGGGCCTTTAATATTTTGGCTTTTCAGATTACTTGGTTCATGGGTTAGACTAATGCACCTAAATGGGAAATATGTTGCGTTCACAGGAGGATCACAAGTTTTTGGTTAGGCTTAGTAACTTAATGAAACCCTGTCTCAAAAATCCTATCTCAAAAAATAAAAAAGGCTAGTGATGTACTCAGTGATAAAGCACCATCAAGTATAATCTCTAGTACTCCCCACCCCCCAAAAATATTGCCTCCAAAATCCAAAGAGGCCCATTAGATATTTTGTCTCTGTTTTAGTTTTAGGAGGAGCCCAATGCAATGACTTTTTATTCATCCTAGAAGGGATACCATGATAAGCTCTGCACCACTGTAGAAATTTCACTGAGGTATGAGGTCCCTGAATTTTAGTCAGATTTATGTTTACTCTTGACACACAAATGTCACTAAGAAGTCTGCAGTATTTGATTCTTCTTGACCACTAGGTATAATCAGCATAATGTCTTGACACACAAATGTCACTAAGAAGTCTGGAGTAGTTGATTCTTCTTGACCACTAGGTATAATCAGCATAATGTCAACAGTGTAATAGGCCAGTGTGATATCTTGTGGAGTGAAAGATGATAAATATCCCTATGAACTAAATGAGAAAGGGCAATAGAGTTCATCTATTCTTGATGTAGGACAGTGAAGGTCTATTGCTGGATTCTTAGCTAAAAGCAGTTTTATTAACAGGGATGAAAAATGAGATTTTCCAGATTAACAATTTTGTATTAGGTATCAGGGGATGTGTCAATTTTCTAAATCAATGATACCACATTTGATAGAGCAGCTGCCATTCAAGTTACCACTTGGTAAAGCCTATAAAGTCTATCCTCCAAGAGCTCCCAGAGGGGGTGAGTAGGTCTTAAATGACAAGTCTATTGCAGTATTTTCAGTCTTTGCATCCCTTAATTCACAGTAAAGCAAGGTAGGTCTGGCATTTTAAATTTATTCCTCATGAGCCATTTTTTGCTCCTTATTTCAGCCAAACAACCACATAAACTATTACAACTCCTTTAAACACCCCATGAAGCAACATCAAATGCAGAATCTTTTCTGTGGGCCCATAATCTCGCCTGATCCAACTGTATGTTCTTTCAACCATTATTTTATACCCTTAATATCTCTTTTTGTACATGTTTCCCAGTTACTCCTCATACAATTCAAGGAGAAAGATAAGATGCATTGAAAGGTAATACTGCTTCTTATGTGTCACACATTGTACTACACAGTCAGGGGCCTTATGGAGTTGAGTCTGGTTATAGGCCTAGAAGTAAAGAAGAGTGGTGTGGGTAGTTCTAGAGGATAATCAGTAATGTCATGCAGGGCACTGATATTAAGGTTTGTGTTAGTCGGCTTTTTGTCACTGTGACCAGAATACCTAACAAAAACAATTTCAAGAAGGAAACATTTATTTTGGGCTCAAGTTTTCAGAGGTCACAGTCAGCCAACACCATTGATCTGGCCCTGAGGTAAGGGCAGTACATCACAGAAGAAAGGTGTGGTAGAGGAAAGCTGTCAGCTCAGAGCCACCAGAAAGCAGAAAGTGAGTGTGTGAGGAGCCAGCAACAAGACATACCACCCAAGGGTACACTCTTAGCGACCTACTTCCTCCAGCCATGCCCCATGTATCTATAGCTACCACCAGTAATCCATTCCAATTATGAATCCATTAAATGGATTATTCTATTTATGAAGTTACAGCTCTTATCATTGCCTAAAAGCCTGACCTCTTAATCTTGCTATACTGGGGACCACACTTATCTAACATGAGCTTTTGGGTGGACAATTCTAGGTCTAAATCATACCAGGCTTCCTTGATGATGCAGCATTGATCTCCTCACATGGAGGTAGAGTGGCTTCTACTGGTGAAGTTTCTTCTACTGGCAAAAGCTCAATGTCCTCAGTTTCATCATGATTTTTCTGCATGTCCACATTATACTTTTTGGAATCCAGGTTTCTCACAATCAATTCCCTTACTTTAACAGTAGATAACACATGGAGCAAGGAATTTAATTTGCATTATAATCCAGCCACTGGCAAGACGAAATCCTGAGTTTTGTTTTTAAAAATCTCAACCTTGTGACTATAGGAAATAAAAGTCTCTTTCAGGACAGGGATAATTTTCAGGTGATTTATACAGTACTGGAACTGAGAATTTGAATTTCTGTGTTCATTCTTTTCTTTTCCTTCTTTGTTTAGCAACATTAAGAGTTAACATCTAATTTCATAATATTTATTAGTTTTTTACAAAAATTTTCACAGGTAACATGTATATGGCTTCACAGATCCTTTTCTCTAATAAGTATTTGACTAAGAAAACCTAAGGCTGATATTTGGGCTGTCTATATTGCCACAGCATACCATCGATTATCACTGTTATTTTTATATTGTATTGAGAGCTGCTAGTGTCTTTAAATTAGACAAGATTAAAAAGCCAATCCAGAAACTCCAGAACAAATTCAGAAAATTCACTGTGAAGGTTAATATTAACTGTCAACTGGACTTGACAAAAAGGTACCTAGAAAGTTAGTAAAGCACTAATTCTAGGTATGACTGTGAGGGTGTTTCCAGAAGAGATTGGGCATGTGAGTTGTTGAATTTATTTTTAGAATCTGTGCCCTTTGAATTCCATGACTTGGATTAGCAGCCCACGCATTCTTAGGCATTCGACCTTAGACTGAGTAGTACACCATTAACTTCGCTGATTCCGAGATCTCTGGACTTGGACTCAGCCATAATATTGACCTCCCTAGTCCTCCAGCTTGCAGATGGACTACTGTAAAACTTCTCAGCCTCCACATCACATGAGTGGATCCAATCCTTCCTTCCTGTCTATCATCTATCTACCTGATAGATCTGTCTCCCATTGGTTCTATCTCTCCAGAGAATGCACTCATACTTGAAATTTTTGTTCTCTGGAGTCACTCTTGATGCCAAAAGCTGTTTTAGTCATGCGTGATATTAACTTGATAGATTCATTTTAGGGAATTGGTTCATGAAATTATGGAGGCTGGAAAATCCAAAATCTGCAATGTAAGCTGGCATCCTGGAGACTCAGGAAGGAGCCCCTGTTGTGGAATGTCTAAGGTCCATCTGATAGTGAATTCTCTTTTGTTTAGAAGAGGTGACTCCTTGGTCTACTGAGTTCTTCAATGATTAGATGAAACCTACCTACTTTATTGAGGACATTGTGCTTTATTCAAGATTCTCTTATTTAAATTTAATCAAAAAGTTTAAAAATAGTTGCACAGAAACATCCAGAAGAATGTTTGACCAAATATTTATGTGTATATTTGATCCAAATTAACACATATTAACTACCGCATATAACGTAAAACAGGACCATGAAGTTCTTAATATGAAACTTACTTTATATGATTTATTTCACATTAACTTTACTTTCTGATTTTGTATCCTTCATATCTATTTGTATTTATTTACATTTTAATTATTTGATAATTGAGTTTTTTGGTTTATAAGCTGCCTTTCTATAGATACTTGTGGAGGTTGTTATAACTTTTTTCAAGTCAACTCTGGGTTTATCAGTCAACATTTGTTTCTCTTGCCCAAAGCAATCCCTGAAGTAACATCACACAGATTGACACCAATCTACAGGAGTCTGCCCTAAAATTTCTACAAAGGGTTTGTGGTCTTAATAGGTCAGTGGCTAAGACCTGGTGAAATTTTAAAAGAGCAAAATCTTTATGTCTAAGGAATATCTTATCTTAGATTTTAAAGTCTACACATTTTAAATTATTCAAAATTATTTGAATTTTAACTGTTTCATTAGTCTAGTTTGACAGTATTACAACCTACTATAAATATTGTATTTAAAATAACCAGAGTGAATTTAACATTTTTCCATGTAATGATTTCTTGAGTTCATTACCTTTTACTGGAGTAGTGCTTTGATGTAACAGATAGGTATAAACATCTAAACATCTAATATCAACATCTCCTGGAGAAATGATTGCTTTCCTGGTGATAAACAGGTTTATCAAAGTTTTATCAAAGTTCAAGGTATAGTTCAAGACCTCAAAAGAAAATTGTACCTTCCAACCTTATGGAGGTGAATTTCCTGATCTTTTAACTATCTTCTAATTTGTCTTCCTTTAATTCAATCTTTATAATATCTTCAATGATATGATTTTGTACTACAGAACATTTTGGAAGAAAGTTTCTAGGAAATAACTCTACCTGCAACACTGAATTACAGTATTTTCTCAGTCATATCACATCTGTGATGCTGCTTAACACCTGCGCCATACTTATACTAGTGAATTGCTGTTGCCTGTTCTGTGACTTAATAGTACAGAATATACAGCATATGTTGGTAATTCTTTTATAATATGTTTGAAAATGTGCATACAAACGAATCCTCTTCAGGTGCAAGAGCATGAATTTATAGTGCAATTAACAATTTGAGCTCACACCTGCTTTAAATACCACATAGGCCTGTATTTTAATTACAAGGTATGCAGTGAGACCATCCAAAGTCTCAATTCCATATGTAGTTTAAAGAACTGGTGCAGAATTCAATTCCAAGTTCTGCGCTTTGTTTGTAAGGCCTATGCATTTTAGATTTGAAAATATTCTTCTTATAAATAACTCAATTACCGAAGGATTAAAAATGAAATGGCAGAGGAAGTATATAAAGGATAGGAAGAAAGGGAGAGTAGGGGGAGGTATTGGGAAATGAAATTGACCAAATTACATTGTCATATTGTGTGCGTGTACAAATATGTTACAATAATTCCCATTATTATATATAATTTTGATGCACCAATGAAAAATGAAGGTATAGGAAAATGAAAGTTAATAGAATGACTTAATGTTTAGTGGTTAAAAATATGATAGCTTTCTTCATAGATTTCTTCCTAGGAATAATTAAATTGATACTTTTGAGTAAAATATTTCTTTAATCTGTCTCTTATTTGTCTACTTCAGCATATCTTATTCAGATTATAAAAATAATTTCATACCTGGCTATCTGAACTCTTCTTTATTAGTACCAGCAGCATATAAAAGCTATTATTTTCCCATTTCTTCACCAATTTAAAAAGCAACTAAATTTTTGTTATTCTTACACATATATCTGTTTGCCTTTAATTGACAATTTTTCAATACTGATGTGGTTTTCATATGATTACTAATTATGATTTCTAGTTCCATGAAATGTCTGCTGCTAATTTGCCCTAATATATTTTTCACTTTAAATATGTTTGAATATTTAAATATTTGAAAAAGTATTTCATACTCTGCATACTAATTATTTTATGGTTATGCTAATTGCAGCTATTTTCTCACAGGTTGTAACTAGTCATTTAATTGTCACTGTAGAGTCTTCTCATGAATAATAAAGGTTAATTTTAATATAGTAAATGTATTAATGCTTTCTTTATGGTATATGATTTTGAGTTCTTATGTAAAATAATTTCCTGACCTAAAGTCCTTCTAATAGTTATATTTTTCCTCATCTTGTCTTCCTTGATATACCTGAAATTTATGTATTTGTTTGGCATAAGGCAGTGAAACACATTTTTCCCCTTTAGACAGATACTGAGATACTTTTTCCACCACTATTAATGAATTGGTTGCTCTTTTCCTGAGTAAATTGGAATGTCACATAGGCTGTACATGTGGCTGATCAGATTTTGATCTAATGGTCAAATCTCTATACTTGTACCAAGACCACACTGTATTACTTAAAGAGTCTTATTAAAAATAGTTTTGACGTCTTATAAAGCAAATCCCCTTACTTCATTATCCTTTCAGAATTACTTGGCTATTTTGATATGTTTCTTAATGTTACTAGCCATTTAGGGTTAGCTTGTCAAATTATTAATGATATGTTTTATTTTTTTTTAATTTGACTTGAATTAAACCTATATATCAGTTTGTGGATAACTGGATAATTTAAAGTTTTATGTCCATTGGTGATTGTTTTAAAAATAGAGAGCTCTGATTTTTGTGCATACATATTTATAATCATTATACATTCTTGATTTGTTGTTACATTTATCAGTATGTAATGATATTGAATAGCCTCTTCCAATTTTGGTTTAAAGTCTGTTTTGTCAGACGTCAGTATAGCTATTCTTGATTGCTTTTGGCTTCCATTTACTTAGATATCATTTTTCTACCTTTTCATTTTGTGTATGTATGTCCTTGCCTGTGAGATGAGTTTCTTGCAAGCAACAGATTGATGTGTTTTGTTTTTAATCCAACCAACCCATGTATTTCTTTTAATTGAAGAATTACGATCTTCTATGTCCAGGATTATTCCTGAAAGGGATGTATTTATTCCTGTCTTTTTGTTATTGTTGTTTTGTTTTCCTCCTAGTTGTTTTGAATATTCTATTTTTAAAACTGTCTTACTCATCTTATAGATTTGGTGGTTTTCTGCATTAATTATGTTTTATTCCTCATTATTTCTCATTTGCTTCTCTACTCTTCTAGTGAGATTTATTCTTTCCAGCACTCTCATGCTTGTGTTTATCATTCTAAGTCTTCTGAGTATAGGAGTTCCTGAATTATTTTCTGTAAGTCTGGTTCAATTGTGGTAAATTCCCTTAGTTTATGTTTATCATGGAAGGTCTCTATTTTTTTTCAATTGTGAAGGATTGTTTTGCTAAGTATTGTAATCTAGGTTGGCAGTTGGTTATTTCTTTTCTTCCCAAAGGTATGAAATATATCATTTTGCACCTTCCTTGCCTTTAGATATTCTTCTGAAAAATATGCTATTAGTTTTATGGGTTTGTCTTTAAATGTGACTTGGTTCTTCTTTCTTGTAGCTTTTAATGTTCTTTCTTTTTCCTTCCCTTTTGGCAGTTTGATATGTTGTGAGGAAGTTCTATTCTGTATGTCTACTGGGGGCTATAAATGCTTCCTGTATCAGATCTTTGCCAAGATTTTGGAAATTTTCTGCAATTATTTCATTCACCAGGTTTTCTATGCCTTCAGACAGTAGCGATTCTTCCTCTTCTATTCCCATTATGCATATGTTTGATTTCTTAATGGTGTTCCAGAAACCTTGAAATTTTTATCTGACTGAGATTTTCATTCCTAAGATTTCTTTGGATCTTTTT
This sequence comes from Xerus rutilus, assembly GCA_028644305.1. NCBI lineage: Eukaryota > Metazoa > Chordata > Mammalia > Rodentia > Sciuridae > Xerus > Xerus rutilus. The sequence continues at coordinate 82,712,424 of CM053403.1, read as the reverse complement.
CACAATTTCTCCTTACTGAATTTCTCATTCATATCTTGCATTGTCTTCCTTAACACATTTAATTGATTTTCTGTAATCTCATGGGACACATTGAATTTTTAAAAATTATTCTTTTGTTTTATTTATCTGGCATTTCATCCACTTCAATATGTTTGGAATCTACTACTAAAAATTTTAAAAGATTTCATATTAATTATTTTTTCATATTTCTTGTGTATGTATGCTGAAATTTGTACTTCTCTTGTGGCTGATATGTCTTCCATTTTTATGAGAATACTTTTTTAACAAATGGATTTTTCTTAATGATGTGTCTTGGAGGGTTGTTGTGCAGTGTTGGGTTGAATTCCAAGTAGACATCTTCGTGTAAACTTCCTATGATTTCTTATCTGTGATTAGTGGGGCTTTGATACAATATATACTATATCAGAGCATGAGAAATCCACTTTATCTTTAAGACACAAAAGTGGGATCCCTTTGGTAATTCAGGGTGGTGAAGTGCAGATTATGTGGGTATACTCTCTGTGTTTACTTCTATACTTACTTGAAAGTGATGTTGATATTGGCTGTTTCCACTGGGTAAAGGTTCAAAATAGCTGGAAGCTCTCTCTATTTTAAACAGAAATGTCTGCCAGGATTTGAGCTGGGCTGGGATGTGGCCTGAGCTGGGCTTCACTCCATTCATGAGAAAGGGAAAGAGGCAGGAATGGAGGGTGAAGAGAAGGGATAATGATCAAAAGAATAAATAGATATATAAAACAAAAATGATAAATAAGACAAAAGAGAAAAATCCAATTAAATAAAAATATGATGAAATAAAAGAAAAAGAAATGATAAATAAAAATAAATACTACTAAAGGATAACAGAATGTGAAGAATTCCATTTGTCCAAGGTGCTTTGAAACATTTTTCTTTGAGTCTTCTAAAGTTGGAACCTACCAGGTATAGGTGTGTAGTGGGTAAGAGCTGCTACTTGTGATTCTTCCTAGCTCTCAACAAATGAGTTGGGTCAGAAAGCAGGCTATGCTCCACTTTTCTCATTAAGCTAGTTAAGCGAATATTGACTATGCCACAAGTACATTTTCTCAGGACATATTCAGACTCTGAGCTCAGGGTGTAGCAAATGTCAGAGCTGCAGTGAGCCCTTCTCTGTTACTGGAATGTGGGCCATGCCAATTGGGTGTTTATTTACTCTGGAAGATTTTAAATCGTGCACATGAAAGAATGGCAAATTTCCAAGCTGAAGTGAACTGCCACAGTGCCTCAATGAACAGGGAGAGTAGTTGAACTGAGTTAAGTTTTGTGCTGAAGGACAGATTGTAAGAACCAAGTTATTTGCCAGTCTTGATCCCCATACCTTCAAATCTGATCTCCATGTGAAACAATATGTGACTGATGTTGCTTCACATCATAGATAGCAGAATCTCTGACCCACTGTCTCATCCACTCCCCTCTCCATCATAGCCCATAGTCCCTGCAGCATGCTCAGCAAGCTTGTGTCAGAGACATTCCCTCGAGCCACCACTATCTCATGTGGCTACAGGGAGCCTACAGGGACACTGATACGTGATTATGCTTGGTTATTTGGACGCTAGAAAGTTTTAATTCCTAACAATAAGATACTTCTCAAATTTGTCCTAGCATAGCACTCTGAAAGTTTGCTGAGATATGCTTGTTGTGCATACTCAAGGCCACCTACTTAAACTTTTTGTCTGCAAGTTGCAACCTTTTGCACCACGCTGTGAATCTTTCTCTCTTGCTTAGTTATTCTCCCAGTCTCTGCAATCCACCAGGTCTTGTTTTCTGTGCTCTCAATTAGCAGGGCTCACCCAGAGTCCCTCACTTGCATGAGAATTTACATACCTTTTGCTTTGTTTCCGTCTTGTTGAGGAGCAAATTAGTGCTGGCTATCTCTGTTCCATCATCTTGAAAAATGCTTCAGCAGCTTTTAAATGGTTCAATAAAAATAGCCTAACCATAGCCGAGCGCGGTGGCGCAAGCCTGTAACCCCAGCACTTAGGGAGGCTGAGACAGGAGAATCGTGAGTTCAAAGCCAGCCTCAGCAATGGCAAGGTGCTAAGCAACTCAGTGAGACCCTGTCTCTACATAAAACACAAAATAGGGCTGGGGATGTGGCTCAGTGGTTGATTGCCCCTGAGTTCAATCTCCAGTACCAAGAAAAAAAAAAATAGCCTTAATCACATAATATTTTTCTTAATCAATGAATAATTTTTGAATTTTGTCAAATCTGTTACTGTTGAAATTAACTTTTTCTTTTAATTTGATAATATAATGAATTATATTCATAATTTTTCTAATAATTTCCAAAGAATAAAAATTACTCTTTCCTGGAATAGTAACCCAGTGGCAGTATGTTTGAATCAAAATAACATCAGAATCATAAAAATAAAATATAGTTTTAAACAAGTGAAAATTTATTTGTGTCTGTAAAAATCAATGACAAAATACTTTCCCCAAAATTATGTAATATGGCAATTTTGTTATATACTGAATATACAAGTTAGCTTTAGATATTTATTTTTAAAGATAAATATATATGTCAAAATTGTTGCTATATTCATAGAAGACTATCAAGAGTAATTCTAAATAATTTCTAAATAAAGAAAATAAAAATAATAATAATAAATCATTTCTAAATAAAGGAAAAAATGGAATGAGGAAAAGGAGGAAATAATAACCAGAATGGTGAATATAAAGAAAAATACAAAAGAACAAGTGAGTGAAATTACCAAAATATAAAATGACACATATTTCAATAATAACACTTTTTATTAAGTGCATTCTTAATGACTTTGTTATTAATGCATAGTGCCTGTAGAAATGTTTCAAATGAATGAGGAAGACAAACTGCCTAAAATAAAATAAAAATTAGCACACCCACTTTCTAAAACTGTACGAGTAGTCATTTCATAGAAGAGGTATTATGAGGGGCTAAACAACAACTGTTCATTCAATTCTTCATCCCATTTAACATTCATCCCAGTAAAAATCCTTCAAATAGAATAAAATAAAACATTTGGAATTTCCAAGTGCTGGGGAAATATGAAACAATCATAACTTGTACATTAGACACCCAAGTGTACACCCAAGGACTCCAAAATTCTATTCATGGAAACTCTCCCTAGAGGAATGCTTGTGTATGAGCATCAAGAGACATACTGAAGGATATCCATGGAAGCGTCGTTTTGGAATAGCAAATATTGAGAAGGAAGGAAAATTCTAAAATCTCTCTTCAGATGAAATTATACAAATGTAATGGTATTAAAATACAGCAAAATACCATTTGATAGTGGAAATGAATCAACTACAACTCTATGCATCAACATACATTTCTCAAAAAATAGGTTAAATATAATAAAAAGCATAGCACTGAATAATCAATTTAGTATTATATCATTCACATAAAATTTTGAAAAAATGTACAACTTGAAAAATGATGGAAAATAATTCACACATATATAGAAAAATCTATAAAAAAGTAGAGAAGGTAACATAAAACTCAGAATATTATTTTGTCAGTGGGAAATACAATCTGGGGAATGCTTAGAGCAGGTTTGAAAGTTTATTGGTATTTTATATTTAAGCTCTACAAAAAATATAATATAAAATTCACATATATTTTGTAATCTCCTTAAAATGTTATCAATTGTTACATAAATTATGTCTTCTGCTTTATTTGAAATAAAGTAAAATCTTCAAGAATATAAATATTTATTCTGAATGGGGTAAACTATTATACTGTACAGTATATATGTGATAGTTTTTAGAAAGTTCCAATTTGTCAAATAGTAATAGGATTATGTACTGGAAAAGAATAAGTTTCTGAATATTCCAAGGCAATGCTGACAACAAAGAGATAACACAGAAGTTGAGAAAAATCAAGAAATGGTGCAATGCAGTATTTAGAAACAGATTTGGCCTCTTCACACTTGACTGTACTGGGAAGAATAACAGATGGTTCCATATACTCGAGTGGTGACGGTAGGAGCTCCGGCTGTTCTGTATGGACCGGGATTTTTGGTTCCATTTTGTCAGCATTTATGCAATGTCAGCTGCCAGTATCTGGACAATATATTTTTAACATAAGTTATATCAAATAAGTAAAACACACTTTAGGTAAATAATATTCTCAGTTTACAATGGGAAACACTAACACTAAAATTAACAACTCAAAGTAACATTGCAGGTACTAGTAGTCTGAATTTCAACTTCTGCCTCACTCAGTTCTCTGATATTGAGACACTGAATCCAGAGACAGGAATAGTGAAGATAAGCACCTGGAAAGAATTTCAACCTTGGCTTTTTAATTCCTATCATTCTACTTTTATCATTTTAATAGTGTATTACTCTTTCATCCCAAGATTCTTTGTAATTGGCCCTTAAATTTTTCATTTCTTTAAAAAAAATGACCAAACTTTTAGTTTAACATAACTAAAGGCTATCTAGCTAACTGTCCTTAGCTCATCCTGACCCTACTTTATCATAATTATCTATGGAGAGATCAAATTACACAAACAAAAGAAAAAGTCTTATGTCCACCAAAAGTGAGATTTATTGCCAGTGTTCTGGAAGAATCTGAAAGAAGATTGAGAAATTAGTTGATTTTGTAAACATTCTTATCCCTATCTTGACACCTTCAAAAAATTAAGACACATGGATTTGTTGAATCTTACAAAGATACATGGTAAAAAGTTACATAATATGAAAAACTTGAGAATGAATTGTGGCAAACAGAAGCAAGGGTAGAAAGAGAGGGTGAAGTGAGGACTAAGGATTGAACCCAAATACACGCTGTACTGAGTGTAGTAGTATTTTCCCAATACTCATGTCCACCCTGAACTTGTGAATGTGATTTTACTTAGAAACAGAGTCTTTGTAGATATAATTGAGGTAGGGTAAAATCCTACTGTGCAAGGTTGAGGTGGGTGTGAATGTGACTCGTGCCCTTATAGTAAGAGTGAAATTCTAAAACAGAGGCTCAGACACAGAGGGTAAAGTCATGGGATGACAGAGGCAGAGATTAGAATTATGGAGCTACATACAAGTCAAGGAAATTTCAGGCAGCCAACAGAAGAGGTAAGAGGTAAGGGAGGATGATTCCCTCATGCCTTCAGAAAGAGCATGGCTTTGTTGAAATCTTGATTTCAAACTTTCAGTTTCCAGAACTGAGAGAGAATAAATTTCTGCTATAATTGTCCCAGTTTGTTACCATTTGTTATGTCAGTCTAGGAAATTAAAACAAATGACAGACATAAATATTTTTACATAATACAGTCTGATATTTTTATTTAATTTATCTTTAAGATTTATGAGCCATTTTCAACAAATTCAAGGCAGATGAAACTGAGTGGAGAAATTGTTTCAGAAACACAAAACTCGTCATTGCTCTGTAGTGAGGCCACCAGCCTAAAGGTAGAACAACAGTTCACTTGTTTGTTCCTCCAATCTCTTTGCCTTATCCTAGGGACACAAGTTCTTGCCTAAGTAAAATATTTTAGTACTGAAAGTAGTTTTAATGAAGAAGGTAGGCTATTTGCTTTTATTTCTCCCTGTCATCAGTCCTATTCTTTTTCTATTCATTCAAAATTTTAATTCTAAGTAAAATTGAAGGATGCCCAGGAATGGGAGAGCTGAGTTAGCTGCAAGAGTAGTATGGTGTGAGCAGGTGCAGAGTCAAGAAGTTTGTGATGTAAGATGCTGGAAATGTTGGGTGATTTTGGTCTCAAAATGCTTAAGGGTGGGAAAGAAATAAGAAGAGTTCCTCAAATCAGGGCATCTGAGAAATTTTCATTGTTAAGATATTCTGTCCATTTGGTCTTTAAGAGGAGCAAGATGGGTATGATAATACTTTAATTTTGATCAACAGAAATAATGGTGAAATTGGGCTAGTAGCTATGTATTTCAATCTGACATCTGACCAAAAATCTCACAAGGGAAATACTGCTCATACCTGAGTGTGTATTCAGTGGAGGCAAAGCAAAATCACATCACTTATTTGTTGGTAAATATAGGATTGGGAGAGATTAATGTTTGTTCTGGTATGAATAATAGGCCTATTATAATAGTTAATATTCATAATAGACAAGATAAACAATTAAACAAGAAAAAAAATGTGTTTTTCCTTGTGTGGTTCTCAGAATTTCCAAGAGCCAGTCAGGCTTGATGGATTACTACCCACAAGCCAATTCCTACCAGTTCCAATGAAGAACACACTGAGACTGCAGCTGTCCATAAAGATTAGATTTTGAACCACTGATGCTGGGCTTCAAGCTGCATGGCCGCTGCCCAAAAGTCAGACACCCCTACTGTTACTCCCACCAGAATATCCATTCTGTGTGGAGCCTATCACCTCATTTAGCCATTAAAGTTTATATTACACACCTGTGCCATGTATTTCAGGCAGGTTGGAGATATGCATTTTTGGCTAATTCCTTAAAATATAAATCACATGGTGGGGAAATTTCTTAAACCCCAGAAAAGTGGTCAAAATGGAAGAGTGAACGCAATCATAACACATGTACATCAACAGAATAAAAGAATGTACATCAATAGAATAAAAGAATGCTATTTCCTGAGGATTCAGAGAAAGGATCAAACAATGAAAATTAATTACCATAATATAGAAACTAGAAGGAAATTTAAAAATTTTAAAAGAAAGATCTCAATAGTATACAAGAAAATGTGGCTTATTTAAAAGATATGCAAGAAGTTGTAGAAAGAAAAAATACAGATGTAATAATTGATCTAGAAAGAGAAAATTTGCAAAGAGATTTTACACATAACATCAAAATTAAACTTGCCACTAATAGAAACAAAAGTAAATTTGACTTTTAGAAAATTAAAAAAGGAATAAAAGTGATAGTATCAGTCACTTTTATTTGTAGCAATAAATGTCAAGTATACTCAAATGGATAATTTGAAGAGAATTTAGTAAAGTAAACATGTAATCAGGTATAAAGAAAACAATACAGTTATAACAGTCATATCCCAGTGCCACCAACATAAGGAACTGTAACTATCTATGGCCAAAAAGGAAAGAAAATAGGGTGACTATTGCACTTCATTAGTCACACCAAGTAGGAGCTACAGAGAATTCAATGCTTTAGTTACCTAGGCCAAAATTCTGAGATGCAGAGCAGTTGGCAAAGGGTGGAAAATGAATCTGGAGAAATGCACCACAGCTATATTCCATGGAATTTCTTTCAGAATATTGAAAAAAAATAACAAAATAAGTAATAATTACTAATGTTGACTGAAGATTCAAAAGTTAACTTCATCAAGATTTTTATATGTATTATTTCAATTTATCAACCCAGGAACCCTAAGGAATAGGTAGTATTTTTCCAATTTAAAAATAAAAATAATAATATTATAAATAAGTTGAATAATTTTTCCAAGGTCACACATAATAGTGGACAATCTTGGTCATCTCCTCAGTACCCTTTCTCCACTCTTCTTATATGTTTCCAAAAGAATTAAATTATGTTAAAAAAAAACTCTCCTCCACAGTAATGAATTTCAATAGAACTTTACCTCATTATGAAGTTCCAGGAGTTGGAACTGATGGATTCAAGTCTAAAGCTAGCCCATCATGGAATTTTCTTGCTACCACATTCTGACCTAAGTGTGAGTGTGTGTCTAAAGATGGCTGCCATAGACCAAAGAAATGTTAATAAAATTTTGGGGCTGGGTTGTGTTTAGTATATCTCTTGGTTTTTCTAATCACAGGTTATGGATACCGCATAGCATAAAGTGTAAAGAGAGGTGTTAAATAGATATGGGTTTTGATTTCTGAGCTTTTACATGGTAGTATTTAGCTGCAGGACACAAACACTCCTGCCCTTACATTGCCTTGATCAATGAAGAAATGAATTATCTTATATAACTAGAAGTCCGTGGGTAGAACATTCTCTGGGTGAGCTTAGTCAAGTGCTTGATGATGTCCTTGAGGACCTAAGCTCTTTCTGTTTCTTGTCTACAGAGATTTCTGCATTGTTTTAATTGTAAGATTATTTTCCTCTGTGGTTCTCATAGGAAAGAGAGTAGTAAGTGGAGCTATATGTTTTCTTATTAATGCTCAGAAGAGTGTCCCCAAGGGACTTTCTAAGATTTGAGGGGATAGTTAAAGGGATTTTATAACCAGAAAACAGGGCACCTCTGTGTCTGTAGAGTTACCTACACTGGAATTCTATTTATGTGAGGTAATTAATTTCTTTATAGATTGATACTGTTTTGGTCTATAGTTTTCTTCCTTGCAGCTAACAGTGTGCCACAAACACAATTTGTTTGCTATCCATAAATTGTAAGGGGCAAAGTCAGAGATCCAAGTCCAAGTTTATTTTTAAGTTTATCTAATTTCTCTGATTCACTTTTAACCACTATGCTTTGATTTGATAGGTGAGAACAATATAGAGAGGTAAACAGTTCCACCTAAGAATTGAAAGTATTCCCAAAGAAGAATCCAAAATTATCAGAACAGGTGCAATATTAATATTTAGATCACATTTTCCTGAGTTTAAGAAACCTTGACATTCAAAAAGACACACTAAGCATACTTAAAATTTACTTAAAAATTTAAGAAAGTATGGAAGTAAGTAATTTATTTTTAAATTGTAAGTATCTGAAAAAGTCACAATTATTCATATAGGATAATCAGCATATATTTATATGCAACCTATGCAGGCATGGAGTGAACTGTCATTTAAATCCAAAAAAAATCATGTCAATTTAAAAAAACCATTTGGTCATTTACTTTTTTTTTATCTGTAGGTAAAATTGGCACAGAATGTTAGTAGAACCTTAAATAATAAAATAACCTCTGTAAAGATGTCAAAATTAAACTAATTTTTGCTTAGAATGAGAAAATTCCCAATTAGAACAAGTACTTGGGTGGCAACTAGCTATTAAATGATGATGATCAGCATATTAGTAGATTGGCCAATATATTCATGACCTAACCCGTTCTTATTTAACTGAAACTGATTTCCTCATTTGAGGTTATTAGTGCATCAAAAAGTTTTATTTTTGTTGTTGTTGTTCTATATTTACTTTCCCTTTTTTCCTTACAAAGTACGAATCACTATAAGACAGTAGCTATTGTTGACTTAAGGCAGGAAGACATTTCTTTCCCCTGAAAATATGTAATCTAGCTTGTTTTTCTAATAATTCCAAGTTGTCAAAGCCAGAGATCTGAGAATTATCCTATGCTCCTACTTTCTTAAAGCCTGCATGATGCACATTCTTTGTACTTAATTTTGTTTTGTTTTGACCTCTTTTATCTATCACATTTGCCTCTTTATCTCTAGTTTTTTGCCTATATTTAGGTTTTCATAAAATTAAACAGCATGAAACTGGGTCTCTAAGTGCCCAGATTGACTTTATGTTTCCTCTTTATAAAATGAAAATCAGATGTCATTCTTCTTTTTTCAAAATGCTTCAATAGATTTATATTATCTACTTACTGTGTAAAGAAATTCAGGATTGTCTTTGCTTCATTCTTCATTAAAAGAGTAGGAAATTAATGAACTAAAGATAATTATTTTATGCACTTTGGCAAGGATTATTGTCCTTGTGGAAAATCTGCTCTCTTGTAGGATTTCCTCTCTGCCTACTTGACCAGTGCAGGGAGAAGGGTCACAGGTGGCTCCCATTAGAGACAGTCTTCTTGTTCTTGTTGTTCTCTCTCTCTCTCTCTCTCTCTCTCTCTCTCTCTCTCATCATTATTTATTAACAGTGTAGAAAGATACTGCTAATTGAATTTGGGGTTAAGTTCGGAGCTACCAAGTAGGGCCTTCAATTAACACTAATTGTAGGCTTTGGGGACATCTATCAATGCAGGTAAAGAAATGTTTCCCTTGTCCTAAACTAACTCAAGAGGGTTAGGTTGCCAATTGAGGTAAAGATCTTATTCTAATAAAGTGGAAAACCTGCTTTGTATATTTGCTGTAGAATAATATTCCGTAGAGACTTCTAGGGAGATAGCAGTGGTTGCACAGGATTCTAGAAAGAATTTGATCCATAGCTAGAGTCTCAGTTGCTATACTAACTGAAATAACATTGAAAGAGGAACTGAGGTCTTGTACTGGGTTTTGTCCATCACTAGTCCTTTTCTTTCATGAATCCATCTCTCCATATCTTCTTACCTATACCCCTATTTAGTTATACCTCATTTTCTAATATCTGTATTTCAACGATGTTTTTTCTTAGGGCTATAGTAATTTTTTAATGAAATATATTTTTATCTTTATTGATTCCTTTTAGTTATATTTAACATTAGGATATATTTTGACATAATCACAAAATCATGGAATATAATTTGCTCTAATTCAGTCCACAGCACTTTCCTTCTCCCTCTCCCAGTTTCCTCCTACTCTACTGATCCTTCTGCAACTTATTTATAGTTTTTTTTCTTTAAATTAGTGTTTTGTAGACATATTTGATTTTGGAATTCACTGTGCTATATTTCTGCTTATACCTACAACTTTGAAGACATCTGTCCTATATATACTTCAGTCAGCCTGCAAATGCTTAATCCTTAAAATCTCAATAAGATCAGAGACCTTATTATAAAACACCTAATAGTTAAAAATAGTGTTTAATTGTATCTTCACTACACAATGAACTCTCGTATGTGATTAATGTGTTGTATTATCTGTAATACCTAGAACAGACCTTGAAAGTTAATACACTTATTGTAATAACTCCACAAGCACAGGCCTTGAGCTGGGTGCAGAGGTTCACACCCATAATCCCAGGTACTAGGGAGGCTGAAACAGGATGATTCCAATTTCAAGGCTTGTCTTAGCAATTTAGCAAGACTCTGCCTCAAAATAAAATTTAAAAAGCCCTGGGGATTTAGCTCCATGGTAGACTAATTACCTAACACATGTAAGTCCCTGAGATAAATCCTTTGTGGCACAAATTAAAAACAAGAAAAACAACCATGCAGATGATAACAAGTACATATCTTGAAACTAGGAATACTAGATTTGAGCATTGGTTCTGTTATTGTTACCTTAGAACAAGTTTGTTCTTGTTTCCTGTTTGTTCATTCTTTTATTTGTTTTAAGTCATTCAATCATCTGCCTAGTATATTGAAAACTTAGTCATTCTAATTAGGTGCTTATATATATTGATAAATAAGACAAAATTATCTAGCATAGGTGGTAAAATAAATAGAAAAGTGTAGATCAGATAAAAGACTAGTAGAAATCTTGGTAAGTGATTCAATGAGGTGGTCAGGCCAGTCTCAATGGCAAAGTGACCTTCAATCAATGATTTAAAACAGATGCAGCTTACTTGGGGTACAGACTTCTGCGAGAGAGAATAACTGATTGGAAATCCCTAAGGCAAGATTCTGCCTGGTATGTGAGTCCTATACCAAGGATACCAGTGTCTCTAGAGTGGGTGAAGGGAAAAGGGCAGAAAGCAAAATGGGAACTATTTATTTATCTGTTTATTTATTTATTTATTTATTTACTTATTTATTTTACAGTAGAATTCATTTTGACATATTATACACAAATAGAGCACAACTTCTCATTCCTCTGGCTGTACATGGTGCAGTCATTTGAGTAGTGTAATCACACATATATAAAGAGTAATAATATCTGTCTCATTATACTGACCTTCCCATCCCCAAAACCCACCCACTCTTCTGTACACAAACCAAAGTTCCTTCATTCTTCTCTGTCCTCCAACCCACTATGGATCAGCATCCACTTATCAGGTTTGGCTTCTGGTTTTGGGGGATTGACTTATTTCCCTTGGCATGATATTCTCTAGCTCCATCCATTTATCTGCAAATGCCATAATTTCATTCTTCTTTAAGGCTGAGTAATATTCCATTGTATATATGTACCACATTTTTTATCCATTCATCTTTGTTAGGGCATCTAGGTCGGTTCTATAGTTGGTTCTATAGTTAGCTATTGTGAATTGAGCTGCTATAAACTGCAAGAGAAATTAGGAAAACCACCCCATTCACAATAACATCAAAAAACAATACTTGGAAACCAATCTAATAAAAGAGGTGAAAGACCTCTACAATGAAAACTACAGAACACTGAAGAAAGAAATTGAAGAAGACCTCAGAAGATAGAAATATCTCTCATGCTCTTGGATAAGCAGAATGAATATAGTCAAAATGGCCATACTACCAAAACTGTTACACAGATGTAATGCAATTCCTATTAAAATCCCAATGACATTCTTCGTAGAACTAGAAAAAGCAATCATGAAATTCATTCAGAAAAGAATAGCCAAGGCAGTCCTTAGCAAGAAGAGTGAAGCAGGAGGCATCACAATACTATACCTTAAACTATACTATATAGCAATAGTAACAAAGTTGGCATGGTATTGGTACCAAAATAGACATGTAGACCAATGGTACAAAATAGAAGACAAACTCACATAAATACAGTTATCTTATATTAGACAAAGGCACCAAAAACATACACTGGAGAAAAGATAGCCTATTCAACAAATGGTGCTGGGAAAACTGGAAATCCATATGAGCAAAATGAAATTAAATCTCTGTCTCTCACCATGCACAAAAATCAACTCAAAGTAGATCAAAGACTTAAACACTAGGACAGTCCCTGTGCCTAATAAAAGAAAAAGTAGGCCCAAATCCTCATCATATTGACTTAGCACCTGACTTCCCAAACAAGATTTCTAAAGCGCAAGAAGTAAAATTAAGAATCAATAAATGGGATGGATTCAAACTAAAAGGCTTCTTCTCAGCAAAGTAAACAATCACTAACGTGATGGGAGAGCCTACAGAATAGGAAAGTCTTTACTACACGCATCTCAGACAAGGCACTAATCTCCAGGATACATAAAGAACTCAAAAAACTTAACAGCAAAATGCAAACTTCATTGTGAACTCTTGAAGACCATTAGGATGGTTTGAGTTCTTACTGTGAGCAGAATGAGAGACCACTGGAAGGGCTAGAGCTGAAGTGGGTGAGGGGCCATTACATTTCAAGTTTTTGTACAGTAGGAGAGACTCAAGAGGACCCAATGGTAGTATTCTAGTTAAGAGGTGATGTAGATCAAATTAGGTCATATGCTAGAGATAGTAAAAACTGATCATATTTTAAAACATTATGAGAGTAGATTTTGGCAGAAATATGGCTACCAAGTGTGAAAGATCCACCAGACGTATGAGTGGAGATTTCTTTGGAGTGTCAGATACATGAGCCTTTAGTTCCGTGGAGAGGCCAGGACTAAAATGAATTATCTGGAAGTTGTCACAAAATGCGTGGTTGGTAAAGCTATGAAACTTGATGATGTTAGTAAAACAATCATTGTTAATAGAGAACAAAAAGCTCAAGTAATAATCAAGGAATCATGTTAATATGAAGAATGTATGGGAATAAGTAACAAATACTGAGAAGAAAAGAAAAAGGTGATAGAAGAATCACCAGTAAGTGATACAGTAGAAATTGAATGAACTGTTTCAAAAAATAAGTGTCAATACTACTATGTGCTATTGCTAAATCATAGCGCTAAGACTAGTAATCGATTTGGGGATGTGGTACAGAGGAAGAACATTTACCTTTCATGCCCAAGATCCTGCATTCAACCCCCAGCACTACCAAAAACCAAACAAACAAACAAACAAAAAATAAAACCCAAAACCCTGACAACTGACTGTCAGACTGTCAGATGTAGGAATGTGAAAATTATTGGTTTATTTGATATGAGTAGCTGTTGTGAAGTGATGAGAGACAGATGAAATTATTATGAGCATGAAATGCTAGTAGAACAGGGTTTAAGAGGCCAAAATTAGTTTATATATTACAGAGACTAATATATATACTAAATATTTCTATTATCAATTGTATAATTTAATATTATACTAATAATGTTATACATACACTAAAAGTTACATATATTATTGTTTTAGTCAGCTTTTTCACCACTATGACTAAAAGTCCCAACCAGCATTATGTAGAGGTGGAAAAGTTAATTCAGGGGCTCACAGTTTCAGAGGTCTTAGTGCAGGGACAGTAGGCTCCATTCCTTGGGGCTCGATGTGAGGCAGAACATCATGGCAGAACAATGTGGCAGAGGGAAGCAGCTCACATGATGATCAGAAACAGAAAGCAGAAAGCAGAAATAGAGACTCCACTCGCCAGACACAAAATATATACTCCAAAGCCACGCTCCTAATGTCCAACCTACTCCAGTCACCTCTCAGTTAATCCCATCAGGGGATTAATTCACTAATTGGGTTAAGACTCTCACAACTCAATAATTTCTTTTCTGAACTTTCTTGCATTGTCTCACACGTGAGCTTTTGGGGGACACCTCACATCCAAACCATAAAAATTATGAATATATATGTTCACTTATGTCATTAATATATATTTACATATATGAGCCTTCTCAAATTTCTGTGTTGTTATAAAGGAGAACAAAGAAATGAATCTATAATAGCAAGACAATGTGAGTTCTAGGCACATACACACACATATTCATACAGGGCATAACATTCATGAATAGCTAAAAGATGTTAGTATGTAACATACTACCTTTAGATATGTTCCAGAAAAATCTATGCGCCATTGTAAGAAGAAAGATAAACTCCATGAGTTAAGAAACAGCTAGGTGTGCATGTGAGATTGAAGCCTGCAGAAGTAACCACCTATATTGTTTTTCTTTTGCCACATAATAAATTACCATGACCTTGGCTGTTTAGAACCCATGTTAATTTCTCACAGTTTCCCCATGGTTGGGGGTACATCTAGTACTTAAAGTCTCAGTAGGATGCAACAAGATATTAGTCAGGGCTAGGGTTTTATCTAGTTTTGGAGTCTTCTTCCCAGCAATCTTGATGGTTGAAGCATTTATCAGTTTGCAGTTGTAGAACTCAAGACAGTTTGCTTCTTCAGGGCTCACCATGCAGAGAAAGACACTATGTTACTTTGAGTCTACATTGGGAAAAGGCTTAGGTCTCTTTAAGTCTCTCCTGATTAAGTCAGGCCCACTCAGGATAATCTCTCATTTGATTAAAATCAAGTATTCTCACCACAAAAAATGATAAATACATAAGGTAATGCATACGTTAATCAACTCAATTTAGTCAGTATACTACATATATGCATTTTAAAACATAGTGTTGTATATAACTAAAATATATAATGCTTGTCTATTAAAAATACAAGTGACTTAGGGTAAAAATAATCAAGTGATCAGAGAACTCAGCTACAACTGCTAAATCCCTTTACCTTTTCCATGTAATGTGATGGATACCCTATCCTCTTCTCATATTTCTATGGGTTAGGAATAGATCTCTGGATCTGCTCATCATTCAAGGGAGGGGACTATACAAGAGCATGATTAATTGGTGTGTTTATCTTTTAATTGACTTTTCCATTTTCCTTTTATATGGGTAAATAAGAAACAGTGCCAAGCATTAAGACTGAGCACATGGAAAGGCAGTGAAAGTGTGAAGGAAAAGGAAAAATTTAGAAAAGTTTTAAGAAGGAGGAGGAGAGAGAACAACTGGATGTTGTATATTTGCTGGTCAGTGTTAGGGGCCCCTTGAGATGGACACAGTCAGCATCATCTCGTGTTTTCCTTCAGTCATGTTAGGCTGTGTGAGTTCTGTGGAATGAACAGGCAGAGAGTTGGATTTTAGCATGAGAGTATGGCAAAGTAGAGGGAGGTAAGATATTTGAAGGTGGGGAGTTAGAATGTTAGTTAATTGAATAACGAACTAAATTAATTTTGTATCCTCTGAAATGCATAAAATAGTACTTTTCCCTAGTATTCATTAAAAACATATTTACCAAACTTAAATTATGTATTTGAATCCAGAATAGTACTATGAGTCCTCTGAGTATTCATTACTTATTTGTAATAATAACCGATTCCTTTGCCTGTTGAGGAAAATCAGAAAGGGATATTAGATTTGTCTAAACCGTTAATAAATATGTAACATTTATCTTTATCTCTCTGTAAATGAAATGCTCTTCAGTATTTAATGGCTTCTCTTAATAACCAAAACAGAGGGTTTTTTCTGACTTTCAGATCTTTTCTTGTCTCAGAATACTTTTGAAATGCAGATATAATGAATATGAAATATAATCAAAATATCTCAAAATGCATTTAGTCTATTTTACAAAGATAATATTAAGGCCTTCCACTGTACTTTGCATTCTAACTGAAATTGAATATTGTACATAAATTTGAAGAGTTGTCTCATTTTTGTGTGTAAAAAGTCATATTCTGAATTCATCTTTTCTGTGGAGTCCAGAAATGGCCTACTCAGAGAGCCAGTAAGGTTGGATTCCTCTGAGTAAGCATTTCAAGTGATTATGCAGGAAAGCATAATCACAATGAGAAGGAATAAGCAATAAGAGGGGTTTGTTTGTTCATTTGTTTGCTTTTCCTATTAAGAGAATCAGAACTATGTGTTGAAAATGAGACGAGATGGAATATGAATAAAAGCAGGATAAAAGCAAGAAGATAGATTTCAATGTGTTCTTCTACTACTAGTAAAGTTATTAAAGATTAGCAGCTCAGTGAATCATTAAGTTAATGACTCTGTTTTGAACTCTGTTGGGTAATGTCCAAGTTGTTGCTTCTAGAAGAGAAACTTGCTAAATTATACTTTGTATCCTGAAAAATTACACTCCACAAAGTGTTAGTTCGGTGATAATGTTTAGTAGTGTAGAGTATTCTATTATAACTGTAAAGTCTTGAATTCACCTGTGTATGAAATATTTTCCTAATGTCCACATTCTGTAATAATTATTATTTTTTGTCTAGTATGACACTACATATTGTTCTGTAATAAAGAGTGACTTTGCATGATATATGTAATAATTGCATTAAGATTATGGAAAACAAGAGAAGTTGGTAATTACTAACTTTTTAAAAATTTCTGATTCCTGAGAAAAAGGTATGAATCTAACTGGAAAACTTATATGGATGATGAAGTAATTGCCTTATTTAAAAATTATGACAGTAATGGGAACAAAAGAAAAAGTTGAAGCAAGAGAAAGCATAACCACAGTGATTGTCTCTTTAAAGAAAGGCATTAGAAAAATTATAGGCAAAGGACAGATTTCTTTTCTGGTCTAAGAATTATAATTTATATGATTTGATACTGTAATTTTTTTAGATCGAGCATACTTGATCATTTTCCTCATTTGTACTTTTTCTGCATCCTTGCCTGACACTTTTTATCATTTAATTACCTTATCAATCACTTTTCCCCGTTAGTTCTTAAGTACTACTGAGAATCATCTTCACAGTGTTAGAAAGCAAAATTGATTTGCTCTCCCTCCATCTCACACTCTCTCTCTCTTTTTAACTACCAAGTACTAAGACTGACATAGCTTAAAATTATATATTAGATTTTAACAGGTGGTTAAGTGTTTATTAAGCTTTCAACCTTTTATCTTGTAATGTAAATCCAGTATAAGAAATATAATTAAAGTATCAAAAATGAAAATGATATATTGGAGCAAACAGAAGAAACTGAGTCTGCCTCTAGTTGGATTAGTTTCTTGATTACAGTCAATCCAGGGCAAGCTAATACAGAACTCAAGATAGACAGTCACACAAACATATACACTTTTTTAATGACTCTAGAAAATTATTTCTGGTTGGTTTGCTATGATGATTCATAGTGAAGCTTAGAAAGATGTACAAACTAACTTAAATACTTAATATAGCCACCCAAAAAATGCGTTGCTTTTTCTGGCACTATTCAATATTGAAAGATATGCACTTAGATAATTTTAGGCCAGCAAAGTTCCTGAAAATATGTTAAAATGATCAAATTGTCACTTTATTTGTGGGGTTTATTTCAATAAATATTAAGTTCTTAAAGGTGTCAAGGATTTGCCTTCACAAAGTACATGTTATATCCCAGATACTATTTCGGAACAGAAAAACAGACATTAGGGATAAACTAGTACAGTCTGAATAAAGCACTGGTTTAGTTCATGTTAACATAGCAATGCTGTATCCCAGTTGTGAGGAGTGTTCTATAGTAAAGTCAGATACTAACACCAGGGTAACTGGGTGAGGGATATAGGGAGCTCCCTCTTCTGTAATCTTTCTGTAAGTCCAAACCTCACAGAGTTCTAACATACAAAGTTCACTTATAAAAAGTTCTTAATGTCTGTGAAAAGAGCTGGCATGCTATCTAGTGGCATATATTCAGTGGCACTGTCTTCTGCAGGTCCTTGGGAATAGAAAACGTACCAATTACACTCATAGATAGATATGACTGAGGAAGTTTCTAGACCTAATATAAAAAAGATCTCTATCTTTGTTAGCACCATATGATAAAAACAAAAGAGAAAGTGTACTACAAAAGGAATGATTTCAATTTTACAAAGAATTTAAAGAAAATAAAGAAGGCCCAGTGGTTCTTTCAGTTAGCAAAATTGTTCTTAAATGGAGAACTGGTTTCTGGGCAAAAACAAACCCATGTCAATGAAATGTGATCTTCACATAGGTTAAAATAAATCCAAGGACCTCAGAAAGTATAAAATGTCAATTAACAAATCCATGCAGCCAGAGAAAAGCCTTGTAAGATCTTAAAGGAATGCCTAATAGGATCAGTGGAAGATTGCAAGTAGGAATGAAAGGTTCTACATCTAATATTTAACAGACAATCATTTTCTACTTGCTGTCTTTCAAATCACTGATTCTAGAGGAGGCAGGACATCATATAGGAAGTCCAGCTTTGCTGAGTTTGGTTTGCTGTGAGAAAGTCCAAGCTAGTTTATGGGAAGAATGCCAGCTACTCCAGCCCTTCCATGCCTGGTATCAGACAGGTAAGTAAAGGAGTCACGTGGTATACTTCAACATCAGTAGACTACTTGTAGAGAAAAAAAATCAATACAGGACTCATACAGCTATTTCAGCTCTTTAAAGCATTCTAGATATCATGGAGCAGAGAGGAGCCATTTCCACTTTGGAAATTTCCATTTCCAAATTGCAGTATGCTGAAATTCCTAACTCAAAGAATCATGAGCAGTACAAAAAGGTTGTTGCTTTATACCACTGTTTTGGGAGATTTTGTCATGCAGCAATAGGTAAAGAGAGCATAATGTCATTATATATTAGGTGACTAAGACATTGTTTGCCATATAATTGTGCTATAATAATAAAATAAAATAATTTTGCCCTCTTTTTCCGTTCAGTGTTTACATCTTAAGGCAGTACTGAGATTTTTGGATGATCTTTGAGTGGCCAAGTATCTATAAATTGGGTTTATTTAGTAATTTTCATATGGTTGATTTATATTTTCTCTGTTGAGCAAAGTTCCTGTGAGACTCCCATCCTGTAATCTTAGGACTAGGTAAAGAAGGGGAAGAATATTTAATTAAGCACAAAGTTTCCTAAGTGTTTTTTAAAGATCATCATTTTCAAAGAGCTAACACACTATCAGATTTGGAAAATAATGAAGGACAAGAGCCTAGGTTGCCAATTTCTTTCATATAATTTCCTTTTTATTGGTAGGGGGAGTCTCACCTTCCCATTTATTAGAGAGGATTTGAGTTATACTATTTAGGAGCACATAAAATACTTGTGGAAATCTCTGATTTAAATTTTCATCAGAAACTTTTGGTCAACATAAGGATTTAGTCTTAACATCATGTGGGATAGATCTCATGTGCCAAATGAGATTGCCTCTGGTTGTATTATTCAAAAGACCTCTATTCTATTTATACAACACTAAGATACCAACATTCTCAGAAATAGAGATGATCAGTTTTAGAAACCATGTCAGATCAATGACATTTGGTGACTGGACAGGAGACTTGAGTTTACTCCATAGTGGTTGAAGAAGAGAACGAGATGTGTTAATTTGCAGGAACAAACTTTTCAGACAAAACAAGACCTGTCATGGTTTGAGAACTACATGCTTTGAGAGAGTTCCAGTGTGGCTGGAGCATAGAGATTAAAGGGAACAGATCTTACACATCAGATAGAATTGGTGACATAAGTGAAGTTATGTAGAGGTTTGCAGGCTAAGGGATTTTTATTTTACTTAAAGGATGATGGTATTCCTCTTAGATATCTCTGTAACACATGAATCAAAAACTTCTTAGTTAAAAACAATAAATGAATGTATCTAGCTCATGAACCTGCTGATCTGGGTGGTGCTGCTGATCTTGGCTGGGCTTGCTCACGTATTCGTCCTCAGCTAGTGGGTGAGTCCTGGGTTGATTATTCCAGGATGTCCTGGGCTGAAATGATGAGACTATAGTCCATATTGTCTCTCAGCTGCTATAGGACTAGGCTTGTTTTCATGGAGCAGATAGGAGCTTAAGAGTGAATATAGGAACACAAAAAATCTTAAAATATGTTTTGCTACATTCTGTTAGTCCACAGGAATTTGGAGGTCCCAGATGCAAGGAATGGGAAAATGGACTCCATTTTTTAGATAAGAGCATCTTCAAAATTACATTACAAATGTAGTCTTAGATTAAGGGAAAGAGTCCTGAACTGGATGTAAGTGTTCGAGAACTAGAGAGATTTAGCCCCTTCTGTTTCTCTTTTCTTCTTCTTTTTTCTTTTAAATTCAGAACAGTAATGAAGATCATTAGGTTCCATTTTCTGTACCATTTTTATTCTTATTTTATAGGACTATTGTTTTTCTATGTATTTTTTTCATTAGACCAAACTCATAAATCTAAACTTGGTTTACATGAAGGTTACTTTGTAACCTTTCCTCATTGCTTTGTCTGGTATCCTTGAGGTGTCAGTTGTCAAGACTCTTAATCAAAAACATGAAATATAAATCTCAATAAATACAGTCATGTATACACAGCACATTTTTACAAACAAAATATGTGAAGGTACTCTAAATGTTGCATTACTACATACTATAAATTTCTCTCTATGTGCATGATTGGCTAAAATAGGATAATTATCTAGTTTTCTTCTACCAGGGGTATTAAATACATATGAGCAGATGATGATTTCTTGTTAAGTATTTGTAGCTGGTAGATATAACTTCTTTATATTGGAATAACAAGGATAAAATATTTTAAAGAGAAAAATTCTTCATACTATGTTGGTCAGGCATATAAAGTGACTTAGGACATGGAAATATAACTTTTGACTTAAAAACAGAGCATATATACAGTGGGTAGATATAATTAGCAATAATGTACTATATATTTCAAAATAGAAGAGAATTTGAATGTACTTACCATAAAAAGTGATAAAATTTTAAGTGGATAGATAGGCTATTCACCTGATTTGATCATTACCCAAGGTATAATAGACCAAAACATCACATTGTTTCCCATACATAGGTAAATATGTTTCTCATAAAATGTACATAATTATTTATAATTATTATGTTTAATTCAAAAAATACATCTTCTAAAAATTTAAGAATCAAGACACACACCAATATTTTAATTGCTATCTATTTCTATTTTATTTTTTAAATCATTTGGAAAATGCAGGAAAGCATTGTAAAGATAAAAATAAAATTCACATAAGATCAAGCACTGTAGTGCATAACGATGTACTTCATACACATATCACAGAGTTTGTAAAATTGAGATCATATTGCTTATAGCATATTTATCTTGCTTCTTTCACTTAATATTCTTTTAGTAAATTCATTTCACAGTTAGCATTAAGAAAAAATATTTTTATTCTTCATCATCTGACAATAGAGGTACCCTTTCATCATTAGAAATGTTTATTTTTTCCAGATTGGGAACTTTTCCTTCTTGTTTTATGGCTTCCTATTTGAATGATCAATAATTGATTAATTACAATAGATCTTTTTACTATAGTCAATCAACTCAGTACTGCAGGATAATATATATATTTCCATTTATATTATGTACAAATTATAAATTTATAAATATATAAATATAGTATATATAGTAAAATTATATATACTAATATTTACAAATATACACAAACATATGCTTTATTATGGAAAAAATAATCCATTTCTGCCTTAAGTCTCTTAATACAAGTTCATTTTTCAGCTGTTCAGGACAAAAGCTTGGAGTCATCCTTTATCTCTCTCTCTTTATTTTAATGTATATGATTAGTCAACTTTTGGTCACTCTTACCAAAATACTTGGGAACAAAACTTAAAGGAGGAAAAGTTAATTTTAGACTCACAGTTTCAGAGGTTCAGTCTATGGCCAGCCAACTCCATTGTTCTCAGCCTGAGGTGAGGTACGGCATCATGGTGGAAAGGCATGGTGGAAAAAAGTTGCTCAGCTCATGGAAGTCCAGAAGCAGAGAGAGAGACAGACAGGAGCCAGGGACAGGATAAAGTAAAAGGGTATGCATCCAGTGACTTATTTCCTCCAAGCATGCCTCACCTGCCCAGAGTTACCACCAGGTAATCCATTCACATTATTAATTCATCAAATATATTAATCCACTGAGGAGGTCACATCTCTGATAATCCAATCTTTTCACCTCTGAACATTGATGCATTTTCTTAGCACATGAGTATTTCAGAGACTATTCCTAAATCCATACCATATTACCACACTTTAGATCTAGTCTGTCTTCCAATGTTGTTAATTATACCTTTAAGAATTATTCAGAATTCAACTACTTCTTGCAATATTGCTTCTGCTTCTGACTAGCAGTTTCATCTGATCTCATATCATCTTTTGGCAGGTAAATGGAAAAAGTACCCAAAACACCCCACTCTTTGGAGTCCATACTTATTTCGTCACAGAGCCACTAAAGTAATATTTTTAAAAAAACCCAAAAAACAAAACAGGAGTCGTTCTTATGCACAAAATTCTCCAATAACTTTCCATCATTCTCAGAGTTAAATTCAAAGTCTTTGGTTTGTGCTGTAAGGTCCTATGTGACCCATCACAAGGTTACCACTCTGACTTCAAAATAAAATGACTCATCCAATTGCCAGTGTATCTGTCTTGATTCTTTCTCCTCCCCCTACCCTCTGCCTGGATTAAGGATGTTCTCCTTAATTTGCATATGTTCACTTCCTTTCACTGATTTCTTTCAGTTCTCTGTACAAATCAGGGATCTATTTCCAGACATCAAAAATACATTCTTATCTCCAGGCACTGTCTGTACCTTAATCCAACATTTTTCTGTCATCACAACATTTATCACAAATTACCTGATATATATTATCTGTCCTTTATTTGTTGCTGCACTATTGTATAAACTCTGAGAATCACGGCTATAGCAATAGTACTTACAAAGGTACAAAATAAATATTAGTTGAAGAAAAATTGAGCATATTTAAACAATATTCTATATAGAAACCATATAATATTGCATATTTCCATTTTGTTTTTGTTTTAAATTACATTTAGAATATATTTTCTCTCAGCACGTTCACTCATTCATTCATTTAACAATGTGAATGGATTTTATATGTAACAGTTCTACAACGTTTTAATTTTTAGCTATAAAATATTTAATTAACCCTCATTTAAAGGACATTGGAGTCATTTACAGTTTTGTGTTATGACAGAGTACCTTATTTCACACCACAAAATTATTCCTAGAAGTAACATTTCTGAATTGAAATATATTGACAAATATATCCAGATTGTCCTCATGAAAGTTCCATGGATTTACACCCCAGTTTGAGAATAGATTGAGAGGACTTTGTTTAAATATTAAAAAACTTTAGTTTACTTTATCAAAATAGTTTTTAAAGTGTTTATGTTATTGTCATTTTATTTTGAATTTCTTTAAATTTACTTACAGTATTTAGTGGTTCTTTTCTGAATTGTTCATTTGCTTGTTAGATGCCTAGACTTAGAATCTAAAGATACCACCATATGGAATAGACAGGCTGTTATGGCTGATCAGTCTTCAAAGGGCTCTTGCCAGTGTTTCAGAAATTAATAGAACAATTATAATAATGAATAATAACTACTGTGCTATAAGAAGACATCCGTGGGAAATTCATAAATGGTTTCTAAATAGAGCGATAATTATGAGAAAAAATCTAAAGAGGAATTGGTGAAAAATAGGGACAGAAGTCTAGTTGAAACTATGGCATGTTAAAAAAAAAAAAAACATTGGAAAATGTCAGACTGGCCAGAGGAGAGTCAAATAGGAATGACAACAGCTGAGGGT
Organism: Xerus rutilus; assembly: GCA_028644305.1. Taxonomy (NCBI): domain Eukaryota; kingdom Metazoa; phylum Chordata; class Mammalia; order Rodentia; family Sciuridae; genus Xerus; species Xerus rutilus. Next base: position 82,688,310 of record CM053403.1, on the reverse strand, counting down.
GCAGAGGGGCCAGATCACAGAGTCTCAGATCAGCTGATGCTGGAATTTAGGTCTATAAACTCTGTTGATTCCCTAGGCAATTTCCTTTTGTTAGGTTTTTCCAGGGAGAGGAAAAGGAAATAGTTTGGAAACCAGTCAGAAAAGGACTTTCTTCTGTTCTCATTTCCTGTCAGGGTTGCTCCAGTAGCAAAGGCAGTCCCATCTTTCAGTTTCATTTTGCCCCTCCAGCCCCAGCTATGATGTGTTCCCTCAGATCTGAGACACAGCCATGCCAAAGTGACTCTCTCTTGTTAGCTTCTTCTCTTTGATTCACCTAGCTTTCAGGGTGGTAGCAAATACTTAGTTACTAACATCTAGATTATTTAACATCTGTTTTTTAAATTTTGCATGTTCAAATAACTGTAATCAATTGTCATTCAAATATCTTCCAATTGAAATGGCTAATGTGTTTTCCAGTTTCCAGCCTATTGATTACCTGTTCTTATAATGTTTGCTTTCCTTTTCCTGGATTCTCATTATTTTAAATACTGCTTTAGAATCACTGGTAAATGATCCCAATTTTCAAAGGGAAATTTGATTAATGCTACTTAATTGTAGCAGGTAGAATTTTGTGTTAAATCCATAGGTCTTTTTAAATTTTCTGAACTTATAAACACTGCTAATGGAAAAAAAAAATAGAAACTAATCAGAGGTGATATGTAATAGTCAAGACATCTAGAGAAGATCATAAAATCTAGAATAATGCTGAAGTTTGCTTCATAAATCTCTTTAAATTTATGTCATATATTTAAAAATCTTGGCATTATAGAAGACTTGTTTTGACTATTGCTTACACACAAACACACACACACACACTATATATATATATATATGTATATCTGTCTACATATCTCTGTCAATCATTCATCCCAAAGACTGGATGATAATAAAAGAAAAGTTCTGAATTTTTTACTTCAAAATATTGATGAAGATAATGAAACTTAAGATTCCAATTTACACCAAGCGTGGTGGCGCAAGCCTGTAATCCCATAAGGAAGCTGAGACTAGAGAATCACGAGTTCAAAGCCAGCCTCAGCAATGGTGAGGTGCTAAACAAGTCAGTGAGACCCTGTCTCTACATAAAACACAAAATAGGGCTGAGGATGTGGCTCAGTGGTCGAGTGCCCCTGAGTTCAATCTCCAGTACCAAAAAAAAAAAAAAAATTCCATTTTCCAATCATTAGACCAAATACATACCTAGAGAATGTTAGACAAGGGATTTTATGATATTTTCAGAATGATTTCAGTATCATTGGAAGCTCAATAAGCAATTTTGGTGGCTCTTTGATTTTGAATTTGGAACAGACTGAGAAATCAGTGTTGGCCTGAATCATGCATAGGGACAGTAGAAACAGTATCCTATTCTAAGAAATATTTTACTCTAGTTTAAAATTAAATTTCAGAAGTAAATTGTATGACTGTTGTGAGAAAAGCAATTGCCATAGGGCTTTTTTATAATTTCTTTCTCTTATTCCAAGAATAGAAACCCAGGATCCTAAAGGCAGAAGAATTATTACAGATCAAATATTAGCTCAATACAGATGGATTTTTTGATTCTTTATGAGATAATACCTGTTAAAAATACAATATTATGTCATTGTCAGGCATTTCAGTATCTCATAATGCAGTTCATGTTAGATTCTGAAAAACTGGAAAGGTTTTATTTTGATTCCTAAAATTTTTAAAAAATGAAGAGTTAAGAGGTAAAACATGTACATTTTTATTTATTTTGTTGGTTCTTTTTTAGTTATACACAATGGTAGAATCCATTTTGACATAATCATAAAAACAAGGAATATATTTTGTTCTAATTCAGTCTCTAGTACTTCCCCTTTTCTCCCCTCCCCTACCCCCTACTCTGTTCCCTCTACTCTACTGATCATTCTGCCATTTATCCATAGTTACTGTTTTAAATTAATTTCTTGTTGATGTACACATGGTGAGATTCACTATGGTATATTCATATATGTACATTCATTATTCATTCTACTGCCTTTCCTTTTCCTACATCCCTTCATTCCTTTCATTTCCCTTCATTCCAGTGACTTTATGGTATTTTCTGGCAAATGGATGGATCTGTACACTATCGTGCTAAGTGAAATACCACAATCTCAGAAAACCAAAAGGTGGAATGTTTTCTCTGATATGTGGAAGCTAACCTACAATAAAGTGGGGAGTATTAAAAATAAAAAAGTTTAGTGGAGTAAATATGCCATTTAAAAACTCTCTCTCTCATCTAGTCTTATATTTAACATATGTGAAATTATGTCTATTAAATATTTGTTACATAAAATATACATGTAATATTTTACCTGTGCTCTCTGAATTAAACATGTATAAAATGTTATTCATTTACATTCTTTGTGGAAATTATACAATTAACAATGGGATTTAGATTTGATAATATTTATTTAGAAGGATTAGGAGTTTCCCAAACAAAATTCACAATTTTAAATTTTAAAAAAATGTCAAAATGTCATTAAAACATACTAAAGGAAATCTGATAATAATAGTATCCTGGTTGTATCATGATTATTCTAGAAAATCAATGAATTAGCTGTGATTTTTTTTGAATCTATATTGCACAGATCAACAAAATGGAACCTTCTCAAAGTTGTTTAGGCTAGAAAATATACTCTTGTATGGGTAGCAGAGGGAGGAAGCTCAGCGATACATAACCAGGGGAGAAAAACTAATAACGGAAACAAAGCCAGTAAGGAAGAGAAAAGCCTGAGGGGGCAGGAACGCTGACATTTGGAAGACAAAGAAGTGTGGATGAGGAAGTATCAACTCCACAAGAAGTTTTCAGACTTTGAATAAGCATAGGTAAGAATAAAGTAAAAATAGTACTTGAGTTAAAATGTACCACATACATACTTTACTAAGAAAGAGTACATGTAAAATGAATTGGATAATAGAGGGCTTATACCTATAAATTGGATAATATATGACATTTACACATGTGTGTATGTATTTTAAGTATATTTACATAATATATTTACATAATGTATTTTATAGTTATATATAAATATGTACATATTTTTACAAGAATGAAATACTTATATATTTTATACCTATAAAATCTGAAATCAATGGTTGGCAAATTCTTCATAATCTTACTGAGTATGTATAATTACCAGCAAAACTGAGGCTTAAATTTTATTTCAAAAATAATCCTGATTTAAATTGGGTACAACATTCTTTCATCTCATGTTGCATCCAATGAAAATATCTATTATATACTTCTCAGCTCTAATAGGACAATGAAAATTGATGCATGTGAGAATAGCTGTGATGTCCTCTAAACTCCTACAGTATGTTCAGAATGACAAAAATAATGGATGCATTTACATTTTGAATGCTTTGAATTGCCTTTGTATTCAATGTATTTTATTATCCTATGAGAGTATAAAATTGATAATCTGAGTATAATGTATACTAATTTTCTGTCGACTAAATTATATTGAGAACATACCATTTCTCCGAATATGCTTCTAAACATCAAAGATTATAGTATTTTTTTTTACTGCCTCTGGTTTTCTCTGTTCTATTGTATATTAAAAAAGGGAAAAGCAATTTCTCTATAAAATGAAAAAATAATATAATTCAATTGTCAACAAATATAACCAAAATTATACATTTAAATAAGTACTGTCCTCTTCTAAATTTAGTGAGGAATTCAGAGAGTAGGGTTGGATCTTATATGCAGTTTTTATAATAATCAGCTAAAGCTTTAAACACAAACTCTGGAATTATTATTATTTTTTTTAAGTTTAGATACATTTTAAGTACAAGCAATGACAAAAATCTGTATGCCTTGGCAATGGATTTAATTTCAGAAACCAAACAACATTATTATCTGAGCTTTCAAAAGGAATGGTTAATGAAAGTGATTAATCATTTTGCCAAAATGAGACATAAGATTGAAATGAGTTGTTTTTCCTCCTTAAACTGACAAATTTATCTGAATATACTTTTTAAATTGTTTAGAGGTATAGTGACATATATTAAAATACATGTGTTAAAAACAGTTTGTCATTTGATAGCCTTTATAAGTTATTTGTATATGTTAATTGACTGATTTCTTTTTAACTAAAAGGGAGATCAACTATTTAATATCTTTTTTTTTCATTGTACTGAAGCACTATATTTTTCCTTACTTAATGAAGTGTTGCTGGGGCCTAATATTCTCATATAACAGTAGAAAACCAAAAAACTGTCATCTCATAAAAAATTGAGTAAGAAAAACCTTACATAAATTTAAATGAATAAATTTACAGATATAAATACAAACTGTTTCCAACTCAAGGCAAGTAACAACCAATGGTGGTCAGACAGAAAAACATTGGTAAGAACGAACACTGGGTTCTAAGGGTCGGACTTTCCCACCCTGTTAGACAGGCAAGAAGTGACAACTGATCCAGGAACTCTTGCCAGCCTGAGCAATCCTGGAAGTCTGTCAGCTGACACATGAATACCCTGCACAGATCACTGCTGTGGTCTCAGATTCACTAAGCCAAAGACTTCCCTCCTGTATGCATGCTATCACCTTGGGTACCAGGTGACTGAGCTACATGGACTAAGGACTTAAATCACAGATATGCACAGGGCATTAAACATATACCAAGGGAACAGTTAACTTGAATACAAGGTCAAAATCAGCAACAAATTCTGCAATCCAGTGCTGACATCAGATACCAGCTTCAAGGACAAATTTCTTTTTAAAGGCTTATTCCAATTTCATGAGGCTAGCATGAGGTATATACATTTGCCAGGGAAAATTTATACTTCAGAATCAGCTCATGCAGCAGGTGCCTGACACCTGCTCAGTCTATCTAGAAGCATTTGCGGTGGACAATGGAGGGACGCAACTGGTCTTATTTCTGCTTGCTGATCCACATCTGCTGGAAGGTAGACAGTGAAGCCAAGATGGAGCCACCCATCCACACAGAATACTTGTGCTCAGGGGGAGCAATAACCTTGATCTTCATGGTGCTGGGGGCCAGAGTTGTGATTTCTTCTGCATCCTGTCCGTGATGCCTGGGTACATGGTGGTGCTGCCAGACAGCACAGTGTTGGCATTGAGGTACCTGGGGATGTCGACATCACACTTCATGATGGAGTTGAATGGGGTCTCGTGGATGCTGGAGGATTCCGTACTCAGGAAAGAGGGCTAGAAGAGTGCCTCTGGACACCAGAACCGTTCGTTGCTGATGGTGATCACATGCCCATTGGGCAGCTCACAGCTCTTCTCCAGGAAGGAAGAAGATGCCACAGTAGCCACTTTCTGCTCAAAGTCCAGGGTGATGTAGCACAGCTTCTCCTTGATGTCATGTAGGATCTCCCGCTTGGCAGTGGTGGTTAGGCTATAGCCATGCTCTGTCAGGATGTTCATGAGCTAGTCTATCAGATCCTGGCCAGCCAGGTCTGGATGCAAGATGGTATGGGGAAGGACGTAGCCCTCACAGATGGGTACTGTGTGAGTGACCCAGTCACCAGAGTCCATGACAATGCCAGTGGTGCGTCCAGAGGTGTACAAGGATAGCACAGCCTGGATGGCCGCATATATGGCCAGTGTGTTGAAGGTCTCCAACACCATCTAAGTCATCTCTGTTGGCCTTGAGGTTCTTCTCGGAGGCCAAGCGCAGCTCCCCATAGAAGCATCTTTTCCATATCGTCCCAGTTGGTGATGATGCCAAGCTCAATGGGGTATTTAGGGTCAGGATGCAGCGCTTGCTCTGGGCCTTATCGCCCATGTAGGAGTCCTTCTGGCCTATGCCCACCATCATGCTCTGGTGGCAGGGGTGCCTGTCAATGGAGGGGAACACAGCCCGGGGAGTACCATCTCCAGCAAAGCCAGCTTTGCACATGCTGGAGCCATTGCCAAGGACGAACATGGTGATTCGTTCTTCCATTGCAATCTGCAGAGGAGCTGTGGTGGAGCAGCGGGAGGACACAGAGTGGGGTCCTGTGGCAACTTAATATCTTTATTTTTGGTTTCACAGTATTACAGCTGGATCTGACCATGTAAAATCAAATAATTCTGTAATAAATGTATAATAAGTGTTGAATAAAAACCCAGCCCCTTGCCAAGTTACTCCCTCATATAGAGTATTGCCTCAAGAAGGCACCCTTTCCTAATGGACACCATGCTACTGTCCAGGGAGCTGCAGTCCTGTTGCCACCACTGTCAGGCAATTACTATTTCCTTTCTCTTGCAGGATTTATTTGATTATCCTTAATAGTAATTAAATATGTGACATGGATTCCAAAGCAAAATCACTTACAAAAAGTGACAAGCTAAGGAGTTTACATTTTTTAAGATTAGCATTTTTATATTACCAAAGGTTTTTTTTTTTTTTTAATTGGGTCAGTTCCAAGGTATAAGGGTGACATGGCATGATGACATCAATTTCTATTATTATAACTTCAAGATTGGGTAGTGCATGGAAATGAGTACTTGGAAGGTGGTAAGGGGATATGCTTTTCATTCACCCTTTTTCTACTTTGCCATATCTTCACACATTTGTACTCAGATAAGAAATTCAAACTACATGTGATTTGTTCTGCTGTGACTCATGGCCCAGGCTCTAGCAATGTGTGATTTCTCTAACAACTGATACTCTAGAAATCCTCCTGCACCGCAAAGGATTCCTAGAAAGCAGAATGATGTCCTAAGAAACTCAGGCTTCAGAATCCTTCAGATGTTGTGCCTTAATGGTTCCTCTGCCTCCCTGTGTAAGCTACTCTTGTACATGTATTTCTTCTTTTATAAGGAGGAAATATTTATTTTTAACTAACAGGATTTTACGAGACTATTTTGACAATTTAATAAGAGAGCACCACTCATATTGAAGATGTTCAATAAATACAATTTGCATCTCCAATAGTGAGGCCTCAAATAGACATGTCAGGGAAAAGCTTACTTTCATTTGCTATTTTTGTTATCTCAGAAATATTATCTAGACACATGCTATGTTTCAGGTACTCTTCTAGAGATAATTGTCTTATTAGCAAAGAACTACAAAAGTCTTTTAAATTTTGTGAAGCCATATTCTAGAAAGGGACATCAACAAATATTTAATTTCTATAGGTAGTGATATTTCTGTAAAGAAAAGAAAACATAACGAGTTTCTGCCCAACAGGGAGGGAGTGAACAGCCAAACACAGGGGGCATCAGAAAAGATTCTGTGAGAGGAAAAGTTTGAATAGCTGAAGTTTTACATCTGGAAGCAATTGAAGAAATGATCCACAAAATTGCTAAGGAAAGGTTGTTCCAAGAGAGGGAATAATAAATAAATTGGCCCTGAATTAGCATAATTGGTAAATCTGAAGACAAGAAAGCCAGTGTGGCTAGATCAGCAAGAGGAATGGTTAAAGACATGGGCAACCAGATCACAGTTGGCAGAAGACATGCAGGAATTTGCAGGCCACTTTAGCCTTTGTTTTACTTATATGGGAATCTTGGAGGGTTCAGAAAACTGGAAAAGAATATGATTTGTGTTTGTACACATTATTTTGGCTATTATATGGAGAATAGATTTTAAAGGCAGAAGTATAGAGACCAGTTAGGAGACTGTTATGATAATGAATAATGCAGGAATTAGGAAAATAGTTTAAGTGGTGAGTAGCTGAATTTTCAATATAATTTGATGACAGAGACAACAGAATTTACTGACAGGATGTGGATCTAAGAAAAGCAGAGTTTATAATAATAACTTTAAGATTACAAGTCTGAGCAACGCCCAGGAAGTAGTTGTCATCAACTGAGATGGCAAAGACTGAAACAGAGTGAGTTTCGGAGAACTACTAGAAGTTTATACTAATTTCAGCTGTAGAGCATTTTGGCTCCAAGGTTTGATCATCTATTATGCAATTGTTTCTCCCTTAATCTTCCATTTTTAATTTTCATTCTGGTGTCATTATTTTATTGCTCATTTTTTGGTTGATCTTATTCTTAGTGGTTTTAATCCCTTTTTTGTATTTGACAGTCAGGTAAATAACTGCCAAAATTCATCAACTAATCTCAATGCTTTTCTCTGCACATTTTAAGAAGTCCTGTTTTTTGAGTCAATCAGGGTAAAATCTTTTAAATTCCAGAGCCATGAAATTTTTATTTCATAAAAAGAAAAAACACACTAATTTTGTATGACTACTTTCAGAGTTTGGGTTTGTTTGTTTGTTTGGCACAAAACTCAGTCAACTCTGAATTAAAATTGTAAAAAAAAAAAATAGACCCCTATTGAAAATCAGTAAGTGATAATTGTATTGGAAACTTCCTCTTAATTGGTCAACAAAATTCTTATGTTGTATCTGTCATTTTTTGTTTTTGTTGTTGTAGACCAGGGTCTGAAGATAGGAATCAAAATGTGATTGGTTTTAAACCAGGACACAGTATGGTTTTACTTGTTAAATGGTGTAGCCACATGGATCAAAGTTTGGCCTGTGAACTTCAGGACAAACTGTAGAGTGTATTTCTGCTTCAACTAAATATTGGCATTCAAATGAAATGTCCATTTCAACTATCAGCAAAAAACTATAAAAATGAGTAGATTTATTATACTTATATGATATATATGCATATATATATATATGAAAGATAGATTATATATACACCTATTTATATATATAATCTATCTTTCATTAGGTAGACTCTAAAGGTGTTTTTGTTTTAATCAACAGCAGTAATACACTAATAATCACAACAGCATAGAGTATTTAATATTGAGTAATACTGGGCTTAGTTCACAGTACTGTGCATAAAATATTGCATTAGCATAGTTTTTGTCCTCTCAAAGCTTAAAAATTTACTAAAAATGCTTCAAAAATTCAACTGTAGCAGATATTTTTAAAGAAAATATTAGAAATTTTATTAAGAACATTGAAAATGATACCCAATCATTTATTCCTTCAAAAGACGTTTGTTAATTGTTAATTGCACGGCAGCAGAGTAAATGTTATTGACTACATAGAACAATGAAAAACACAGATCTTTCCTTCTCATCGTGGAAAGTCCAGATGAGTTAAAGAAAAAAATATGTTTGCAGAAACATTTGCAAGAGTGAGCTATGAGAGCCATGATAGCAGGAAAAATGGAAACCCAAATCCAAGTATTCATTGTCAAGTCTTTGAAGTTAAAACATTGCCTGTATAAATAAGAGTCATCTCATATTTGGAATATTCATGAATAAACCAACTGCTTTAAAAAATATCTTCATTACAATATATGCTGTTCTATTGAACTTCAAACCAGTGATGGTATTGTTATTAGCCAATTAACCAACCTCAGCCAAAGCACTGGGCTGGACCATGGAAGCTGTGCTGGGCCAAGAATTTCTATTTCAGCTACTGCGTTATAAGAAATATTGTGAGTGTTGGAGTAAGATCAGGATAGTGAAGACAGCAGCACCTGGGTTTTTTTGGCTTCAGGCTAGTAGCTTTTTTCTTTAAAGGTATGAATGTGTATCAATAATTTAACAACTGATAGGCCCAAATGGTGTTAATTGGTTAGCCCTGCATCTGATGCCAGACATCTTCCCCATTGCACTGAAGTCTCAATATGTTTGTTGTTAGCTGTTGTAAATATCTAAAAATAATGTGATCACAAAGGCATGGGATTACAAAGTGAAATTAGAAACCTTATAAAAAGTGAAGGATTTCATACAATTCCTAGAAATGATGTTGGAGAACTACATTAATCACTGATAATTATTAACTACATTAGTCATCAGTAACTATTAATTAATGCTGATAAATGCACTTAATATAGTTAATGTAGATTAATGTAGTTAATGTAGTAAAAAATACTACAGCATTTTCCAGTGCTGAAAAAATGAAAAGAATTAAAGTTGGACTCATAATTATAGAACTTGATTTGACAAAGTGTAAGATAGACTTCAGGGAAATTTGTGTATGATTGTGTTGCAAAAGTTAAATTATCTTTAGGTGATTTTGTAATTTTGCTTCAAAATTAGATTTTTTTTACTATGTTTCAAAATGTAGCTTTAGATATATATTAAAAACTACACATCCTTTATCATGTTTTACTATTTAAGAAAAGGAATTCAGTTATATTTATAAGCTAGTTTCTTTCTTTCTTTCTTTCTTTCTTTCTTTCTTTCTTTCTTTCTTTCTTTCTTTCTTTCTTTCTTTCTGTCTTTCTGCATTTCTTTCTTCTTTTTTTGGTACCAGGGATTGAACTCAGGGGCACTTGACCACTGAGCCACATCCCCAGCTCTATTTTGTGTTTTATGTAGAGACAGGGTCTCACTGAGTTACTTAGCACTTCGCCATTGCTGAGGCTGGCTTTGAACTCACAATTCTCCTGCCTCAGCCTCCCAAAGTGCTGGGATTACAGGCATGTGCCACTGCATCCGGCTAAAGTTTCTTGAATATCAAACTAAAATACATGTACATACAAAATTTTGTTTCAGTTTTCAAGATAAATTTCTAGTCAAAACCCTTGACAATATTTATATGATTTAAAAAATTTACTTGAAGTTAAGTGATTGTAGAGTTTATTATTAGGTTTCATAACAGCAGCACCAAAACCTAAACTTTGGCATCGGGGCTAGGGCTGTGGTTCAGTGGTAGAGTGCTTGCTTGCCTAGCATGTGTGAGGCACTGGGTTCAATTCTCTGCAGCACATGTAAATAAATAAAATGAAGGTTCATTGACAACTAAATAATATTTGGAAAAAAAATAAAACTTTGGGATGGTCAGAGAATACTTTCCAGACATGAAGCTGAAAACTGAATTTGAGAATTAATCCCACATAATACAAGTGTTATGTTTTCTTTTAATAGTCACCTTCTTCTAATATATTTTTATATGAAACTGTAAGTTTCCCCCTCTTCCCTCCTAGACCTACATGGCCTCTCATATATTCACTGCCAATGAGATGTGAAAACTTCAAAATTGAAGTTCCTTGCCTGTCCTGACACTACTGAGTGAGTGCTGATTGGAGTCATCTGTACATTCATTTACATTCCTGCATTTTGGTTTTCTCTTTATACCAACAAAATTATAGTTATACTGGAGTGAGAGGATATACCTATGAGACAAGAGAGTGCATGGAAAACAGCCCCACTATTCCAGGCCACACAGGATCTTTTCTCAAATCCAGACAGTGATATTTGGGGTGTGGTGCTAGTCAGTCATTGGCAGGCAAGGGTGACAACTAATGCCTACTCATCTTATTAGCTACTGTGAACTATACTAAACTTCCACTTGTGAGATTATGTGCTGTTTCTTTAGTATTTCAGTAGTAGAAATCTATTTTTAGATTCAATTCCACTTTTAGACTGTGTGAATTTGTGAGCTTTCAGTGTATTTTATAGTGACACAGTGGTGGTTAATAGTGTGTTCTTTGGAGCCAGGCTGTTACTGTTTGAATCCCAGTTCCACTAAACACATCAATGTAGTCATAATCTATACGTAGTTCAACAAATCTCCCTTCTTTTCTTCATCTGTAAAACGGAGATAATGAGTGTCCTAGTTTGTTTAGAACTACTCTAACAGAATATCAAAGACTATATACTGTGTGAAAAAAGAAAATTATTCAGCTTTCAAGAATGTAGGCTAGGAAGCCCAAGACTGGGGACTATGTCTAGTAAACTACTTCTTGCTATGTCACAACACGTCAACCACATCATCTGGTGAGGGCAGATGAGAGAAAAGGAAGAGTGGCAAAGTTATCCTTTAACCAAGAAACCACCCCCATGATAATTAACCCATCCCAAGGTAACATTAACCCATTAATGGCGCAGAGCCCTCTTGACATGATTTCCTCATAAAGGTCCCACTTCTCAACATTGTTGCATTGGGGATTAGATTTCTAACACATGAATCTTGTATACAATTAAATCGTTGCAATGAGCATCCACATCATAGGGCTATTGTGGATTAAATTAATTAACATGTCAATAGAGCTTTGAGGTTGTCAGTCAGATGGCACACACACAAAATAGGTAACCTATTATAATCTAAGTAAATAGTGAACCTTTCCAGGATTCCATTCTCTTACCAGAATGGAATGTGGAAATACTGATAGCCATTTTGTTTTGAGAATTAATAATTTAATGTTAGTGACAGAGTTTAGTACACATATGAGATAGGAGAAGACTTAAAGGATTTACTTCTCTCTCCATGTCCTGAGGTTAAACAAGCTCCTGTTGAGCCCAGTTGCCATTTAAGGGAGTAGACAGAGTGATACAATGACAAATAGCACTGACAGGGAGTCAGACTTTGAACTGACTACCCAGAGTAATTGGAATAATTTGAAAAAATATATTTCAAATTGTACATGAGTAAAACATCTTTAATTGGCAAATCCTAGAACCTTACAAGCATTCCTAGAACAGGCACTTATAAAGAATTAGAAATCAAAGATAGTAATAATCCTAAAGTTTTGTTAATTTTAATTGTAACATGTAAACTTTGACTTCCCTGTTAGAGCAATACTTATGAAACTGAAGAGTTTCTAAAAGTAAACATTTCTTGTGCTTTTTTATTTTTTCTCATACGGTGTACAATGTTTTTTAACAATTCAACTGTCTAACTTGGTTTACATCTTTTGGAAGTGTGAATTTCTATTAGCACATTCTTGAAAACACGAACAAAAAGATATGTAACAGTTGTAGGCTAGCAGAATTTTGATTTGTTTTTATTCCTCCCTGTCTTCATAGTGCCATCTGAGTCTCATTTCCAATTGTGCAGAATCTTGCTAGGGTTAAGGCTACGTGCTTGACACTTAGCAAAGCATTTTTTCCCCCACTCCATTTCAGTGTTTTTGTTTGGTTAAATGCTTCAGGCTTACTTGTACTTTTACATTTTGCAAGGGGCAGAGTCAATCTATATGTGATAACTTCCAGGCTGAAACACAGAGAAAGCATCAATAACAAGATGTTATGCCATCTATGAATTAAGCAGCAATTGGCCTTAGTGATTACTCATTAAAGTGTAGCATTTTGCCATTCTCTTTGATACCAAAGGGTGTTCATATGCTTGTAATTGACAGATATGTCTAATTTGCGCTGGTTATAGAGCAATGAGCAAAGAAATGAAATAGGTTCTGATTTTTTTAATTGGACAAAGGACTTTGCTTAGTCACAATATAGGAAGTTTCTGAGATTACAAAAAAATCCCTCAGATACAAGAAAATTATTTCTTTGATCTCAATTAAAATTTTTAAAGTGTTCATTGACATAGAATCATTTTTTACTTCAATACAGCAGTCTTCTAGAGAAATAAAAATTCATTTGTTATCTCATATCTAACACTAGAAATAACAAACACTGTTACCACAGAACTCTATATATTTTTAAAACGTATTTACCTCTACCAAATTTTTTCCTGAAATTTAATGTAAGTTTTAGAAAACTATGTTGTGGATAAACCTCAAACGATAATGTGAAAATTATCTTCTAACAACAGAGGTCCTTGTCCTTCCTTTACTCCCATCCACTTTAAAGGAAAAAGATAGTTAAGGCTCAACATTACTAGTCTTATCCTGGAACTTTAGTTGCCAAGGCTGTAGCTTTAACTTCAGGAAAGAGTAGGGTCTAGTGGAAATGCTATTTGAATACTCAAAGTTTAAGGAAATCCAGGTCTCCTGTCTGCTCTGGCATTCTTTCATGTGACTCACCTTTGTGGAGCTCAGGGTCAGTTTTCTTATCTATTAGCTAAGAGAGTGAGTCTTGCCTTTTTTTTTTTTGGTATCAAGAATTGAAGCTTGACTACTGAACCACATTCCCAGCCCTTTTTATTTTTTATTTTTGAGACTTTGTCTCACTAAGCCTTGCTAAATTGCTGAGGCAATCTTTGAACTTGCGATCTTTCTGCCTCAGCCTCCTGAATCACTTGGATTACAGGCCTGTGCCACTGTGCCAGGCTAATTCTTTAACACAATATATTAAAATGACATAAAAATATTAGAGAAGAGATGATTGTCACCATTTAATAATTAATGATTTAATGATTACTTCATTTTCAGTACTTCCTACTGTCACCAGTTTTTTCCATCCAGTGTTATCTCTTTCTGTTTGCAATCTTGAGTTCCCGTAAGACAGCTACTGAACAGATCAGATTGGATAAATTCAAATATCAAGTACAAATATTCTATTCATTTAAGGAATTCAGAAGCATTCATCAGATTTTATGACATATAGCTACAACAACAAAAATCTCCAAATAAATTCTATAATTCACACAAAACTCTTAAGTTTAAATATCTCACAAACATACTAGATTATAAAGAAAGGAAACATATTTTGTAACACAGTACTAAAAACACAACAGTATTTTTATTACAAATATACTGGAAGCTAGGAATAAATTTAAAAAGAAGTGTACTTTATGTACCTGGCCATATCTCATTTGAGTAGACCAAAAGTCACATCATGAAGTAGACTATAAAAACTACTTGGTACTTTTCACATTTGCATGAAAAGTTAATCTGCTGTATGCAGAATATTATTGAAAATTATTGCTTGTCATAAAAGCCACCTTATTGCTTATCCAGAATTCGAATAAATAGCCTTATGACAGAATATGAATTCTTTTAACTAAAATTATTTTATAAAATCTAATCCAACTAGAAGACTGCAACATGGTCGTAAGGCAACGGAGTTAAATCTCCAGTTTTAGTTAAATGCATAAATACTTATTTCTTTCACCATCAATTATAGCAACTATCTGCTTAATTTTTAAAAATTTTTGATGAGACGCTGGAATCTCTAATTGTCAAGGAAATTTAAATTGTATTTATTACACACACAGTAGGGGGGAACAAATGCATTTTATTTTAAAAATTTCAACAATGAAAATGCTCTTAATCAGAAAGCCCAATTAACCAAAACACTTTAATGATTCCTAAAGAACTAAATAACAGGCAGAACCATACATGGGAGAAAAGTTAGTTCTGTCTTTCCTTGTAGAGACTGTATAACTTCTTCATTCCACTACCCCCAATTCTACAGCAGTTCCTGCTAGATACTGTCTGCCTAATTAATGCTATTTATGAAGATTGTTAATAATAATATTATTGTTATATCTAGAAATTAATAAATATTTGTCGAGGGAATGAGAGAATAAAAATTAAAATTAAGATTTTTATATAGTGTACATATATATGGTTCCATTTTCTTATAAAATTGGCAAAATATATCCTCAAAATGATCCTGATTTGATAGTATCTGGTTCTAACATCACAAGTTTTAATGATTTACATTCAAACACATTTGTGGTTATAATTTTCTACTAGTTTGAGTCTCAGAAGACAAATCCTAAAGCAGTTATTCATAGATTTTGAAGTACTCTCACTGGCTTCTTGTAGATTATAATCATACTGTCATCATTCTTTTAACATTAA
>CM053403.1:82531580-82672401 GCA_028644305.1 Xerus rutilus | reverse complement strand
CATGCACCAAGAATTAAAGAGATATACAAACATTTATTTCTTCAGAATGGGAGTTGCCATTCAATTGCTTACTGCTATGCTGAATTTGGGGGACTTAAGTACTGAAGACCTAATTTTTAGATGTTACTCATTTCCCAAAACAATCTGATTTCAATTGTACTTATACCAGTGAACTGTACATAAATTTTAGTAATTATATATTTTCCAATACAGTCTGATTCCAATTATCCTAATGCTCCAGAACTATAAGTTATTGTAAATTAGGAAAAATCAAACATTAATAGTTTTGTCCTCAAGTGAATAAGCAAAAATTTGAACAATAATAACTAATAATAATGAAATTCTTATTATTTTTATTTTATTTATAGCTATCATGTACTGTATTAAAGGCATTTTTAAATTAATTTCATCACCTAGAATCTGAATGAAACTTCATGCAGGATAAAGGCACAATGTCATACAGCTAGCAAATGATAGAATCAAAATTGTGTGGAATTAATTTTGAAATAAACTTTTCAAAATTCTCATTGGAGTGCAAGTTCTAGAATGTGAAAGATCTGGATTTGAATCCCAGTGTTACCAGTTATAAGTAGTGAAATTTCCTGCATCTTACACAAGTTCATTGTACCACAGTGTTCTTAAATATAAAATGGGAAGAATAATAATAGTATCTGTCCCAGAGTGTCCTTTGATACTCAGATTGAGGACACATGTGATGTGCTTGGAAGATTGTTCTGGTACATATAATAATACTTTACTATTACTGTTATTTCATCATTGTTTTCTATTTATTACTTGATTCCCTTTGGCAATGACTTTAAATTTACAGTTGTTGCATTTTATGTATGCTACAGGGATATGATAATTTGAGATTTATCATAGATTTGTATAATTTCAGAAGACTACATTTATAGGATGTCAGATACTGGGCTATTCCTATCTCAATAGGTTACTAGGAAATATATAAAATATATCCATGACTCTATCAAAACAAGCTTATTTTAAACAATAATAGTAATATTATAATGTAAAAATTTAAATTTAATAATAAAGCAAATATTTGTACCCCAAACTTGGATGGATTCTACATATACCATAAAAAAGCAGCAGTGTGGTGGTGGAAAGGTAATAGAAAGCTACAGAGTAACTTGGAATGTGTATGATTCTAAACTAGATTGCAAAATATACATTCTTGGCACTTATCTTTAACTTTTTATTGATATCATAAATGACACAAATAAGATTTGTCAATTTATTTTGACATCCATGATGTTTTCTACATTTATCACCTTCAACTTAGTTCCAACCACCACAATTTCTCATTTTTCTTAATATAATTACCCTCCAACCAGTCTACTGGTCATCACATTGGCCACACTCTGGTTTGTTCTACATACCCATAAAGAAAACAAAATTTTGAAGAACGAATCTGATCATGTCACCCTAGAGTCTTCCTTGATTCTTTTGACTCTTAAAACCTTTCAATGTATTTCCCTTGTAGAATTATAAATATGTGACCATGCTCTGCCTATCTCAACAGGCTCATCTGACACAACTCTCACCTATATTCTTTCCCTTTAGCAAAATACTCTCTTTCAGATCAGTTCTGTGTACTGGCAGTTGCTCCCCTGACACATAATTTTCTCCTCCTAGACTGTTCTTGCATTTCTTCACCTGGATAACCCAACTTATCCTTCAGATCTCCACTGAATCATCAATCATTTTATAAAAATCCTCTGACTTTAGTAATACAGCAAGATCTACTTTGTAGGGTCTGAAATCAACAAGTACCTCTCCTTCAGAATTATCCTAAGTTTCAAATTTATATTTATTTAGGTTTATTTGATTGTTATCTGCCTGTCTTCTAGACTGGATTAATAATAGTTAATTTATGTTAAGTATTCACTAGAGAACATACATTGTTTTAATGCTCATTATATATAGATTCATTAATTAAAATTCTAGTAGCAACCTGAAGAGTAAGTACTATTATTGATAATATCACTTTACAAATGAAAATATCTAAGGTACAGAAAAGATTAAATACATTATTCAAGGTCACAAAGTAGCAGAGGCAGGATTCAAATCCAGACATTATATTCAGAGTACATTCTCTTAATCGCTTCATTTGTTACCTTTTAGGAGCTGCAAAAGGATTGATGTTACTACTATTTTATCCTCAGAATGAGCACAGTGATGGAATGTAAATTAGTAAAAAAATCATTAAGTTATTTTGGCATTATCTATCAAAATGTAAAATGCACTTAGGATTTGAACCAGCAATTCTACTTCTTAGGGTTATCTTGCAGCTCTAATGGTACATGAGCTCAATATTGGTAGAAGGACATGCATTGCTTTTCTATGTGTAGTAGCAATAAGCTGGAAACAATGGCACAATCACTAGAGATAAGATAAATACATCATTATATATCTTGATGAATGAATATCTTTGGGATTTAATGTTGAGGTGAAATGATACCCAACATATAAGATTAACCTGCCCCCCTCCAAAAAAAAAGGCTAAGAGCAAACATTATGTAAGCTCATTACCATTTTTAAAGTGGTAGTATAAATAAATGTATGTATATATTGAGAATATAATATATTTGTATATTAAATGTATATAAGGAGTTGTAACAATTTTTGCCTTTGGAAAGAACAATAGGGGCCAGAGACATCAGCATTACAGTGATTTTTCAATGCCCATTCTATTGTATCATTTTCTTCTTTCAATCACATATATTGATTTTATAATTTCTTAAAAAATAGATTGACTCAGGAGTTGGAGAATAGAACTCAACAAAGTTTCAAAGAAAAATTTTAAAGCAAATACAAAAATACACTTGTTGAAAAGGGCATATCATTCTTTCCTAAGGATTATTTTACTGAAAGTGCAGTAAAATAATTTAAAACTTTTTAAATCGATAGTAAAAATGCAAACATTGTACAATTTTTTTTGGATACCATATGATGTTTTCATACATATGTATATTGTTTATGTTTAAATCAGGTTAACTATATCTATTTCCTCAAACATTTTTAATTGTTTATTTGAAAATATTCAGAATTCTTTCTTCTAGCTTTTTGATGTATGTATCATATAATTACCATATATAGTCACCCTACTGGACAACATCACACCAGAACTTAAGTACTTTTAATTTAAGGTTATCTGTCTGCATAATGGAAAGGGCAATAAATTCAAGTCATTAACAAATATTTAAGAAAATGACTAGGAGCAGCCACTATCATGATTAGATAATCATAATTCATCTTGGGAAACATGGTTTTTCTTTTAGCAAACTATATTCACAAAAGGGCATTTGGGGATATGGCAATGAGTAACCCTTTCCCACGTCCTTATCCCTAGGAAACACTCTCCTGAGAAAGTAAACTTAGAGCTCCATTCTTATGTAGAAAAAAAATGAAGGAATAGTCGTCCAGATAGTATATTAAGTATCAACTGCAGAAACAGGAAGGATGGTTAAGAAGATAACTGCAGGTTATAGAAAAGCAGGCTGTAGAATAGTCTAAAGAGATGTGATGTCTTTATTTTTTTCCCTCTCAGAAGACTAAACTGTACACATAATGAATGGCTTGTAGAATTTCCACACTGAAAAAAATAGAGCATTGAGACATTTAAAAAATATTTTAAAATAAGGCATATCTTATAAGACTGAAGAATTGAGACTAACGTTTGGAGAATTTGGATATAAGTGCAATAAGGAAAACACAACTCAAATAAATGAGTACTTAAAATATATCACATACTCTAAAATAAAATGCCAAAATTCTACCATCAGACATTAAAGCTACCATAAATTCACTAAACCATGTGCAATGAGTTTGGGTGTTCCTTCCTGAAACCATGTATAATGAGTTTCCATATCCTAAAATAGAAATGAAGGGATTTTCAAAATTTCTTTTAAGAATGTGAAGTATAAATTATTGACGGAATTGATTTGATCTTAACTTTGTCCCCAACATCTTAACACATATTACACTTGTGTTAAGGTAATACCTATGATAATATTAGTACCAGTCATACATACAGGCCTAGGCTAAGCATTCATTCTATATTTCAGTAAAGCTTTTCCCAGATTTTTACTAAGTTATTTGGTTTTTGTTGTGGATGCTGGTTTTTACATATTCCTTATTATTAACCCCTTATCAGATGTAAGGTGTGTAAATATATCTGATATTGTTCCATTCCATAGGTTGTTCCTTTGCTCTGTAATTGTTTCATTTGTTATACAAATTATTTTAAGTTTGTTCTGGTTCCATGTATTTATTTTTGCTTTTGTTGCTGTACTTTTGGTGTCACATCCAGAAAATCATTGTCAAATCCAATGTCATGAAGTTTGACCCCTCCGTTTTCCTGTGGGTTTTATAGTTTCAGGTCTTAAAGTTATGTCTTTAAAGCATTTTTATTAACTTTTGAATATGGTGTAAGGTAATGATCCAACTTCACTCTTTTGCATGCTTTCCCAACACATTTATTGAAGAGTTTATCCTTTCCAGGTTATGTAACCTTGGCATCCTTGTTGAAGATAATCTCACCATATCCATAAGGTTTATTTCTGGATACTCCCTTCTGTAACATTCACCTATTTGTATGTTTTCATGGCAATCTCATGGTGTTTTGATTATTATAATTTTATAACATATTTTGAACTCAAGCGGGATTTTAGCTTTGTTTTTCTTAAGATTGTTTTAGCTATTCAAGGTCCTTAGAAATTCCACTTTAGGAGTTTTTGTTTTGCTTTATTTTATTATTTCTACAAAACATGCCATTAGGATTTTGATAGGGACTAAATCTGTAGATTGTTTTGGACAGTTATACATTTTAGTAATATTGAGTCTTTCAATTCATGAATATGGGATGTATTTCTTTTTATTATGTTTTTTAAAATTTCTTTCAGCAGTGTTTGTGGTTTTCAGTGTCCTTTTGCCCCCTTGGTAATGTTTACACCTAAGTGTTTATTCTTTTTTAAAAATTTTTTTAGTTGTACGTGGACACAGTGTCTTTATTTTGTTTATTTTTATGTGGTGCTGAGGATCAAACCCAGTGCCTTACGTGTGCTACGCAAGTGCTCTACCACTGAGCCACAACCTCAGCCACGTGTTTATTCTTTTTGATATTATTGTAAAAGGTATCATTTTTTTGTTTTCTTTTTGGAATATTTATTGTTAGTATATAAGAACAAAATTAGTTTTTATATGTTGATTTTTATCTTGCAACTTATTTATTAATTCTAATAGTATTTCAGTTGCATCTTTCCGGTTTTCTACATATAAGATCGTATACATGAAAACAGATAATTTACACTCCCATTCGGATGGGTATTTTTCTTAATCTCTGTGTCTAGGTCTTTTGGTACTATAGTGAATAGAAATGTCAAGAGTGGATATTCTTGCCTTATTCTTGATCTTTAAAAAAAAAAGCTTTCAGGTTTAATTGAGTATGATGTTAGCTGTGAGTTTCCCATATATGGTGATTATTATGTTGAGGTAATTTTTCTTTACTCCTAGTTGGTTGAGCATGTTTTTTTCCTTTTTTATTTTGGTAAAATTCTTATAATTGAAAATTTACTATGCTGGCCATTTTTAAGTACAGTTCACTTAGTATAAAGTCAATTCATCTCTTACACATCCATCATCAACTATCAGTCTCTAGAATTTATTTCATTTTGCGAAGTTGAAATTCTATACCCATTAAAAATAATTCCCCATTATTTCCTCCCCCTAGCTCTTAGAAACAACTATTTCATTTATTTTTTCTGTTATTATTGTTACTGTAAGTACCTCATATCAGTGGAAGCAGACAGTATTTATGTTTTTCTGATCAGTTTATTTTAATTAGTGTAAGGTCTCCATCATGAATCTTTGTTGTAACATGTATCAAAATTTCCCTTCTTTTTAAGATTGATAAAAAGGGCTTTACCACTTTTTATTTTTTATTGTTTCTTATATGACTTACAGTTTCTGTCTTCATTTGTCTTTTGCGATTTTTAAAATATTTTTTGTAGTGAAATAGCTTTCCCATTTCTTCTTGAGTATATTTTCTGTATATATTACAAAAGGGATTATATGTAACATCCTAAAGGTATAACATTATAACCTGGAGTTATATCAATTTAACTTCATTAACATACAGAATCTCCTATCTATACATCTTATCTCCACTGCTTTTAGTTGTTGATGTCACAAAATTACATCTTTATATTTTGTGTGTCCAAAAATGCAAACTAATGATTTTTTAAATACATTAGTATTTTTAAGAAAATATATGCAAAACAAAATGTGGAGTTATAAACCATAGGTACAATAATAACAACTTTCAGAAGAATTACTTTTTAAAGAAGTGTTTTTGTCTTTTATATCATGAAGAATATAAGTAGAGTTACAAACTATGGTTACAATAATATTTTCATAATTTCCCATGTATTCACTTTACTGAGATCTTTATTTCTGTATATGGTTCCAATTGACTGTCTAGTGTTTTCACTTCTACCTGCAAGACTCCCTTGAGCATTGGATGTAAGTTCTGCTCTTCTTTTTCCTTATGAAGTTGTAAGTCATGTGTTGGGAACTTCTCCAAATTTTTATGAATTATGCCAGCTTGCATGAGGGGTTATCACAAGTAAAATGAAACAACTTTTCTTTCTTGTTTAAGTGAGGTCATTCTTTGCTTCTAACTTGTCTGAGGTACTACAGCTTCTTAATTGGCTTCTAAAATCCATGTGAAGCTTTTTGGATTGTATATTGTTTTTCAATCAGTGTCTCCCTGGGCATACCAAGATCTAGGGCTTCCCATTCTGCTATCTTGCTCAAAACAGAAAACACTTTTTACATTATGATGTGCTTCATCTACAGCTTCAAGATTCTCTTTGTTTTTCAGCAATTTGATTATAAGGTATTTCAGTGTTGATCTCTTTGTGTTTACCGAATTAAGAGTTCATTGACTTATTTGTAAGTCCTGATTCATGTCTTCAATCAAATATGGAAATTTTAGGGCTTTATTTCTTCCAATCTTTCTGTGCCATTCTTTCTCTCTTCTTCTCTGGGACTCCTATTGTAAATATGTTGGTACACTTGGTGGTGTTCTACAGGTCTCTTAGGATTTGTTCACTTTTATTCATTTTTCCTCAAGCCAGATAATTTCAATTGGCCTATCTCTTAAGTTCTCTGATTCATTGTTCTGCCTGACAAATTTGCTATTGCTACTTGTTGGTGCCTTTTTCACTTTAGTCATTGTGTTCTTCTGCTCAAGAATTTCTATTTGTTTCCTTTTCATGATTTCTTTATTTGTCCATGGCTTCCTTTCAGATTTTGAGTGCATTTAAGGAAGTCAATTTAATGAATATATATATAGAATATCCAATGATGGGGCCTTTTATTTTTGAGACTTTTAAAAAATTTATTTCCTTTTTCCTGTGCATGGGTCATACTTTCTTATTTCATTGAACGTCTTACATGCTTTTTAAAAAAACAGGCATTTTTAATATTATGTGAAAAATCTTGAAATCAGATTTTCCTCTTCCTCAGAATGTGTTGTTGCTGCTCTTTATGGACTGATGTTCTTTGTTTAGTAACTTTCCTAAATGACCTATGTTAAGACTGTATTATGTTTTATGAGCAGCTACAGAAATTCCTGTTTCTGAAAGCAACAGCTAGTGATATGACAAAGATTTCCTTAAACTCCTGGAGAAAATATAAGTACTACCCCAGTCACTTCAGACTGTCACCGTATTGCTTGTGCTTCTTCATCCTTAGTCGGGGCCTTCACGGCCTGAACTCAGCTCTCACTTCCTATTTGTTTGTGGTCTAAAGATCAACCAGAAGAAAAAGATTCAAGTCTTAGTTATTTTTTTTTTTCCTGACCTTACATCCAGCCATAGCTATGCAAATGGGTATTTAGATTCCTTGATATGTGAGAGAGGTTTCAAAGCCCTTACTCCTTGAGTATCTGTTTCCGTAGCCTCTTCCTTCCCAGGTGATTCATTTTGTATACTACTTGCTCCAGCTGGTTTCCTTCATCACAGGCTGCTGCATCTAGCATGCTTCAATTTCCCTTATAATGTGAACAAAATTCTCTGTAGATTTATTATCACTGTTGTCCCTGCTGATTTTTGAAATACCAGAAAAAATAAAATGCTTTAGTACTTTTGTGCTTTTTGTAGCTTTACCAAGTATTTCTTTAAAAATGTATTTTCTACATTTGGAAGTAATTTTGTTCCACAGATAAAAGTCACTGACCATCTTTTTAATTTTAATTCATTTTGAATTAACCTTTTTACAAATATTAAATTTCTCTATTCTAATGTGTGTTTTCTCCTAAATTCTAATTTGTATTATATCAATTTTTTGTCTCGCTGCTTTCTTTCTGTTGTTTACATTCAAGTGTATGCTTTATGACAACCATTAAAGAATTATTTTATTGTAGATATATCTTTGGTTACAAAAGTAATATAATATTTTAACAAAATTATTTTTTTGCCTTTATACAGAAGTGCTTGAAATATTTGCATTTAGTTTCATATGTGTGCATATGGTTTCTATAAAAAATAAATTTTCTAGTTTATTTCAGTTTTAAATTATCTTTTTTATGCATACATCTTACTTTTTGATACCACAAGTGAGTATGTCCAATCTTAAAACACATCAGAAGTCTTGGAAACTATTGTGTGTATGCTTCTCATAAGGTATGGGATGTACAAGACCATTTACAGACATACTGACTTTGCTAGTCTTTCCTGGCTCCACTGAGGAAAAAGTGGATCTATAAATGGGCATTTTTTTAACCTGTTAAGAACAAATTCATGGTACTAAGCAACGCAGTGAGATCCTGTCTCTACATAAAACACAAAATAGGGCTGGGGATGTGGCTCAGTGGTAGAGTGCCCCTGAGTTCAATCCCCAGTACTAAAAAAAAAAAAAAAAAAGAACAAATTCATGTGTCCTTATGCATTTACACAGCTTGCAATTCTCCGTTAAAGGGAGAATTCATGGCTTGGTCATCCAAAATCCATTTAGCATTCTTATGATAGGAACACCCTGATGCTGTTGTGGGTGGTATGACTTTTTCCCACTTTCATCAAATGTTGTTTGGGTGGGATTTGTACATTTTCCCCTGGTGTGTAAGCAAGTACCTTAGCCTGGAGTAATCAAGATAATTCTATTACTTCAAGGACAATGATTGGAATAGGAGCAGGCAATTGACCCAATCTAAGACAGTGAGAAACAGTAATATAATGACGTTTATAGAAGTCACCAAACAGATCTGTTTTCTCTGGGTCTAACGAGACAAGAGGATAGGATTTGGGGCTAGTGCTGGCATCTCGTTGGCTTCTTGCTGTGTGACTTGCTCACTCATATACAAGAACGTTAAGTGCAATACGTGGGTTCTAACAATGTAATTTTATTTCTAAATTAAGTCATTCTGTAATAACCCAATATTATGAACTAATCAATTCTGTAGCAAATACGTGATTTAGAAGACAATCATTTTTACCTCCTTCATTCTCATCATTCAGAATTTCTAATAGTCACATGACAATTTAATCTTATTCTCACCTAGTTCATGTCAGCCTTGTCCATACTTGCAGGGCAACCCCTTTCAACCAGTCTACTTACCTCTGTCCTTATTTCTCATAGTCGTTTTCTTGTCTACCTGGTTGAAATCCTTAGTGTTAGCTTAAGTATCCCATGCTTCCATCACCCAGTCACAATGCTCGTGTCAACTTGGCAACTCCAAGATATTATGATTTAATTCACTTCTTTTCTTTTTCCCTACGAAATTTCTAAGAGGTTGTTTTTATTCTGGACTACTTAAGTTGCCATACCACTGTGAAACCTTGTCTGTTACTCCATGTGTCACACAGAAGCAAAGAGGATCCATTAAGACACCTGTTTGAAATTCTCCATTGACTTCTTAGAATACTTGGAATACGGTTCTGATTTTACTTTATGAAGTCCTATGTTTGCCCTTTGTTTAACTCGTAGACTACTCCTCTGCTCTAGATAAACTGTCCTCTTACTTTTCTTCCTTAAGTAAGATGCTTCTTTTGCCCAGAAGACTCTTTTTACTCTGGGATTTCAAAGGTTGGCTTCTTCTTGTTGATTAGAACACAGCAGAAATGCTATGTTCTCAGAGAAGCTTTCAATGACCGTTCAATTTAATGCATCTCTGAAATTCAAATTTGTTTGCCAGAATGGCATGTTTTATCACTAGATGGTTTCTTATGTATTTGTTTATTAAAATTTTTCCAGACTATAATGTAAATTCCACTGTCACAGTTTTAAGGGTTTTAAAAATTCTTTCTGTCTTATTCTTTGTTATGTAAATGATGAAATGAATGACTGAAACAGGTGAATATTCCATACATTTTTGGTAATCTTCATCTTAGAATTAATTTCCACCTCTTTATTGCTGCGTGGCCTCTAATCCATACTATCATAATGATAATTATATGTGTTCTTCTCCATTGATATATCCCATGAAATTTCCTCAGAGAAGTGGTTAAATTTCCCCTTTTTACATTTCTGAAGTAAGTGCCTTATACAGTGCCTTCGTATCATAGACAAAATGGCCATTTCTAAAGGTTCATCTAAATGAATTAGGTTACCTTACCAAATCTTAAGAGTTTATCATGAGCATTCCTAAGAGAAAAATTTTTCTCTTGGAACCTCTCATGAGCCCTTATACCAAACTAAAATGTTATTTCCTAATTCTATTGCAAGTGTGCTAAGTGCTTTTTAAAAATGATTTATGTTGTAGACATTTGCCAACATTCTATTTCTAGTGAGACTAAGATTATGTTCGTATTTTCTTAAATATAACAAGCTTCAAAAATCATATAAGTAGTAAATTGAAGAAATATTCATTTATTTGCCAATTCCCATTGAAATGTGGGAGTCAACAGAGGAGGCCATTGTTCCTGTGAAAATTAAGCAATCTTCCTGGTTAATCATTGTTATAAAAGGAAAATCATGCATAGTTCTGAAGAGGCCTTCACAATGGGGAACCATTGCTTAGTTAACCAAGCACCTCACTTTCAGAAAATAAAACTGAAGTCAAAGTCAAAGATAGTCCATAGATTAATTTTCAGTGAGGGAGGAGTATGATACAAATCTTATTTATCCTTCATTTTTCTATTCTGGCTACAAAACCAACCATCTTTTCAGGAAAGGAGAAAAGCTTAACATGTGTAGGGATTTTTGCTAATTCCTCATTTGCTTTTGTCTTAATCTGATGAAACTTGAACATATACTATCAGAGCAAACACACGTAACACAAAAGATGCACAGCACCAAGTCTGAGCATCTTGAACAGTACCTACACAATGGCTGATTATTTACTTATTTATTTATGTATTTATGTTTGTGTACTAGAGATTAAACCCAGAGGTGATCAACCTCATTTTTTAAAAAAGATCATGTTTTGGCCCAAACCACCTACAATATATTCAGAAGAAACAAGGATTGTACCTTTGAAATATGGAGTTACACTTGAGGAAACCCACCACTCTCTGGTGATGGTTTTAACACTCATTCAATAGATTTTCTTTATTGTTGTTAAATAGGTCATTTTTGCCAGGCATTATTATTGTCTCTGGGAATTCAGCAGTAATCAGACAAGATATGTTCTGGCTTTTAGGAGTTTTTCATTCTATTGAAAAATTCAAAAATTCCAGATATACCAGATAAAGTAGGCATTTTTCTTCAAGTATTTTGTCTTTTATGTCTTTTATAAGATGAAGTCACCAAAACTACATAAAGATGAATTTTTTACTGAAGCTAGAATAGCAGATGACAGCAAAGGCCATTCTTCCCCTAGAATTCCTCAGCCTGATAATTTTGTAGCCATCAGGATCTGATCTCATTGGTCAATGCAATCTAACAAGGACAAAGAATGCAGTAGCTCCTGGCTGAAACCCAGCTTCTCCTGGTAGTAAGTGACCTGTACAAAGATGGGTGATCCTGCAGAATCCTAACAGTTAACCCCATTAGGGAAGGAAATACACACTCACATCTTATTCTGTTAGCATGATGCCATCCTGTGGAAGTACCAGATTATCCACAATACAGACTGTGGCCTATAGTGAGACTATCTGGCAAGATGTTCCCAACCTTATGAACCCAAATGATACTGTTGAGACCAAAGAAATCCTAGGAGTTTTAAAATATCACTCCACTGATATCACTCCACTGAAGCTTCTTTGGTCCACAATCATGGTGATTTTTATATTGAATCTTGAACTTCATATGGCTGTGAGGCCCACTTTCATGGTAGCAAATACTTTCACTAAGAAGGCAATCTTAATCCCCTGTCCCATTGCATAGCTAAAATGACGGTTCCATTTTAGCAGAGATACAGAAACCAATGACCTTTATTATTCCTCAGGTTATTTTACTAAGGCAAGTATTCAGACAACTATGTCAGTATGACATGCATATGTCTGAGGAAGAAAAAGGGCCAGAGAACTATCAACTGGATCTTAAGAGTTCTTTAGACAATTGAAACAGTTGCCTAGTCTCAGCATTGTAGAATTTGTCTGCCACAGCTGACAACACGCTGTATTACCTGTGGCCCTCAGTCCATAACATGCTACAACCATCACTTTCCTAATAATACATGAATACCTGGGAAAGCTACACAATTTTGGCAAACTATATTATTTTGGGTCAAGGAGCAGCATAATATTTTCCTTGACTTTGCTAGAAGTTGCAGATGATATTTTGGGTAGGGCAACAGGACTAGAGTTGGGTTTGGGGTATATTTCAGAAAAAAAATATTGCATAGCTCTCTTCCACGTGTGTATACCATCTGCCTTTACCAAATACATGAGAAATTTTATAGGAAGTCTTTCAATGAAATGAAAATCACATACCTATTACCTCACAACTTTACCTCTAGTATACTTTATCTTTGATCACTTTCTGGTATGCCCTAAGTAGTTTTTTGACAGTAACGCATTTACATGATGACTGAAGCACGAACCTCTAATGACATTGTGGTTAATGTGCAAACATACCTATGACAAGAATATTACCTCTGTTACTCTTTCTCTCCCCTTTTTTCTATGCTTTCAGTCATTTCATCCTATCCATCACAGGTGAGAATAAATTCAGAAAGACTAAGGAAAATTGTTACTGAGTAGTGCTTATTTTTAATAATCATTGAGAAAAATAGCAGTATCATGGGCCATCACAATTAATTCAAATGTACTAAGCTCATATTTATTCAAGAAGCCACTGCTTCTCTGACAGGAACATGACATTTTCCTGGTCTCAAGAATTATTTAAGATAAAAGTCTTTAAAATTCTAATATGAATTAATAGTTTGGGCTATCTGTAAACAGTGGGCTATGTTTTGTCTCTCTAACAAGAATACACTAATGATTATTATACTGCCTCACTAGATGTGGGATGAGGTATTACTGAGTTAATAACTCCAGAACTTTTACACGTGTTAAAGCTTAGGAACTTGTATGAAGCGTTAATATTTTCATCACTGGAATAGAGTATCTGGCTGCACTATATGCTGGCATTCTAAACATCCAGGCGGGGATACTTCACCAGCTCCAGGGGTAGAGGAAAAGTGATGATGACAAAGGATCATATCAGATTACAGATAGAAACCATCTGTAGGGAGTCAGTGAGTTGGATTTTCTCTGAAAAAGAGACATGATATCTCTAGTGTTTTAAGCTTAAACCTTCTGGGATGTGATAAATTGGAAATTATAGTGATCTGAATGCTTAGGAAGCATAGAAACTAGAAAATATGAAAACTTGCAAGTCTAAAACTTTAAATATTGCATATTTCATTGGATGGTTCTTTCACCATGTTGCAAATATCAATTATTAAATACTACCAACATTATTTAAGTAGTCACTTTTAATCATAATATTTTACATGTATATTTATACCACCATAATCAAAGCTCCCAATGTGTTTTACAGACTATACACAGCTTTATTAATAAAATGTAGCTATCTCTACTAAGAGCACATTTTTATTCAAGATAATTGTACTATGCAACAGACATAGATTATGCTAATAGACAAGAGAGAGAACATGAATAAATAAAAGCCATAGATAATCCCCAAACCTAATTCCAACAACTATTTTGAATTTTCTTCTTCTACCAAACCTTTATAAGGGCTGCTAACAAGTAATAAAATTGACTGATTGGCATTTCATTTCCTCTTCTTTCCGTTGCTCACCTACTGGTGGAAACGCTAACGAGCATAGGAATAGGCATTGAGCAGGTAGTAGAGGAAAAAAGGAAGAGAAAATGGAACAGAGGTAATCCACCACCCAGATAATCAGCTCATGAATAACAGAAAATTGACTGAAATGATAACACTTAAGTAAGTACTGTAATAAACTCAGTAATCAGCATCCTCAGTGGCTTGGTGGCAGGTAAGAGAACTACCATCTTTATAACTACTGGGAAGTCCATGATTTTTACAGGATTTATACTGCAAACAGGATATCAGACTTCAAGGCAGAAAACACAGGGTGTTAGAACTAGAGAGTTTAGATCATCTTTAAGATGCCTTTGCTATGTTACACAAAGGCTCCAAGTTTATAAGACGTCTTAAAGGGAATACATATATCATCATGATGTTATCACTGCTTACAAAATCCACCAATCACAAAATTCATGATTCACAATATGTGACAATGTGGATTATTTTGATCTTCTCCAAATTACTATTTTTTTTCTTAAATGCCTGAAGTTACAGATTATTTCCTTCGAGACACAGGGAAGTATTATAAGAAGATGGATAGCTGGGTTCAATGACAGCACTATGACCTGATAAAGAAGCACATCTATCTATAATAATCCTGCTTGGATACAGTATAGCACAATTACTTTTAAAATTTTCTTTTAAAACAAAAGAATGCATTCCAAGTCATAGTAAACATATGGAGCTCAATTTCCATTTCTTTGGTTGTAAACAAGATAGAGGCACACCATTCTTGTCTTTATACATGTACCTAGGGTAGTAATGTGCATCTCATTCCACCATCTTAGCTACCCCCATGCCTCCTCTCTTCCCTTACCTCCCCTTTGCCCTATCCAAAGTTCTTCCGTTTCTTCATGCTTCCCACCCCACCCACATTATGTATCAGCATCCACTAATCAGAGAAAACACTTGGCCTTTGGTTTTTTGGGATTGGCTTACTTTACTTAGCATCATGTACTCCAGCTCCATCCATTTACCTGCAAATCCCATAATTTCATTCTCTTTTATTTCTGAGTAATATTCCATTGTGTGTATATATCACAGTTTCTTTATCTATTCATCTATTGAAGGGCATCTAGGTTGCTTCCACAGTTTAGCTATTGTGAATGGAGCTGCTATAAACATTGAAGTGTCTGTGTAACTGCAGTATGCTGTTTTTAAGTCTCTAGGGTGTAGACCAAGGAGTGGGATAGTTGGGTCAAGTGGTGGTTCCATTCTCAGTTTTCTAAGGAATCTCCTTACTGCTTCCCAGAGTGTTTGCACCAATTTACAGTCCCGCCTGCAATGTTTGAGTGTGCCTTTTTCTCCACATCCTCTCCAGCACTTATTGTTGCTTGTATTCTTAATAACTGCCATTCTGACTGGAGTGAGATGAAATCTTAGAGTAGTTTTGATTTGCATTTCTCTAATTGCTAGATACGTTGAATATTTCTTCATATATTTGTTGATCAATTGTGTATCTTCTTCTGAGAAGTGTCTGTTCAGCTCCTTAGCCCATTTATTGATTGGGTGTTTTGTTTGTTTTTTTGGTGTTAAGTTTTTTGAGTTCTTTGTATATCCTAGAGATTAGTGCTCTATCTGATGAAGCACAGTTATTTTTAACACAACTTCTTAATCAAGTATCATGTTGTTAGTTCTTTTTCCTTGCTCTATCACAGAATTCTATAAGGTATCCATGTGAGTAAGAGTTGATTCTTTAATGGCAAGATGTAGACATACTGGATATGTCTACCTTTAGGTTTCAAAGTCTGTTTGCTTTCTATAATCTTTTAAATATATCTGCCTTCAAATCCTCTGAAACCAATCAAATCATATTCTTCCCCTTATAGACATTTTTCCTTCCTGGGCCACTTAATATTTATTTTATATTTCTTCAGTGCTCTTGAAGAAATTAAGTCTCCATGTTCATGTATTTTTTTCACAGAAGTCTATCACATTCTTGACACTTTCAGGCAAATCTACCTTTAAGGACCCATTTCTACTTTGAAAAAAAATCAATATTTTGATTTCTAAATCTAGAGTCATAACAATGCCAAAGGAAATCATAACTCTTCTGTTTTAGGATGTTGAAGGCTGGAAAATTAGTTAGTGACCTCACCTCTAAACATGTGCTTAATATCACATATTTGTATTTGGGATATTAAAGCTCCCACATTTGTCACTCCTAATTGGGTCCTAAGTAGAAAAAAGCAGTTCACAGTGTGCCCTGTGTGAGCTGTCATAAACTGAAATATGAGGCAGTGCCAAATTCTCTAAGACTTGACAGCCAGTGATTAGGATGTTTTAATTTAGTGGACATACAGAACTTCTTCTGACATCTAAATGGGCAAGTGCCATAACTAATGTATTTTCTGCACATATTCAAATTTAAAATGAACAAAATGTAGCTTAAAGTAGCCTAGAAAAGGAATAGAGCCAATAAAGGTTTGATTTTAGCATATCAATGGATTTAGAAAATGTTAACACTACAATATAATGAATTACAACAACTGAAATAATGAAAATATGTTTTAGATATTTTCACAGTAGGAAGGAACACATGCACATGGAGAATACCCTCTTACATTATTTCTAGATTTTTTTTTCTTTTTTGTTATTATCACTCTTTGGGCTCATTTTATTCACTATAAAACGAATCTAGCATGGTTAGGAAAATGTGAATGGGGAATGATCATACATAGCCTCTTTTGACTTGAAGTGAGAATGAAATTAGATTGGTAAAGTCTATTAGGAAATGCTTCCTGTTGGATTGCAAAAGCACAATTGCAATCGCTAATATTGGTAGTTTTATTTGAGCAAATCTGTTCTATAAAATTAACTAAAGATGGAGAAATTAGAAAATTTCAACATTTCTTATTTTGCTTTCTTTTGTAATATGTGGAAACTATTTGAAACTATTGGGGAAATGAGGACATGCCGAGCTGTGATTTTAAGAGTCCTATGGAATATTTATTTACTCTCAGATCACTCCCTGATCTAATTCACTTATCAATTGCTGTAATCTAGATACATTTTTGAATCTTTCAACTTTATATTTTGATGGGTGATAAAAATGCTAATAATGATGAAAAACATTTATTATTCAATTGCTCCCAAAGAATTTTAGCTTTACTACTAAGAATATGTTCTGATAAGGAGAAAAGAATAAAACATTATGGAAGCTTGAAAGAAATTGGGAAATATTACCTTTAATGTAGAGAATAAGAAACAAGAAAAGAATTTTAAAACTCTTATGCCTATTTCAGTTTTTCCCAGAGATGATCCTCAATGTATCTCAGAATGTACTGTTTCATTCCAACTCATGATTTTCAGGAAGAAAATATTGAATGTTAGAATAATAAAACAATTCTCATTAGCATGTAAATTTTAACTTACTAATCACATTTTCCTTTGGAAAATTTACCTTAGAAAGACATAAAATTTATAACATGAAAGTTCTAATGTCTCCATCATTTTTAGAGGATTACATATTTGGATAATTACAAAAGAATCAACATGATGTCAGCCTGAAGAGTTCAAGATAATAGTTGTTTTAATTATTTTTAGGTGGAGGAGATACTAACAATCATTTATAGTAGTCAATTTGCAATAGCATGATTAGAGTGAAGTGAGTAAAACAGTTGACTGATCATAGAGGTTTGCATATGGAATCCTGTGAAATCCTTGAATGAAATTAGCCATTGAGCTGGGCGCGGTGGCTCACGCTTGTAATCCCAGCACTTAGGGAGGCTGAGACAGGAGAATCGCGAGTTCAAAGCCAGCCTCAGCAATGGCGAGGCACTAAGCAACTCAGTGAGACCCTGTCTCTACATAAAACACAAAATAGGGCTGGGGATGTGGCTCAGTTGTCGAGTGCCCCTGAGTTCAATCCCCAGTACCAAAAAAAAAAAAAAAAAAAGAAATTAGCCATTGAACAAATGCAGTAATTATTACTCTTTTCTCCTAAAACTTAAAAATATCCTAATGTCTGATGTTTCATTCAACAGATTTTTGCTGTTGCTGTTTCAATTTGCTTTTGTTTTTGACTGTTTATTTAAAGTAGAGACAAATAAGACGAGGAGGAAACAAGAATGAAGAAGAGAGTCATAACACTGCCGAGTATAGCTACTTTCTGTTGCATTTTTGATAGTGCTAAATTGCGCAAACATGGAACCAATAGGCATGACAACTATAGCCTACTGATTAGACCAAAGCTGAGGCATACTGTAGATTCCTAGTCAATAAAATTTAAAAGAACAGGGAAAAACAGGAGAATTATTATAAAAGGGTCTCCAGGAATGTTTAATGGAGTATTAGTCTCATCATATCAAGCAACTTTACATTTTACCTTAAAGAAGAAAAGATTTAGCTCAGACTTCATAGCTACATCCAAATATTTGAAGTTCTTACACGTATAATAGATCAGGCCCAATTTGAATGGTATCGCCAGTTCATGGGTGGCATATTCAGATAGACAAAATTTGGCTCAATATGAGGAATAACTTTTTATCAGTTTTCTGCAGATAGAAACATGTTATTAGTGAGACTATAAGCTCTCTATTGTTTAAATTGTTCAAACAGAGAAGATATGGTAAAATATACTGAAGAGACTAATAGAATGTCTAGTTTGGGAATGGATTTACCTTATTTTAAATCCTAGTAATATGATTTATGAACTATGTAATCTTGGTCTACTCACTTAAATTTTCTGAGCCCCAGTTACTTGTTTAATATCACAAGAATAATAAGAACACTGAATCTCTGTTTATAAAGTTGTGATAAAGTAAAACAACTTACTACAGAATATGGTATCTGTAGGAACCGAAAAGTAGCGATTATTTTATTGTAGAATTGATTTATCCATTAATTTGTTAATAAACAAAACACTTTCAATGTTATTTCCTAATTTAAGATTTTGTACATTAAACAGAAATTTATAAAATTTTATAAAACCTTCCTTTGTAAGATATTGCCAAGGAATTTTGTTCTAGTCCCCACTTTCCTAAGCACTTCCATACATAGTTTAATCCAAATTATTCTTGACTCTTTACATTTTTTTTTTTTTTTTGGTACTGGGGATTGAACTCAGGGGTACTTGACCACTGAGCAACATCCTCAGCCCTATTTTGTGTTTTATGTAGAGACAGGGTCTCATTGAGTTGCTTAGCACCTCGCCATTGCTGAGGCTGGCTTTTGAACTCGAGATTCTCCTGTCTCAGCCTCCCTAAGTGCTGGGATTACAGGCTTGAGCCACCGCACCCGGCTCTTAATATCTTGATTTATACATTAACCTCCTCTTGTTTCAATACTATTAGTTTGAGAATTTAGGAAATATATTCCTACTCGACTCAGAAATTATCCACCTACTAGAAATTTTTTCTTCCATTATTGTCTAAGAGATAAATGTCTTGTTATGCTGATTCATGAAGCTATTTTGTAAAAAAATATATACACGCACACACACACATTCCATACCCCATCTTGTCATATTGTTATAAACAATGGGAAATAAAATTTAATAAAATAATGGTGATAATATTATTCTACTTCTTCACTTTCTGGTCAAAAATCACATGTGTCCATGTCTCCTTTAACCTTAAAATATAGTTAAGGCTATATAGAATTCATTAACATAAACTTCCTTTTGCTTAAAAGCAAACAGAACATGTTTGCTCACTCTTTGGTTTTAGTCATTTTCTGACTGTCTCTTGATTTCTTTCAGAATAAGTTCTGCCAAATTACATAGGTAAGTTTTATTGTTAAATTTCTTCAGATTCAAAACACTAAACACCATGTATATAAAATTTGACTATTTAATATGCGCAATGTATTTTTACCTTGATTATTTCATTTAACCTTCACTGTAATCCTATGTACCAGTGAAAGTAGCTAGGTCAGTGTATAGTAACAATACCCAAACTATATGTCTTTTTTCTTGCTCATTATAAGTGTCTACTGTGAATAAGATAGAGGTTTACTATCTGTTATAACACTTAAGAATTTAGGTTGACTGGCCAGGCATGGGTGGTTCACACATGTAATCCCAGTGGCTTGGGAAGCTGGGGCAGGAAGATCACAAGTTCAAAGTCAGCTTGAGCAATTTAATGAGATCTTAAGCAACTTAACAAGACCCTGACTCAAAATAAAAAACAAAAATGGCTAGGAATGTGGCTCAGTGGTTAAGCACCCCTGTATCCAATCCCTGGTATCAAAAATTTAAAAATTAGGTTAGGTAGACTGATGCTTCATTTCAATATGTAATTTCGATGTTAATAGTGCAATAACAGTGCACTGTTAACATAGCAATAACAGTGTGTTGTGACTTTAAAATTTTCTGTTAATAACTGACACAGTATTTCACATTTCATTGGCCAATGTCACAAGGTTGTATCTAATCCCAAGTGGGGCAAGAAAATAAAATTTTAACAATTGCCTGGAAGAGAGGATGCTCAGATATATTTTATGAATACATTGATGACCATTACACTCAGAGAAGTAATTTTTTTTACTTCAAATTCTTTTATATATTCACCCATTTGTTCAACATATGGTTATGGTGTATTATCACTAACAAGTGCTCATCAAAGAATATGTAACAGAATTTTTATTTGTTTTTAAAATTTTTGTGTGTGTGTTAATTAAATGGAATCTAAACAGCTAGAAATTAAATCCAATATGTTTGAACTCAATTGCCTTTTCTTATGTCTACTGAAGTATACCTAGTTCACTGTGATTTACCCCCACTTAACCACCATCATTATCATTATTTACCAATACACATTATAAAATACTCCAAATGAGTGACATTGTTTGTCCAATTGCAATCACCACATGCAATAGCATTGGAAGTTTCTTATGACATGAGATTAACCATAATTGAATGAAGATTTTATAAAGGAGTCCTTTTACTTATTTAGGCATGATAAGTAAGTAAAAGCTTAACTATTTCAACTTGCTGACCCATCAATTCTATTTGCCCAGTGCTACCTATTGAGTGTGCTCATAAATAGCAGCATATCAACTGGAGTTCCAGTGATCAGGGTTGCAGTGGCCTTCAGTTTTTCATTTCTTTATTAAATTTCCCTTTCTCTTTCTAAAGTTTTCAATACATGACAGGTCACATTTTTGAAAAATAATTATGTACCTGTGGTCATGTCCATTAACTTCTTCATTTTTCACATTTTTCAATTCTTGTTTATACATACCTAAGAGAGCTTTCTTCATAAAATTTTAAAATTTGATTATAAAAGTCATTCTTGTTTCATTCACTAATATATTTGCACAACTGAGCTCCAGATAATTTATGGGTTCTCACTTTACTTGATTTTTAACCACTTAATAAAAATGTGATAAACCAGAAACCCGTGCAAGCTAAAATCAATGGGGACATTTTCTTGATAATAGCTGTGTACTCTTGTTTCCATGAGCTTTTTCACTGCTGTATCCAAAAACATGACAAGAATAATTTTAGAGGAGGAAAAGTTTATTTGGATCTCATGTTTCAGAGGTCTCAGTCCACAGCTGGCCATCTCCATTACTCTGGGCTGGAGGTGAAGGACAACATCATGGTGGAAACGTGTGGCAGAAGAAAACTGCTCAGGACACAGCAACAGGAAGCAGAGAGAGAGAGAGCTCTTCTCACCAAGGACAAAAGCCCCAAGGCAGGTCCCCAATGACCTACTTCTTCCAACCATACCCTACTTGCCTATAGTTAACACCCAATTAATCTCTATTAGGAGATTAGATTATTGATTGCTTAGGCTAAAACTCTAATAACCCAATTCTCTCATATATAAACTTTCTTGCATTTTTCTTACACATGAGCTTTCAGGGGATACCTAATATCTAAACCGTAACAACTCTGAAATTCATACTGAAATAATTTTTGTATGTTCTTGACTTTCAAATTTCTGGTGTAATGTTTAATTTTTTTGTTGTTGTTTAACTCTTAATGCCTTCACAATGTATCAGTGTTGGTAGAATCATGAATCATTTCCAAATTGTACACAAATTTATGCTTAAATTGTGTACAATTTGAAATCATTTAGGGATTTATAGCCAGACATGCTTTCATCAATGAAAATAAACAAAGAATGGTACAGGGTGGGGGACTTGGCAGGTCAATTTATCCCTGGATACTCATTCTTAAACTTCTTTTAGTTAGCAGTTGAAAGGTACTTCAGTAGATAGGTGTTCTGCAGATACTGTAAAGACAACAAAAGAGGAAAACTAGGGGGTGACTGAGTACTCTTAAACAATAAGAGAATCATTACAAGTAAATTTGCACTCAGAAAATTAGTAGAAAGCTGACAAATCAAGTTTGGAAAATTGGCAGAAGCCAAAGGAACTCTGAAGGGTAAGCAGCAAGAACCACATGAAGGACATGGACCCAAAACCATATGGTTCACACACCATCTAGGCTGCTGCTTGAAATCAGACTTTTGAGGGTTCTCTGCCACTGGAAAAGAATTCAACTTTTTAATTGTTTCTGATTGATTTAGATTAAGTCACATGGCTAGTTCGTGGCTGTATCTGTGGATGGCAAAGGATGTATTCCTTAAATCCTCCAGAAAAAAATAACAGCTTATGGACATGGGCAAAGATTTGCAGAAGTTTCTGTTCAGACAAGGATACATAAAATATTAAATCCTTGTAAAAGAGAAACTGTAGTAGCTTGGTTCAATAAGGAGAGAAGAGGGATATGGTACCAAAAACTTTTAAAAAATGTGTATACAACTCAGAAGAACTCATAAAAAATATGATTTGTAAAAATGTTACCTTTTTATTGTCATTTCTTCTATTTTTGTTGAAAATTAATAAAGAAAACAAAATAATTTTATATATTTAGGAAAAATCTATTTTATATAATTATTATTTCTTTCCTAGAAAACCACATATGTTTATCCTTTATATTTTTCAAGCACCCATGACAGTGTCTTAGTTGCCACAATAGACACATCCAAGACTAAAAACTTGGTTGATAGCCTATGGAACTACTGGGATGAATGGAAACTTTAGGAAGCAAGGGCCTAATGGAAGGAAATTAGATTATTAGGGATGTGCCCTTGAATGGGATTTTGAAACCCAGGCCCCTTCATCTTTATTTGCTTCCTGGCTGCCATGAAAGAGCAGCTTTGGTCTACCACATACTCCCAATCAAAGTGGTTGCCTTACCACAGGTCAAAAAGCAATGGAGCTAACCGATCATGTGCTGAAAATCTGAAAGTGTGAGCCAAAATAAAAATTTTCTCCTTTGAATTTTATTATGTCATGTATTCTGAAAGCTAACACACAAATTATACATATCATAATGACTTAGAAGAAATTTACCAAAAATAAAATTAAGAAATACTGACGCCTAAATATCATTAGCCTTAGGAATTTATGAAATAGGGGAAAAGGCTATTGTTTCTTTCAAATTGAATTTTCTTCTGGTCCTTTGGGGTTATATTTACTATTGCTCTAGTTATCTAGAAAACTGCTGCATCAAAATCATGTAGGCTGCAGGGATGCTTGCATAAATGCAGCTTCCTGGGCCCCATCCAGGAAACTCTGAGTTAATAAATTAATAAATTAAAAAACAATAAAAAAAATCATATCAAACAATAAAAAAAATCATATCAAACAATTTGAAAGGAAAAAACATCAGGAATGCCATGGTTTTGAAATCTTATTCTCTAATATTTGGTCACTGCCATGTTCCAAAAGCTGAGATATGTATGCCACTGCATCAAAAGTGCTTTAAGTGCTTACTCGAATATTTTTAAATAACAGTGATCTTTACCGTATGCCAAAGTCATCTCTTGTTTTTCTAAAACGAATCAAAACAAAATTTACTAGAGATTTATAAGAGAATTTTAACTGAAATTTCAACAAATATGTTTTCTTTATGTGTTTCTTTTTAAGCACACTAAAGGACAGTTATTTTGAATGAAACAGATACTGCTAACAGAAAGGGAAGTTACCAGTGTGCCTTTAGACAGCTTCTGGCCTCAGAGTATGCTAGCAAACTGCATTGAAATGAATGGAAGCAATTATGAAAGGAAGCGGCTGACCTTTGCGAAGAGACTGCCAATCCATAATACCTCCTGCAATGCTCATCCCCTTTATTCCTGCTTAACAAACCTTGTCACCCTTGTCGCAGTTCCTCAGAACCCCTTGTTAACTTTTCCCCTTTTGTTTTCTTTAGGGTATCTGCAGCAGGCCTGTCTGCTGAAGTACCTCTCAATTGCCAATTAAAAGAAGTTTAAGAATGAGTATCCAGGGATGAATTAACCCAGTAAGTTAACCTGGGGAAGAATGTGTTAGGGATACAAACTCTCATCATCACAGACTTATGTATTTACCTCCTTATCCTACTTACTTGGGAGGGTGTGTTTGTGGAGGGTGGTTTTTGTTACACACTTGCACAACTATGAAGGCATCTTACTACGTTTTTTCAAAGTGTAAACAATTTGAATAATAAACATGAAATTTTTAGAAATGTCCCTCTGTATGTTCTTTTTCCCTCAAGTTAAAAAATGCTAGTATTTAAGCATTGATTTGCAGAAACACTTAATAGCTACCTGTAGGTTGTGTAAAGCAATTCCTTTAGGAGAATATTATCCAGAATATCTTCTTGCTTTATAATGCCAACTTAACATATAAGCCCCTGAATCATCCCTGTTTGGATTAATAATCATTTGAATGATTATTAAGCAGGATTCTCTAGAATTGAGTAGTTCATACACTCATATAAGAAAAAAAATCCTATATTTAAATTATCTGATATTTGAACATCTAATCAAAATTTCTTTTTCTTAGTTTATATTCCTGATTTTCTGCTCTCATAAGTAAGTAGCTTTCTTGAAGGAATATTTTAGATTAAGAAACCTTAGTAGTTATTTCTGAATAACTTGTTAATCTGCTTGCAGTAAGAGAGTAAAAAGAAATCACTTGGGAGAATTTAAAATATATAATTCATTTGATCCAGAGTTCCTCTTATTTTCCATATGTATCATATTATAAATATTTGTTGACAACATATATAAACTTAGTTGTGACTATAAAGGTTGGAACAAGGGAGAGTAGTAGCTTATAATGAGTCTTAACTATTATGTACTACATTTTTTCCACATAATTGATTTAACATCTCAACCAATCTATACTATTCTTTTTAATGCTAGATTTTAGACAAGGAATCTAAAATATATGCAGATAAACTTATTTATATAAAATCATATAGCTAGTATGAAGCAGAAAATAAATTAAAATTAGAATAGAACTTTCCAGTTCAAATATCATATTTCTTGAATGCATAGTTGAGGTTTTGTGTTTTTTCCCATATTGTAACAATATTTATAAACAAATCCTTCACCTGGTTAGTAGATACCAAAAATCAAGTAAAAATAAATAAATAAATAAAAAGCCAAACAGATCAGGTAACACTGGCTATATGACTTCTATCTAACTAGATGATTTAAAGGAGCATTAGAATTGATATAAAGTTGATTTCTAAAAAATATATCTTTCTGCATGTTTCATTAATATGATCTGAAAAATGTGTGTTTCTTATGGCTCATCCAATTTTAGATTTGACTAGAAGAACTGTATTATCTAGATGATAAAAAGCAAGTATGTAAAAGATGAACTAAAATTACCTATAGTTACCAACGAAATTCCCAAGTCTAATGAAGATACCTCAGTGTTAATAAAACACAGCATAACTTACCCAAAGTTGTACAACATTTATAGACAATAGTAGAATACTGCATGCCTTGATCTTTTTTGATCAAGTATGTTCATTTGAATCATTTTGTTTTCTCATAAAATGCCTGCCAGTTCATTTATGTAAGAATTAATATTTCCCCTTTTCTATGCTTCCTGTGAATATCTAAAACACCCATATTAATGTGAATATTTATACTCTACCTATAATAAGTCATTGTCAATATAGCAACTTTGTAATTCCTCATATTTCCCATATTTCAAAATTCTTGACATCTTTGTATCTGATTTAACTTATGAGAGCTACATGATTCCTAGAGAATCCTGTGCAAATTGGAAGTTATCACAGTGCTAGCACCTGTACTTATATCTGAAGTTTTTGGTTGCTAGTCTGGCTGTACCAGGCTGCTATATTTTATTTTAAAAGGATAATGAAGACCTTTCCCCCTTGTCTGCACAATGTAATGTTCTGCTTTTTACCTTCTGCACAGTGTCACTTGCGGCTTCCTGCAGAAACATTTCAGTAGCACCTCCCAAAATATTACCTTTCAGCAAGAGATTTGTACCACCAATGCTTTCATTATAATTTATTTCCATATTAGAACATTTTAGGATTTTTAAAAAAAAATTTATATCCAGTGTCAAAATTATTCATAAAAGAAAACTACTATCATCTAAGAAATTAACTA
This sequence comes from Xerus rutilus, assembly GCA_028644305.1. Lineage (NCBI taxonomy): Eukaryota > Metazoa > Chordata > Mammalia > Rodentia > Sciuridae > Xerus > Xerus rutilus. The sequence goes on along the minus strand of CM053403.1, from coordinate 82,645,768 downwards.
TTAATTTTTAAAAAGTGTTTAATTTAACTTAAATAAGAATTATTTACTAATACGTTAATAAGATTCAGTCATTTGAAAAAAGTGCTTAAGATTTTCCAATGTCTTTGTGAACATTAAACTATAATAAATATGTAACAATATTTTCTTTCCTGATAAGTAACCTCATTTCCATTATTGAAAAATTAATGCTTTTCAAACCTATTTCATCTTACACAGAACAGAGTGGTAAGGATAGTAAGTTGTTAATTTGTTCGGGTGTTTTTTCCTATGAGGTCCCTTGGAACTGCAGAGGGAAATTTTGGAGCTATTATCACAATTAAGTAAAAACAATTAAGAAGAATAAAAGTAGTCTGAAACCAAGCAACACATAACTGAAAAGAAGTCTTTCCTTTCCTCCCCTTTCCCAGGTTTTGTATGCTAATAGAATAGAATTAAGCTCATTTTACATAATTTTTCGTTCCAACTTTGTAGGAGCCTTTAGAAGAAAAGACTGAGCGAAAGTTGTCCCAAATCTATTTCTAATTGCTCAGCATGACTCTTAACAATCTGCTTTATATTAAAGGAAGGAAGGAAGGAAGGAAGGAAGGAAGGAAGGAAGGAAGGAAGGAAGGAAGGAAGGAAGGAAGGAAGGAAGGAAGGAAGGAAGGAAGGAAGGGAAGGAAGGGAGGAAGGAAGGGAGGGAGGGAGGGAGGGAGGGAGGGAGGGGAAAGAAGGAAGGAAAGAAGGAAGGAAAGAAGAAATAAAGGAAGGGAAAAAAAGTCTGGTGTAAATTTATCCTTTGAAGCTCTTTGTGGCACTTTATTAGATTTCCTATTTATGGTCTGGGCCATAATTTCTTTCCCCACATCTTGTACTTTGTTCTCATCCTCAGCTAGACAAGTGCCTTATGAAAAGGGGGGGGGGGTTGGTTTACATACTAGAGTAATTAAGAACTAAAAAGATGCTTTACCAGCTGTGGCTTTTGAAGTCAAGTTTAGTTAATGGCAAAATGCCAATTTTCAATTAGAAATAGACTTTTACTTAAAAGGTAGAATGTGTTACATTATGCCAATAATTCATTTTTAACACATTTTTTAAAAGAAAAAACTCTCTATTGGAACCAAGGGTCGAAGCTATCAATTATGAAAGGTTGGGTCCTTTGACCAAGATATGGTATTCTCTGTTCAGCTTTTGTTTGTTAATCATAGGCTGAAATAAAACCTTTTCCTTTATTTCTCCTGAACATTTAGGAAGAATTTTAGCAGATATATTTTTCTATTTTTGTTTCGTCTTGGAAAAAATATTCTAAGTACACAAATAAATATATGTATACATAGATTATGCTTACATTTTAAAATTAAAGCTGAAAGAAACAAGTACTAGCATGAACTCAAGTTAACTTGGCAATGACTTAACTTTTCCTTTATTTTTCTTATAATTATAAAGATGTGTTTGCCTATCTTGGACAGAGAAGCCACTTTGGTTAGTGACCAGAATGCTGATGGAGGAAGCTCAAGAGCAACTTATTAGCCTGAGATGAATTTGGACTTGTCTTTTTTAATAAAGGTAAGACATTAGGAAGTTATGCCAGTCCCTGAATGTCATGCCCAAGGAAGGACAGGACATAAAAGATGCCTCTCTTTCCTTCTATAAAAATATTGCTGTAATTCTTTTTCAGAATGATGGGCCAACCTCTGAAGAATTAAAATGTATGTGTTTTTCCATTAAGGAAAAATAAAAGAAAATGTATTTTATTTCTTGTATCATCTCTCTTTCCTGGTTTTGGACTCCTTTTTAGTCAGTGGTGCTCAATGCTAATGAAGCACCTACTTGGTCCAAACTCAGGTTCTCATTGTCAGGTAATTAACTTGGCATCACAGCAGCTCTTGGCAGCTGTAGCTTTTGACTTGAAGATATTTATCTAAAACCTGAGCAGAGCTTTCATTTATTGCCAACTTAATTGTGTGTGTAGGTGTGGGTGCGTGTGACCTAAATTTAACAATGTATTTTTCCCCTCTTTAGATGAGTTTATTTGGCTAATGACAATTACAACAATGGGAATTTGAATCCTAAGTCCACCTGGAGAATTAGGAGAGGGCTTAATGTCTGACTGTAAGACTTAGGGAAGGCTATTTAACATTTCTTGTTACTATTTTTCTAGCTAGATATAACAAGATGTTTTCAATTAAGGGTGGTTTTCTTCCCTGGTGTTGCATTAAAATAAATAGGATGAAGTGGACTCATATACTAGGAAATTGACCTCTATTTGCAAACTTAAATTATTTGAAAGATATTAAATTTTAAATTCTCTAGCAAATTTTAGGAGTGAAGGAGAGAAAAAAGTTAAATAGATAAGGAAGGTAAATCACCCCAAATAGCACTCCTATTTTATTATACTGATGGAGCAGAACTTCAATCCTTGGCTCTTGGTTTATTCCTTGTCTACAGTCACCCAGTTGATCACAACCAGAGAAAAAAATGCAACCATTTTTTTAAATTTACATATTACTTATCCTTAAATTTTGACAGGTCCTTGATGTTAAGTGACATTCCTATTATATTGAATTTGTCCAGTAGTCAGAAATGACTTACATATCTCCTTTTCTTTTCTCAAACCTTTAACACACTCTCCCTACTCACATACACTGGTACTTTGCTTTTTCTATGACACTGAGAAAACTGAAGCGATCAGAAATCAGACAATGACTCCCACAAGCTCTTGCCCTGACACACACCCACACACTACTATCTTTGCCCTTGTGTTTGACTTTTCTTCCTTCATACCTCTCGTATTTCCAAGGAAATACACATTTATGTAATTATGCCATAATTTCATTCTTCTTTAAGGCTGAGTAATATTCCATCATGTATATATACCATATTTCTTTTTATCCATTCATCTGTTGAGAGGCATCTAGGCTGGTTCTATAGTTGAGCTATTGTGAATTGAGCTGCTATAAACTTGCTATAAACTATCCCTCCACCTGTGTACTTGATTCATCTTTTCACCTATTCAAGCACAGTGCTTCAGGAATTCTTCCTTCCTGTTCTTGAATTTTTAATTTTTAAAACCCATTTAATCATCCTCATTTGCACATGGAGAAACAGAAGATAAAAGACCCATCCCTCTTTATTCTACCACTTTCATTTCTCCACTGAACAGCAAAGTTCCTTGAATAAGTGGTCTAGAATCCAGTTCCTCTCCTCCTCTAAACTAATGACTACAATCCCAACTTTCTCCTGATGAAAACCACTCTTGTCACAGTCAGAGGGTAATGACCTCTTGGCAATGGATAAGGCAGTTGATATCTCTCATTTTGTTGTTGTTGTTGCCATTGTTCTAATTATACATGCCTGCAGAATGCATTTTGACATATTGCACACATGAAGCACAACTTCTCATTCCTCTGGCTATACACGATGCAGAATCACACCAGTCACGCAATCATACATGTACATAGGGTAACAATATCCAGCTCATTCCACTATCCTTCCTACCCCAATACCCCTCCCATCCTCTCACTCCCCTCTGCCCAATCCAAAGTTCCTCTATCCCTTGCCCTACACTACCATTACGGTTCAGAATCTACCTATCAGAGCAAACATTCAGTCTTTGGTTTTGGGGGATTGGCTTATTTCTTTTAGCATGATATTATCCAGCTTCATCTATTTACTGGAAAATGCCATAATTTCATTCTTCTGTAAGGCTGAGTAATATTCCATCGTGTATATATACCATATTTCTTTTTATCCATTCATCTGTTGACGGGCATCTAGGCTGGTTCTATAGTTGAGCTATTGTGAATTGAGCTGCTATAAACTTTGATGTGGTTGCATCACTGCAGTATGCCAATTTTAAGTCCTTTGTTTATAAACTGAGGTGTGGGATAACTGAGTCAAAAGGTGGTTCCATTCCAAGTTTTCTGAGGAATCTCCATATTGCTTTCCAGAGTGGTTGCACCAATTTCCAATACCATCAGTAATGTATGAGTTTACCTTTTCCCCCCACATCCTCACCAACACTTATTGTTGCTTGTGTTCTTGATGACTGCCATTCTGACTGGAGTGAGTGGAAATCTTAGTTTTGATTTGCATTTCTCTAATTGTTAGAGATGATGAACATTTGTTTATATATTTGTTGATCCATTGTATTTCTTCTTCTGTGAAATGTCTGTTCAGTTTCTTAGCCCATTTATTGATTGGTTATTTGTTCTTTTGGTGTTAAATTATTTGAGTTCTGTATTTATCCTGGAGATTAGTTCTCTGAGGTACATGTGGTAAAGATTGTCTCCCATTCTGTAGACTCTCTTTTCACATTATTGATAATTTCCTTTGCTGAGAAGAAGCTTTTTAGTTTGAATCCACCCCATTTATTGATTCTTGATTTTACTCCTTGCACTTTCAGAGTCTTGTTAAGGAAGTCAGGTCCTAAGCCAACATGGTGAAGATTTGGGCCTACTTTTTCTTCTATTAAGCACAGGGTCTCTGTTCTAGTGCCTAAGTATTTTATCCACTTTGAGTTGACTTTTGTGCAGGATCATAGATATGTGTTTAATTTAATTTTGCTACATATGGATGTCCAGTTTTCTAGCATCATTTGTTGAAGACACTTTCTTCACCATTTGTTGAAAAGACTGTCTTCACTGGCATGCAAGACACCACAACATCCTCCTGGAAGTCTTCCTATCTTAGGTATAGTTCTCCTTCTTATCAGTCTCATTTGCTTGTGCTCCTTTATCTAGGGGGCTTTTCATATTGGTGTACCCTGGAGCTCAATCTTTGAATCTGTTCTTTCTTTGTACTCACATACCACTTGATTTTGTACCTCCTTTTGCATTAAATTCTAACTATATGCAGAAAACTCCTAAATTTAAACCTTTAGTATAAGTCATTTTGATACATTCTAGGATATTGTTATAGTCATTAAACTACAAAACAGTCCCACTGGGATAGCTAGAAAATATCAAAACTTGAGCTACAGATTCTCTCTGCCCGCCCCCACACCATGTTTATTTTCTAGCTCTCTCACTTCTATACGTAGGAACTCATCCTTCTAGTCTCTCAGGCTAAAACTTATTGGGGCAAGCCTTGACTTACTCCCCCCTCCCATACGTACTGCATCTAATCTAGCAGCAAATTTTCTGGTTCTATTTTCAAAATATGTGAGGAATCCCACTACCACTTTTCAGGACCTTTACGCAGCACCCCAGTTCAGATCACCATCATTGGTTTTCCTGGATCAATTATAGTTTAAACTGGTATCTCTACTTCTGCCCTATGTTCTCCAATACTTTGTCATAACTGAGAACTCAGAATTCAAGAATAACTTCTTAAAAACAATAATTAGATCATGGCATTCCTCTTAAAAATATATTTTTAGTTGTAGATGGATATGATATCTTTATTTTATTTATTTATTTTTGGTGTGGTTCTGAGGATTGAACCCAGTGCCTCCCGCGTGAGGCAAGTGCTCAACCACTGAGCAACAATCCCAGCCCATGGCATTCATCTTAATGTCAGTAATTTCCTATCTTCACCTATCTTCACTTATGGTTAAAAATCAGAGTCCTCACAGGAGTTTCAAAGGTTCTGTCCAGTTTGGTACTTTTCTGACTTTTTCACTTAACATCATATAAACCATCCCTTCCTTGCCTCCTTACTGGATTTTTAACAGCCTATGCATGCTGCCCCTGCCCCAGGGATATCTCACTTTCCATTTCCTCAGTCTTTAATGTCCCTCCTTTCCGTTGAGAATTCCAGCTCTTGACCAAAATACCAGCATGTGATTTGTCAGGCCCAGAATAGATGATCACAGAGACTCCAGTTGGAAGGCCTTAGGGAAAACCTGCTCTCCCCATACCAGTGTCAGTGCAGGGTCAGTGCATTACAGTCTCTAAGAGCTCTTCCCTCTGGCCAACCATGCTTTTACACATATTTGCATTCCTAGCCCTGCCATCTTCATTCCTAAGTCTTCTTCTCTGGTACCTGTGGCTGAGATCCTTCTTCAGGCACTTCTATTGGGAATTCCTTATTAGCGGGAGGAGGAGAAACTTTCTCCAACTGACTCAGTACTGTTTTGGTCCTAAACCTCCCCCAATCCTGCTGCTGGCCCTGACCTCAAGGTTCATAAAGCTGCAGAAGCCTTTTGGGAAAGGAAGTCCTTCAACAATGAAAAGTCTCCCACATCTGTACTAATGCAATTGCCCCTTTTTCCAGTGCCATTCTATGGGGACAAATGGAATAGAGGGAAGTCAAAGCATTCTCTGGTTTTAACCTCTGATTTATGTAATTATATTAAATGATTAAAAGCTTTATTATTTTCAGTTTTGGCTTGTTGCTTTAATCAGCTATTCCAACATCTGGCAGTTCAGGTCTTGCAAACTCAGTTGAGTTCCTGACATCTATTACTGGAATAGCTCGAGTCTTTGTTCAAATGTTCCTTTCTAATGCAGTTTTTACTGACCAATGCATTTAAAATTATTAACCCATCCTAAAAGTTCCTATGTTTCTGCTCTGCCATATTTTTTCATCACACTTAGCTCTATCTGATGTACTGTATATTTTATATACTTCTTTATATTGTCAATTTTCTCTTATTTACGAATGACACTAAGGAAATCAAGGGTTTTGGCTTGTGGATACCGTGCATACTAAATTTTAAAATAGCCCTTGATAGACAGTAAGTTTTATGTGTGTGTGTGTGTGTGTGTGTGTGTGTGGTGTGATTATATATGTGTGTATATATATATAACAGAGTAATATGAATATGAATATATATATTTAGGACTAAAAATTACTAAGTCAGTTGGATAAAATGTTCACATAAATATATTCATATACATATTATTTACTATATACTGGCATTATTCTAAAATATGAGCTCTCTGGAACAGGTAGGGGCAAGAGAGAAAAACAATGTGCAGAGGTAAAACTCCATCATTCCAGAAGACATTAGGAAGTGGTGACTTTAGGATGTGATTAGGTCATGAGGGCAGAGCTACCAGGAATGGAATGGAATGGTCTCTTATGGAACCAGCCCCAGAGAGTTGCCTACCCCTTTCTACCACGTGAGGACACAGCTAGAAGGCACCATCTATGAACCAGAAAATGGCTGTCACCAGACTGCATATGTCAGCACCTTCATCTTGGACTTTCAAGCCTCCAAAACCATGAAAGTTTCCTCCTGTTTCTAACTCACCCAGTCTATGGTATTTTGTTTTAGCTGCCCCAAAGATATAAAATATTAGCATATTTAGGAAGATAATTCACTACGACTAATGACTGGAGACACTTGACATTGATTCTCCTTTTCCCAGTTCTAAGACCTCTTAGGATCTCCTAACTGTACTTCGAAATAAGATAAATGACCCCTCAGGTCTTTAACCCACTTTACTGGGAGGCCTGTGAGGATCTCAATTAACTTAAAGTTCATAGAGATTGATTAAGGCAATCCAAGAGCATCAGTACCAGTTGAAAGTGTCTATATGAGGGACATTTTAGTACTACAATATGTATATCTGATAGGTTGAGATCAATTCAGAATATCACGTTTACTTCATGGCAGTTGTCTGATCATAAACCCATAACATGACATCTGGGAAAAGGGGGATATTGATATTGTTTTGTATTAACTTAATTGGGAAGCACATAGTTCCACATGTGATAGTTACTTTAAAAATAGTCACTAATGAAAAGTGTATAACTTTTAAATTCTTAATATATTTAGAAATTATAGTTTCAACGACCTGTTGACCCTAGAATTCAAGATGAAGTCAATCATAGATCCTTTTATTTTAAAATGTTTGTGTTTGCATATCTATTATTTAACATTTTTCATGACATTTTATCTCTTTTATGAGAGAATTTTAAATAAATTTTTTAATGAAAATCACAATTTCATTAAATGAGATTTTAATCATTCTAATTTGAAAAACTATTTTTCTTTGGATACCTACAGTGCTTGGAAACTGTCTATTAGTTATACGACTACTTGTCTTTTCTCCAGATTAGAAACAGCACAGTTCTATTTTGGTGACAGGATCTACATTATTTATACTCAAAATCAATTTATTTAACCATTTATTAAAAAGTATTTATTGAGTATTATTTATTCCATGGCTGGTATTTTAGATACCAGTGATGAATAATACAAAGTCTGAAGGGGGATGTAAACATGAAGGCAAGGAACTTATTTCATTTCAGATATGCATTTAAAACATCTAACAATAGATAAAAGGAACGTATGTGTTATGAAGAAAATGAGACAGTTTATATATATATAAAGAGAGGGAGAAAGATTATAGAAGGGTGGTCTGTAAGATCATTTGTATATACTACATTGTTACATGCACGTATGAGAAATAGAAATGAATCATAAAAGGATGAGACATGAAAGACCTTTATGGGAGAAAGTATTTTAGTTGGGAATAAGAAAAAGGTAAAATCCATGGGAGAAAAAGAAAGGCATAGTTATTATGGTTAGGATGTTCACATCCCCCAAATATTTATGTTGAACTGTAATCACCAATGCTATAGTAATTGGAGGTGGAGCCTGCAGAGTGGGACTAGCCATGAGGGTTCTGCTCTCATTGATGAGGTTAATCTCTTTATTAAACTAGCCCCAGAGGACTGCCTTCCATTTTGTGAGGACATAGCTAGAAGGCACCATCAATGAACCAGAAAATGGCCCTCATCAGACATTGCATTGGCCAGCACCTTCAGCTTGGACTTCCCAGCCTCCCAAACTGCAACAGCTTCCTATTGTTTCTAACTTATCCAGTCTATAGTATTTTGTTTTAACTGCCCCAAATATATAAGATAATAGCATATGTAGGAAAAATATTCACTATGACTAATGGCTGGTGAGGAGCAGAAAGAGTAGTAGGAGTCAAGACAGATTTTCCATGGAAAAAATATAAATTATAAGGAAAGATTGAAGACAAGATAATTCACACAGAACTTCATACTTTTAGGAAAAGAATTTGAATTTTATTCTAAATGTAGTAGGAAATCATTGAAGAGTTTTATTTGTAGGACTGATATAAGTCCATTTATTCTGGTAGCTATGTAAAAATAAAGAAAGGGGTTGTGAGTGGAATCAGGAAGATCAATCATATTCTATATATCAGAAAAGGAATGATGAGACTTGAAAGAGGTAATAGATAATAACAAATGGTTAAAGACAGGGTATATGTTGCAAGAATAACAAATAAAAAGTGTTGGTACATTTTTGGTGAGATCTAAGGACAGAAATGGAGATTAGAATGATGTGTACATTTTTGGTCTATGGGAGATGAATGAAGTCTGTTTTAGTACTGTTAACCTTCAGATCCATACTACACATTCACACATTCCCCACCCCCACCCCCGTGAAATAAATAGAATAGAGGGTGAATATGCAAAATGTGTATCTCAAAGGAGGAGCTGGAACTAGAGAAATAGGGGAATAAGTTGCTAGTATCATATGTGGCATTAGGAGATACAACTAACTGAAAATACTGGGTAGAGACTGCAAAAAAGTCATTCAAACATAGAAGGGGGAAAGAGAAGAAGAATCCAGCACAGGAAGTAAAGCAGAGAAGCCTGTAATGTGGACCATAGTGTAGAAGTGTGATATCTTGAAGGCCAAGTGAAGAAACTACTTCAAGAAAAGAATATTTATATAAGCACATATTACTTAGAAATTGAATTAGATAAGACAGTTGCATATGTGTCATAAAAATAGAATGTATACAATGATTGAATCAGTTTAAAAAGGAGAGTTCTAAAAGGAGAATTCTCTAAGTATCATTTAACAATGATTTAGAACAACAGTGATTGTAATCAAAGCATATGTTGTCTGATCACATAATATAAAACCAGTCATTTACACACTCAACTAATTCCTGCCGGTCATCTTCTCTTTTTGGTTCATGTTCTAAAGGAAATTCATATTGTACCTGTAAAATTAATGACACAAACCCCAAATAAAATTATACATATTTTCATCTGTTTCTCAGTTGTTTTCTGAACTTGGAGTTTCCCAAGATCTACTGAAGCATAAAACTATGTATATAAGAACAGTAGGTTGGTCTGGGTGGTGCATGCCTTAATCCTATGGACTGGAGGCTTAGGCAGGAGGATCACAATTTCAAAGCCAGACTCTGCAATTTAGCAAGACCTCTGTTCAAAATAAAAAATAAAGTGTTGGGGATGTGTCTCAGTGGTTAAGTGTCCCTGGGATCAATCCCTAGTACCAAAAAGAAAAAAAAAAGTAGGACAATAACACCAAAGACAAACATCTTTGCAAAGAAGGTGAGGAAAGTATTGTAGACAAATTACAAACTAATATTTGCATGCAAAGGAATTTTTGGAGCTACAAGAGCTTATTATATCACTTCAGGGTGACGTTCAGGTTACCTTTGAGTATGAGGTACATTTGTTACAAGATTGAAAGTGGTGGTGTGTTGTGCCAGTCTTGGGATTGTGATATTTAAACACATAGTCTAAGCAAAGGCATTGTAACTTGAGTAATAACAATTTAAGACCATAACTGGACAATTTATAGCAATGACTTTCCTGTATATTTTTAAAAACTGAAATGAGGTAGTAAGTTATATCTTTGTTCTAGGTGCAAAATTCCTTCCAAATATTTTTACATTCTTTATATCTACAACAGGCACTCAAGCTGCTGGCATTATGCTCCTTCCACATTCGGTAGACTGTAGCATAAGAATCCAGCTCTTCACTAAGATTTTTTGCACTTAAAGATTATGGCAGAATGTGTCTAGAAAATGTCAGACCAGCTGGGCATGGTGGCACACACCTGTAATCCCAGTGTCTCAAGAGTCTGAGGGAAAAAGATTGAGAGTTTAAAGCCAGCCTCAGCAAAATTGAGGCTCTACGCAACTCAGTGAGACCTGTCTCTAAAAAAATACAAAATAGGGCTGGGGATGTGGCTCAGTGGTCGAGTGCCCCTGAGTTCAATCCCCAGTACCAAAAAAGAAAAAAAAGTCAGATCATGCATTCCGCTGTGAACACTGTCTCTGTATTCCTTTAGTTTGTACCACCACCTTGACAACTTCTGACCTCATTTTACCAACGCTTGCCTAGTGTTGAAATGTATGGATAACCATGTATGCCTCTTTTGGCAGTTAGTTATGCTAGAATAACTTAGGAGTACCTAAAAATTGAGGGTTTTTTTTCCATTTGTTATTCAAGTTTGACCTTTAAATTCTGTGAATACATTGTTTATGCATTTCATTTCCCATTTAAAAAAAAACACATCTGGTGAAATAATCAATTCAATAATTATCTTCTTATGGCAATAAAGCTGAATAAACATTCCATGTATTTGCTAACAGTAAACATGATTTTCTTTTAGTGTTTAATCTCATACCTATCCTTGGGAAGAAATATTTCCAATTTAGGGTAGAGGAGTGACTTGGGTTAATTTCATGTGGACCATTTCCTCCTGTTTTCCCATATATCAATCTTAAATTAATACAATAGGTGCTCTGCATCCAGCGTGGTTGCACATTGATCCAGCCAGCTTGTTTACAGTGTTTTGGCAAGTTGCTGATGTACTTCTCCCTGGGGATAGAGCAGGGGTTAATTGCTGTTAAACTCTCAGTGCCAAGGAATGGTTCAGCCTCTCTGCTACATTAAAGATGACACTAATAAGGAAAGAGCGCCGTGGATTGCTCTATGTTGAAAATTGGACTAGTGGTGACAGAAACTTGGAGCAGAGCTGATGTAATAGGAAGACCATAATGTGATTATAACTGCTGAACATGTGTCATACCAAGTTAAATGATACATTAACGCATCAAAACAGGTGATGAAGTGTTGCTCTTTCAGCAGAGAGAGGTGCTTTCAAGGTTAGATTGCCATTAATTTAATAATCTGTAATATGGATATTCTTCAAATCACAAATGAAATCAACCTTAATGCTTTCATACAACATTGCTTCTTGAGTTTCAGATAGATAAGATAAAAGAAAGAAAGCAAAAGTGAGCAGAGTTCAATGCAACTCATTCTGTGTTTAATTTTATAAGAACAGGTTTTACATTGTAAGGTGAGTGGTTGCCCAAGGCCGCCTTCTTGTCTCGGTGGACTACTTGATCATTTTAATCCACAGCTAGCCCGCCAGTAAATCGCAAGGGAGCATAGACCTTTAAAAGCAACAATCACTTCTTTTAAAACAGACCATAATGTATTACCCAGACATAAAATTTTAGTAAGGTTTATTTTAAGTTCACAAAAGGTAGAATACAATAATATCTCTGAAATTTATTTTGCTCTAACTAGTTTATTTATCTAAGTACTTGAAAAGCTTTCTAACCTATTTTCAAAAATTTTCATTAAATTGAAAATTCATATAAAATAATGGATGTATGATGTAGTATCCATGCTTTTAAAATTTTCTCTCATATATTCAATAATGCCACTATTGTAAATGTTTCTATCATTTGTAGAGTTGTTTATAGTTTAATAAGATAATATTTTGATTTGTATTTGCCATTTATTTTGTCTGTTTTAGAAAACTAATTGAATTCATCTTCCTTTATGAAGATCATAGAACTTGGGTATACTATTTTATTGGAACCTATGTTAAATATGAAACAATTTACTAAAAGGATAATTTTCAGGTGTTGGACTTACTCTATGTTAATTTTCATTATGTGATAGCAATTGAATTTTAACTTTCCCATATATTATCTTCTTTTGTTGACAATTAGTGATCATTGGCATTATTTTACCAAATGAGTGAAACCAGTTACAAAGGTAAATGGTTGTTTCTGACAAAGCACTACAATTGTAAGAAATTAGAATCTAGATTAATGAATTGAACAATAAAATACCTGTATTGTGAATATTAGCCATATAATTTGCCCTTCTACTAGAGTCCATTTATAATTTGATAATTGTGTATGGTCTCAAGAGGATTAAGCAGTTTGGGATACCATCTGTTTTATTATCATTATGACATTAATAATAATATATGATATCACTTATAACAGAGTTCATTAATTAGAAAAAGTTTTCTTTTTTCCTCAAAAACTCATTTTAATAGTCAGGCTGTAACTGCCATGGGAATCTAGAACTTAAAAAATAAACCAAACTAAAACAAAATCTTACTTTCTTTCATGTAGGCATTGGATTTTATCTGTTCACATCTTTCCTACTCAGAAAAGAAAGGAAAGCAGTATTTGTAATCTCTAGCTTTACTTCTCAAGATCTCATACTTCTTCTAGACGACTGCTCTGTTTAGTCTTGGGTGATATGGTGGGGGTGGGGCTCTATGGAAACTAGTCTTGAAATTGAGGGAAGGGAATATGGAAAGAATTCCTGAGTATCAGCGACTGATGACTTCTATTTTTATTGCTTAGGTGGGAATGCTTGCATGCTGCCCCTGGGGAGATGTTCATTCATGCATAATGTGCAATATAGGCAAAATCTTGTACCCAGTTTTGCACTAATAAAGCACAGACAATCTCTTTGATTCATAGGGAGAGGAAAACAAAAGCATCAGCCGTGACCAGTGTGAAGTTATAACACACCATTTCCTTGAATTTACCAGAAAGTACAAGACTCTCAAAGATTCTACACTAACTTATGGTAAGTTAAGATCCCCTTTTAACAGTGTCTTGAGTTTTAAGTTCTCATTAGCTGTGTAAATGGTAACTCAGGGAGTAGTTACCTGATTTAGCAAATATAAATAGTGCATATTGTATAACTGAAGCTGAGATGAAACCCACTCCCTGTATACATTGAGTTCTTATATTGTATATTATTTTCTTAAGTACTGAATATACTTTATTTAATCACTAAAGTTAACAATGAAATTAAAAGCTTCAACATTCAATAATGTGAAAATCTCTAATGGAAAAGGAGATAAATAAATGGAAAAAATACAAAATATTATGAAAATCACCTGAGTGAGGCTGATGTATAAGGAATGCATGAAGTGAAAATTTATTTCTTCACTGTGGGTTTTGATTTGATAGGAATGAATATAGGGGGAATAAAGGAAGAAAGAGTTATAGAGATAGGGATGAAAACAGAGATAAAATGAAGAGGGAAATATTTTAAAGAAAGTAAATATTAAACTTCGTTTTAAAGATTAAGCTAAATGAGAGATAGGAGAAAACGTAAGTGTGGTAATGTTTGAGTAACATAAATAACACTGATGGAATTAGGATGCTTGAGGGTAGATGGAAAATCTGAATTTAGAGAAGAAGGAGACTCATCATTACAGACTTTTTTTTTTATCCAAGGCTGAAGGAAATCAACTAAAGATTATTTGTAAAAGAAAATCATGCTTAGATTTGAATCTTACAGATACAAATAAAGACCACTTGCATGATAGTGCAAAAAGGAATATGGGGGAAGAAGTAGAAGAGTCAGGGAAACATGTTAAGAAGGGGTTACAGAAATAAGAATTATGGAAAATGAACTAAGGTATCAGCATGGATCGCGAGGAGACGAAGTTGCCTTGAAAGATGTTAAAAATGTGTAATCTATGTAATGTGTTTGATTATTTGTGAGGGATAAGGAAAGGAACCAATTTTGACTCACATTCATAGGCAATTTAATGTCCTTTCTCAAGGACAGGGAAATGTAAGAATGGGGAGGTACCTAGGGAGGGAGTACAGAAAGGACATAGGACATTCACAATGAACTTCTTGGTACATGTCTAGAACTCAAAGCAAGGACTATCTGGTGTTTAGAGTTTTGAGTTTCCCATGGGTGTAAGAGCATAGGACCAAAACCTGAGGTTACTACTGTTCAACAGATAAGATCACTAAATATGCCACTACAGAGGAAGCAGAGATAAGTCAGTAACCTCAAATAATAGAGAGAAAGTAATATATTACTTAAAAAAGCACCATTGACTTTAATGAAAAATGGTCATTAATGTCTAACAAAAGAAGTACAGTGTTAGAAACTACTCTAGAGTAAGGAAAGAATGGGAGATGAACAAGTACTCTGCTTGTTTACTAAGAGGGCCTGTATCTTTTAAAAAGGAGGGATTTTTTTTTCTAATTTGAGAGTAATATGGCATTGAGAGGGCATTTTAACTTTAATGAGGAAACATGAACTTCTTTATATGTACAAGTATAAGAATCAGTTAAGAGGGAAGTGCAAAGATATAGCACAGGGTAAATAAGCTATTTGATGGTGGGAGATAAGAGGTGAATAAGGCAGAAAGTAATCCCAAGCCACCACAGAAGGGTTAGATTTCATATATGACAAAGCTAATTCTTTTATGAAAATTAAAAGGAATTCTGGATATTGATGGTTTGAGATGAGATTTTTTTTTCTACCTGCTGACCTTTATTATTTATTTGTTTGTTGCTTTTTTCCTATGAAATAGCAGATGAGTGCTGCTCTGTGGGGTATTGAAAGATATGGCACAGATTAGAGAAAACTGATAAACTAATTAAAATAGGGCTATGTGAGAAGTCTTTAACTGAGAACTTAGAGGAAGCTCACAAGAAGCATTGAGGGAATAGCTGTGCAGCCCTTGCTCAGTGTCCACCATCTCCATAGGGGATCGGTTCCAGGACCTCCACAGATACCAGAACCTGCAGATGCTCAAGTCTCTTGTATTAAATGGTATAGTGCTCATAAAGATGTAACCTTACACACATCCTTCTATATGCTTTACATCTCTAAATTACTTATAATACCTATTGCAATGTAAGTTCTACATAAATAACTGTTATACTGTATTGCTTAGGGAGTCATGACAAGAAAAAGTATCTGTACATGTTCAGTACAGTCATAATTTTTTCTAAATATTTTCAGTCTGATGCTGGTGGATGTGTGGATACAGAGGATGGACTATATTTTAGTTTCACAGGTAAGGTGAAAAAACCGCCTCGGTGACAATAAATAGGCCACATTACTTCCAAGGAAGTCAGTGCAAATTTGATTGTTTCATCTTTTTCATTTTTTAAACTCAATTTCACATTTTCTCCTATTTATTTAGCATTTGGTCAGGAAAAGACGATTCCTTAGTATTCATGCATTTCAAGAACAATGGATAAAGCTAAACATGAAGCTCTGAGAAACTAAAACAAATGAAATGAGAATATTCTTGTGCTGTTTAGTGGCTATCCAAAGTCAACATGTAGGTTTATATAAGTGTGCTTTAGCTTATAAAGATCACTCCAAAATAAATTGAGTAGGTACAATAATTCACTGAAAATTGTTCCTGAGTTATTGCATGCTCCTGCTGACCACAAAGGAAAACAAAACAAAAAACCCCCAAAACCCTCAAGTCAGCAAGTTGCAGTTAATGTCCCCTTGCTTTATGTTCTCTACTTATTTTTTTTCCTGGATGGCACTCTAAGTGATATTAAGGTTTTATGACTTTTTCCAGATGATTCATGTGTTCTGTTTATCAATTGGTTGTTTTAGACATCATTGTTTAAATAAGAAATTAAAAGATGCTTGAGAGAGTGTATGTATGTGCATTATGAATGGGACAACATCACAATCTAAAATTTATAGTTACTATTCACTTTTTGTTTATGTAACACTTTTCCCAAATATTTTATTTTGATTCAGTCTTTTTAAGGCCTTGACTATTCTGTCTGGTTGGTTTTTTGTTTGTTTTTTTAGTATTTCAAGATGTATAATGGTTTTATTTTGTGCTAATTCTTGTGAATAGTAATATAATATGAGATATGACATTGGCCAAAGAAATTTTTTAAAAAATGGTTAAAACTCCATACTGAAGAGTTAGAATGACTTTCTTTGATAAGCACTAGCATGATGATATTCAACTAATCAAGTACTTCATAATTAGGGAAGTTATAATTTGCTAGCAGGACTCACAACAGCTGCCTGTGGAATAAGACAATATGCTTTTCCCCTCCCTACTGGGCCTAATTCCCCTGTAACCTTATTGAAAATGTGCATGGGCTACAAAACTAAAGATTAACTGTCCAGGGACCTGCTTCCTGGAGCTTATTTGAAGATTAAATCAAATGGCAGGCAATATATATTTGGTAATACGACTTTGTTGCAGTCTTTTCCCATGTAGTGTAAGTGTAATAGAAGGTGATGACACTTTATAGCCGTTTAAAAAAAATAAAAGATTTTTCTAAATGTGAAATAGTTTTGTACTCATGCTGAAATTGAAATGAATAATTTATTTCTCCATAACCAAATGCATCTTCTGCTTTTTGAAAATATAATAAAGGATCTCTAATTACAAATTTTCCATAATTACAAATTGTTCAGCCTTTTAAAAGGTGATTATTATTCATTATCTATTTATTTCATAACAAATGCCATGAAAGGTGTTAACGATGAGTTTAAAATGCCAACTGAGATTTTGCAACATTTTAATTAAATAGAAAGCAGTTCAAATATATATTTAACAACATAGCTTTTAGACTACACATTAGTAAATGGATTTCTATTTAACAAATCAGAGAAAGATGGATGAAGATGTTCTGCTTTTTAAAATACTATATTTAGAATGCCTATGCAGAGACAGTGAAGTGTGATTTGTCCTCATAGCAGACATCTGAAGAACAAGTGACATTCTTACACAAAATCCATATTGGTGATGTATTTAATTACAGAGCTGATTGAAATTGACAGCTTTAGTGACCTGCATTTGCACTTGTGGTGATTGATGTATGCTTCAACTCTGGTTACTTTGAAACCAATTCACATATTGCTCAATACTATAATATCATCCTGTCAAATTGCAAACTACATTTTTATAAGTGTGGGGACTGGAGAGAGTGCATGTTTAATTAAAATGAAATAGAAATGAATTGTTTAAAAACACCTATACAACTGTTAAACTGGGACCTCTGTTATTTGGAAGCAGAGTGAAAAGAAAATTCAATACACTTCCTCAGACATTTATGTTCCCAGAGTCATCTTTACTCTTAGAAAATATATACTTGTCTGCATTCATAGGAAGAAAGAGTCTCAAAATTTTAGATTGCACTCTCTAAAACCTTGCTATTTTGATATGAAATCAGCCCTTAAAAGTAACAAGTAAAATTAGTGCCGTAGATCAGAGAGATCTTAATGGTCTCCAATTTCCAATCCTCTGTCTGCTTTTGTCTGCTTGTTTCATTGTTACTAAGCCTTAGTAGCTACTACCCTACCAGGTAATTTGTTTGTACAAGAGCACAAAGTTGTGCTTTTAAACACATAGACATCTTTTACTTCTTCACTCACTTTGTCATGAGTAGACATATTAAGGTTATCACCTTTATTATCAAATGACACACTTAGACACTTTCAACTATATCTTTAATAATAACATTATTAAATATTACATTAACCATTGATCAAACCTGGCTATATACCACACTCTGAGCTATATCCTTAAGATAAATTTTTGCTCTTTAATCTCTGCACTTTGGGAGACTGAGACAGGAGAATCGTGAGTTCAAAGCCAGCCACAGCAATGCAACTTAGCCTCAGCTAAGCAACTCAGTGAGACCCTGTCTCTAAATAAAACACAAAATACGATTGGGGATGTGGCTCAGTGGTCAAGAACCCCTGAGTTCAATCCCTGGTACCAAAAAAGAAAAAAAAAGGATACATTATTGCTAACAACATATATAAAAGATAAGTGATTCTATGGCCCATTTACTGAAGTATGGTGAGATAAAGGGAAGTTTAACAAAATTTTCATATGACCTCGTGAAGTAAATAGATGAAATTTGAAACAGCAACATTGAGTCTGAAGCTCCCAACCCTTTTTACTATACAACACTGTTTTCTGATACCAAAAAAATACTTTGGTTTTAAATTAAAATAGATTTTGATGTTTTTATTGCTCTGTGGCTTGAGACCAGGGCCTTATGCATGCTATGCATGCACTCTACCACTGAGTTATACATCCAGCCCCCAGATTGACTTCTTGACTTCATAGTGATAAAGAATTTGTTCTCAAGGAAGGTAGATGAACTGTTTTGAACAGAAATCCACAAAACTTGGATGCTTTGGAAATTCATGTTCCTGAAGAAACATAACTGGGTTAGATGATCTGTAGTCTAGGTCTCTTAGCCAGAGATTAAATAATTATGCCAGGATTTGTTATTTTATTTAATGAAATTTTATAGTTAACATTGAAAATTATGCTGTTTTTCAATTGTTAAGCCAAACCTGCACTCCTGAAATAAACTCAACTTGGTAATAATATGCTATTTCGTAAGTCATTAGATGAATATGCTAATATTGTAGTTATATTAAATTTTCTTTCTCTTAATATCTTTGCCAGGTTTTGGTATCAAGATCATCCTGCCATCATAAATGAGTTTCAAAGTGTTTCTTCTTTTTCTATTCTCTAAAAGAATTTATCCTACATTGGTTTAAATTCTTCACTACGTATTTATTTATTTATTTGTTATTTTTTTGGTACTGGCGATTGAACTCAGGGGTACTCGACAACTGAGCCACATCCCCAGACCTATTTTGTGTGTGTGTGTGTGTTTAAATGTAGAGACAGGGTCTCATTGAGTTGCTTAGTGCCTCGCCATTGCTGAGGCTGGCTTTGAACTTGCGATTCTTCTGTCTCAGCCCCCTAAGTGCTGGGACTACAGGCATGAGCCACCACACCTGACTTCACTACATATTTAAAAGAGTCAACTTTAAGACAATTGGGTCTGCAAATTACATTAGTGGAAAATTATACTTTTATCATTAATCTTTTTTAATATTCTCTTACAGAAAAATTTAGATATCTTCTTTTGTCAGAATTCTTGGTTGTTTTACCCAGATTTTTAAAAATGTTATCTAAATTTTCAAATTTATCAAATAGTCATAAAATTTTCTTCTTATTTATTTAATGTTTAGGATTTGTATTCATATGTGTTTCTGTATTTGTGATGGTGTATGTTTCTCCCTCATATTTCTTTATCTCTTTTTCTTTGAGAAAGATTTGCTCAGGTTTATTAGTCTTTAAGAAGTATTTCTATTGATTTCATCTGTTATACTTGTCATATTTCATTAGTAGGATACACTTATTATTTTCATCATTTTGTTTTCGTTTAGATTTTAATTCCATTTCTAAACTTTGCAAAGATGCTTAATTTTATTTTGAATAAAATTTTAAATTTACTTTTGAATTTCTTAAAACATTTTCCACCATTTTTGAGTCTATGAATTTTTTTAAGCAGTGCCACAGTTCTACTAGATAAATATTTATATGCCATGATGTCACTATATTTAGTACAAAATAGCTTGAATTCCATTTTAATTTCTCTTTGATGTATGAAATATTTAGTTTATATCCTTAACTTCTAGGCTTTCAGGATTTATTTCATTTTTCACTTACTAATTTCTAGTTTAAATTTAATACAAGAAGTAAATATTAATAAACCAAGTTATATTTGATTTTAAGGATTTTAGTCTTTAAAAGTTGTGCATTGCAGCTGGGCATGATGGCTCACATCTGTAATCCCAGCACTTTGGGAGGCTGAGACAGGAGAATCACGAGTTCAAAGCCAGCCTCACCAATGGCGAGGTGCTAAGCAACTCAGTGACACCCAGTCTCTACATAAAAACACAAAATAGAGCTGGGGATGTGGCTCAGCAGTTGAGTACCCCTGAGTTCAATTGCTGGTGCCAAAAAAAAGAAAAGTTATGCATTGCATGGTCCTGCAAATGGATTATATGGCAAATATTTGGCTTATATTTCAAAAGATATATATTTGCCTTTTAATTTGATAAAGTTTCCCCACACACCAACTTTTTAAATTGAGGTATCTAAGTCTTTAATATTTTTTAACTATTTGCCAATAAAAATATATTGATTTATAACTATATTTAAATATAAATTAGCCTGTTTTCCCTTTTAGGCATTAACTTTATAAATTGAGGCTATACTATAAATATTCTAAGTTTTTAAAAAATTTTTACATTTCTTTGGTAGATTAACATTTTTCCATAATATATTTTCTCTCTTAATTGGTAGTAATGCTTTTTTCTTTAAAGTCAACCTAATCTTTTGTCAGATGTGTTCATGTTATATTCCTTTACTGGTATGTAAATTGCATAAACATTTCTTATCATTTTCTTTCCCATTATTTTGGTCTTTCATTTTAAGATGCTAATAAAATAATTATAAAAAACATAGTTACATTCTATCTTTATATTTAGTATGATAATTTTTTCTTAAATTGCACTATTCCATTTTATTTTCCCTGAAATTTATCATTTTCCTATAATTTTTTAATTGTTGCAACTCTCCTGAATTTCTTTTTATCTTTCTGATTTTCTGTAATTTTAGTATTTTGAATTATATCATTCTCTTTCTATTGCCTTGACATTTATCAATTATTTTATCATATTTTACTATTATCCTAGATATTATAACCTGTTTAGCCTTTTAATGTTTAATGTAATTATGTTTGTATTATATTTTAGATATTTCTGGAACTTTTATACTGTACCTTTTTATCTGTGCCTTTAAATTATCTTCCAATTTTATATTTATTTTAACCTCTCTGTATTTTAACTCAGAGATATTTGAATTATTTTTCTTTAGTATATTTTCAATGAAATTTATCTATGTGATTACACTTCCTGTTGACTTTTACTCCTTTCTGTATCTACTAAATGTTTTTAGGCTCCTTTGTCTCTGACTGAAAAATATCTGACTGAAAAATATTAGCTTTTCTTTCCATCTGAGCTTCCTCTCTCCCTCACTGTCCCTCTCTCTCATGTAAATACATCTTTTCTTTCACTGTTACGATTAAATACACTTTCACTTGAAATGCCATTTTGTGGTGCTTATCTTTAAGCACATCAAATATATTATTTTCCATCAATTTGGCTTCTATTATTGTTATTAAAAGCAAGTTATCGGTATTATTTTTGCCACTTTGAACATAATGTATCTTTTTGCTGCATTGTCACTTTGAACATAATGTATATTTTTGCTGGATTGTCTTAAGAATTTCAACTTGAGAAATGTAGTTGGTCATGCTGTTTGCAGACTACTGAACTTTCTAAATTTGTATCTTGATGTCCTCCATTGCCACAATAATGTATAGCCATTGGGATGTAAATACCACAGAGCAGTGATCACTAAAAAGAATACAAATATGAGCTATGGCCTATCACTGTCCAAGTTTTCTGCCTAAAAGATATTGCAAGCCAAGGTGCCTGGAAAGGATTCCAAAATTATCTTCTTTATTATTCTGAGTTAAGAGTCAGAAATTGTGGTTCAGGATGGAAAAGCCATTTACACAGTATATTCTAGGGAGATGAAGAATCTTTCCCTTGAAATTTAAGCTAAGTGGATATAAGACCATGCACGAAGATGCTACTGAGATCAAGAAAGGATTTACCAAAAATAGCAGGAAAAAATCCTATTCATCCCAAGCCAGGAATTTTTTTATGTTCTCATCATTGAGAGTATAAAAACATGCTAAAATGCAGAGTATCCAGTGAAGGCCACATTAAAAGCTATTACAAATCCTGTTAATAAAGCTTAAAACTGAGCAGTTTTTCAAGATGGCAGAATAGAGCAGGTTGCTTTCCTGGCTGCTCTGTGGCATGAAACCAAGAAAGCAGACAGGAAGGTTCTCAGCAACTGAGGTACTGGAAACCTTTAGCGATAGTATAAGAATGTAGAAACTCAGATCCACAGTGTTAGATAGGTAGACATACAACCAACATGAAAAAAAGGGGGGGAACAAATTTCCCCCAAAAAACCAACATACCCCAATAACATAATCCGTTGACACCACAGCAGAAGAAATATCAGAGAAAGTGTTCAGGAATATACATAGTTAAACTGATCTGTGAAGTAAAGGACAGTGTAAGTAATGAAATCAGGGAGAAAATACAGGAATCAAATGATCACTTCAATACGAAGATAGAGAATATTAAAAAAAACAAACAGAAATTCTCAAAATGAAGGAAAATTAAAAATTAAATTGAAAATTGAAAATTAAAAATTAAACATTAAATTGAAAGCATTACAAACAGACTAGATCACTTGGAAGATAGTGTTTCAGGCAATGAAGACAAAATACAAGATCTGGAAAGCAAAGTTGACTTTGGAGAAAAGATGTTAAAAAACCATAAACAGAACTTCCAAGAAATATTAGATAACCTGAAAAGACAAATTTAAGATTTACTTGGATAGATGAAGGCTTGGAGATATAAGCCAAATGAATGCACAATATTTTCAATGAAAAAATATCAGAAAATTTCCCAAACCTGAAGAATGAAATGGAAGATCAAATACAGGAAGATTTCAGGACTCCCAAATATACAAAATTACAACAGATCCCCAACAAGGCACATTATTATGAAAATGCCTAACATACAGAATAGTGATAGAATTTTAAAAGCTGCCACTAAAAAACCAACAGCTAGCTTTTAGGGGGAAACCAATCTGGATCTAAGCTGGTATCTCAACCAGTACCCTAAAAGCTAGGAGGTCTTGGAATAATATATACCAAACTCTGAAAGAAAATAGACACTAGCCAAGAATACTATAGCCATCAAAATTAAGCTTCAGAATGGACATTGAAGTAAAAACCTTCCATGATGAACAAAGAATTCACAACTAGGAATCCTGTACTACAAAACATACTCAATAAGATATTTCATGAAGAAGAAATGAAAAATAAAAGTGAAAACCAGCCAAGGGAAGAACTACACTAAAGGAAGAGTCAATCAAAGGCTAAACTAATTCAATTAAAAATCAGAAATAAACCAAAAAGATGGGATAAAATTTATATCTCAATAATAACCTTGAATATAAAAGGACTAAACTCATCAATCAAAAGACATAGACTGGCAGATTGTATTAAAAACAGGAGCCAACAGTATGCTGTCTCTAAGGGACTCACCTTATAAGCAAAGATATCCATAAAATTAAGGTAAAGGATAGAGAAAAAATATAATTTACATGAATCTCATAAACAAGCAGAGGTTTCTATCCTCAAACCAGCTAAAGTGGACTTCAAGGTAAAGTTAATCAGAAGGGACAAAGAAGGACATTTTATACTGTGTAAAGGAATTATACCTCAATAAGACATAACAATTATAAATATTTATGCCCCAAACAATAGAGTGTCTATGTGCATCAAACAAACCCTTTTCAATTTAGAATCATTTAGACTACAACACAATAATATTGGGTGACTTTAGCACATCTCTCTTACCACTCTATAGATCTTGCAAACAAAACTAAATTAAGAAGCTATAGAATTAAAAATACAGTAAAAAATTTAAACTTAACAGACATATATAGAATATTTCATCCACCAAGGACTAAATATACTGTCTTCTCAGCATCACATGAATCCTTCTCTGAAATGGGCCATATCTTAGGCCACAAAGCAACTCTCAACAAATATGAGAGAGAGAGAGAGAAAGAGAGAGAATACCTTGCATCTTATCAGATCATAATGGAATGAAGTTAGAAATCAAAAATAAAATAAAAAAAATAGAAGCTACTCTAACACCTGGAGAATAATACACTTTTGAATGATGAATGGATAGCAGAAAAAAATAAGGAATGAAATTTAATAAATTCATAGAGGTAAATGAGAATAGTGATACAACAGCTCAAAATTTCTGGGACACTAGGAAGGTGATTCTAAGATGAAAGTCATTACATTTTGCTTATTCATTAACAAAATAGAAAGTCAACAAATAAAACATATAACATTACAACTCAAAGCTCTAGAAAAAGAACTAATCAGCACCAAAAGCAGTAGAAGACAGAAAATAATTAAAATCAGAGCTGAAATCAATGAAATTTAAAGAAAACAAACAATCCAAAAAATTGACAAAACCAAACTTGGTTCTTTAAAAAAAAAATAAATAAAATTTGATAAACCCTTAGCCAGGCTAACAAAGAGAAAGAGAAAGAAAACTCAAATTAATCAAATTTGTGATGTAAGAGGAAATATGATGAACACTATCAAAATACACACAATAATCAGGACCTACCTTGAAATTTTTACTCTAATAAAATAGAAAATCTTGAAGACATCAACAAATTTCTAGAGATATATGACCTACCTAAATTCAATCATAAAGACATAGAAAATTTAAACAGATCAATTTCAAGCAAAGAAATTAAAGACACCATGAAAAGACTACCAAGAAAAAACTCAGAACCAGAGTCTCAACTGAGTTTTACTAGACCTTCAAAGAAGAACTACAACAAATCCTCCTCAAGTTATTCCATAAAAAAAAAGGAAGGAACCCTTCCAAACTCATTTTGTGTATCACCCTGATACCAAAATCAAACAGAGACACATCAAGGAAAGAAAACTTCAGAACAATATTCCTGATGAACATAGATGCAAAAATTCTCAATAAAATTCTGACAAATCACATACAAAAACATATTTAAAAGATAATGCACCCTGATCAATTGAGGTTCATCCTAGGGATGTAAGATTGGTTCAACATAGAGAAATCAATAAACATAATTCATCAAATCAATAGACTCACAGACAAGAATCATACAATTATCTCAATAGTTTAAGCAAAAGTACTTGACAAAATACAGCATCTATTCATGTTCAAAACAGTAGAAAAATTAGAGATTGTCAGAACATACCTCAACTTTGTAAAACCTATCTGTGCTAAACACAAGGCCAACATTATTCTAAATGGAGAAAAATTGAAAGCATTTCCTCTAAAAATTAGAACAAGATATGGATGCCATTTTTCACCACTTCTATTCAACATAGTCCTAGAAATTATTGCTGGAGCAATTAGGAAAAAGAAGTTAAAGGGATACGAATAGATAAAGAAGAACTCAAACTATCACTATTTTCTGATGACATGATTCTATATTTAGAAGATCCCAAAAAAACTTCACCAGAAAACTTCTAGAACTCATAAATGAATTCAGGAAAGTAGCAAGATATAAAATTAATACCCATAAATCAATTGCACTCCTATAGCTCAGTGATGAATCAACTGAAAGAGAAATTAGGAAAACTAGCCCATTCATAATTGCCTCAGTAGAAATAAAATATTTGGGAATTAGTCTAACAAAAGAAGTGAAAGACTTCTATAAGAAAAACTATGAATATTAAAGGAAGAAATTAAAGAAGATCTTAGAAGATGGAAAGATCTCCTATGTTCTCAGATAGGCAGAATTAATATTGTCAAAATAGTCATACTGCCAAATGTGCTATACAGGTTTAATGCAATTCCTAGTAAGGTTCCAATGACATTTTTCATAGCAAATGAAATAGACAAAGCAGTCATGAAATTAATTTGGAAAAATAAGAGACCAAGAATAGCCAAAGCAATCCTTAGGAAGAAAGTGAGGCAGCAGACATCACAGTTCCAGACTGTAAATTATACTACAGAGCCATAGTAACAAAAATGACATTGTATTGGCACCAAAACAGAAATGAAGACCAATGGTACAGAACAGATGTCCACAGAGTCAGACCCACATAAATACAGTTATCTCATACTAGAAGAAGGTACCAAAAACATGCCTTAGTGAAAATAATAGCCCCTTCAGTGTGCTGAGTAAACTGTTGATCCATATGTAGTAGATTGAAATTAAAATCCTATATCTCACCCTGCACAAAACTCAGCTCTAAGTGGATTAAGGACTGAGGCATTAGACCAGAGACCATACACTTAATAGAAAAAAAAAATAGGCCCAAATCTTCATTATGTCAGCTTGGGAACTGAATTCCTCAACAAGACTCCTAAAACACAAGAAGTAAAATCAAGAATCAACAATGGGATTGTATCAAACTAAAAAGCTTCTTCCCAACAAAGGACACAATAATATGAAGAGAAAACCTACAGAATGGGAGAAAAATCTTTGCTACCTTCCTCTCAGATATAGTATTAATCTCTAGGATATATAAAGACCTCAAAAAGCTTAACATCAAAAAAAAAAAAAACCCAATCATTAAATGGGCAAAGAAACTGAACAGACACTTCACAGAAGAAGAAATATGAATGGTCAACAAATATATGAAAAAATATTCAATATTACTAGCAACTGAAGAAATATAAATTAAAGCTCCACTGACATTTCATCTCACTATAGTCAGAATGGCAATCATTAAGAATACAAGTACCAACAGATGTTGGAGAGAATGTGGGGGAAAAGGTACACTCATACATTGCTGATGGTACTATAAACTGGTGCAACCACTATGGAAAGCAGCAAGGAGATTCCTCAGAAAATTTGGAATGGAACCACCATTTGAACCATTTATTCCAGTCCTAGGCATGTACCCAAAGGAATTAAAAACAGAATACGATAGCGATGCGGCTGCATCAATGTTCATAGCAGCTCAATTCACAATAGCTAAGCTATGGAACTAACCTAGATGCCCTTCAACAGATGAATGGATAAATAAAATGTGGTACATATACACAATTAATTATTACTCAGCCATAAAACAGAATGAAATTATGGCATTTGCTGGTAATTGGATGGAACTGGAGGTTATCATGCTGGATGAAGTAAGCCAATCTCAAGAAATCAAATGCTGTATCTTCTCTCTGATATGAAGATACTGACTCATAATAGGTGGGGTTGGGGGAGATAGGAGTGGAGGTTCACCAGACTGGACAGGAAGGAATGGAGGAATGAGGGGGGATGAGGATAGGAAAGACAGTAGAATGAATCAGACATAACTTTCCTAAATTCATATATGAATGCATGACCAGTGTAAGTCCACATCATGTACAACCACAAGTTATTCATGTATGTATGATATGTCAAAATACATTGTCATGTATAACTAAAAAGAAAATTTTAAAAAGGAAAAAAAAATCATAAAGCAAAACAAAAACTTTAAAGCTATGTCCCAAAAGAAAAAAAATTTATACTTCAACTATCTCACAATAAACATTAAAATATTTTGAGAAATTTTGGATTTAATGAAATTTAATATTCAAAAAGATACTAATGACAGTTCCTAGTATCTAACCAAAGTTTATCAAGGAAACAGAAAAATATAACATGTAATATAAGAAAAATAATCAATTAGTAGAAATAGACCCAAAAGTATCTCAGATAAAAGAATTAAGAGAAGTTATGTTAAAACAATGAATTCAAACATAACCATAAATATTCTGTGCAATATAGTAAACATATATATTTATAATTATTCCATATGTTTTAAAAGATGGAGAAAACCATAGATATCACGATTAAGTTAATGTAACTTACAATGTAGGAAGACAGAATCCAGATGATGAGAATACAAAACAATTCCCTAGTCTTGGAATACTAGGAGCTCTATAATTTATTCCAGTTTATACTCATGTATGTCATCTGTCATCAATATTTTTTCTGAATTCAACTACTTATTTAACAGCTGTTTAATGCTGTTATGAAAGCTTTTCTTCATACATTAACAAACTTATGGTAAACTGTAAAATAGGAAAGAAAATACAGTACAAGTGATCTATGTTGTAAGGTATGCACAACATACTCTTCCAACACGTAAGAGGTTCATCTTGGGTAAGTTATAGAAATCTTCCTAGAAAGTAATGTATCATAGCAGAACACTGAAGACAAATTAGAATTTTTCAGGTAAAATTTTGGAAAGGGTGGTTATAGATAGATCAAGAAGGAGTAATAGTTGTTTTGGAAAGAGCATTTTAGCATGACTGAACTTCGTGAAGGTCTTACAGGGCTGTATGAAAGATGTTATTAGCATAAGGTTATTGGAAAAGAAGGTTATTTTTCACGCTATTTCAGAGAACTTAAATTTTACTGTGAAGTAATGGGGATAAATGAAAAGTTATTTTGTAGTTTTTTTTTAACAGAAGTACATGACATGGTAAAATATGCATTTTTTAAAAGATCATTCTGGAATAAATGTGAAGAATGTATGTTCTATCAGTGAGCAAGAAAGAAGGGATAAATAATCTAAAAACTATTGTTACATTTGACTTAAATATTTGTTAAAATGCCTGAAGTCTCCGCCAACTCAATTTTCAGAAAGATATCTACTTTACACCATTTACTGGGCATTTATGAATGTTTTCAATAGTACAGGGACTTTACTTAGGTCATGTCCTGCTTCTACTCCTGCCAACTAATGTACCTTTGATAGCCACAGGTTGAGATGAGTTTTCATGGTATGAGAGAATATATATTTTCCTATGTTCTTATAATTATTTTAATCAATAGCATTCCATAACAAAAGGAGTTTGGGTACATTTGCTGTTTTTAGTAAACTTGTATTACTTACAAACATCAGTATTTTCCCAGCTCTCTCACATTAGTAATAGAGTCAGGACAGATAGTCCTTGTATTAATCCTTTTTTGTTGTTGTCTTTGCTGTTGTGAACTGAGATTAAACCCAGGGTCACTTAATCATTGAGCCACATTCTCAGCCCTCCTTATTTTTATTTTTTTTAATTTTGAAATAAGGTGTTGGTAAGTTGCTTAGGGCCTCTAATTCCTGGCTGGGTTTGAACCTGTGATCCTCCTGCCTCAGCCTCCCCAGTTGCTGGGATTATAGGCATATATAAACCCCAGGCATATTAACCGTTTTTTATAACACACCTGCACTCTAGCATCATAGTTACTCTTATACAATTTATCCATTTCTTCCATCCTTTTTCTTCACTTTGAAAATATTTTTTAAAATTTCCATTTAAAATTATATGTCTATTGATTATTTATGTGCTTTTTTGTTACTATCCAATAGACAAGTTTCTTTTTTGTGTTTAATTCCATAAAGAAAATAAATTATCACTATCTTCTCTCTCTAACCCATTTACCTTGTTGTTTCTGCCATGGCCATTCAATTAAAACTGCTTTGTTTAGGATACAAACAACCTAAATGTAAATTTCATTGGATAATTTTTAACTTTTGTTGAATTCAATTTTTAATCACTGTTTTAGTCAGCTTTTTCACTGCTGTGACAAAAAGAACTGACAAGAACAATTTTAGAGGAGAAAAAGTTTTATTAGGGGCTCATGGTTTCAGAGATCTTAGTCCATGGACAGCTCATTCCATCCCTCAGGCTGGAGGTGAGGCAGAACATCATGGCAAAAGAGAATAGAGGAGGGAAAACATTCACATGATGATCAGAAAGCAGAGAGAGAATCCACTCACCAGATACAAAATATATACCCCAAATCATGCCCCCAGTGAACCACCTCCTCTAGCCACATCCTATCTGCTTTTACTTACCACTCTGTAAATCCCTAGTAGAGGATTAATTCACTGATGGGTTAAGGCTCAAATAAACTAATAATTTCATCTCTGAACTTTGCATTGTTTCACACATGAGCTTTTAGGGGACAACTAATATCTAAACCATACACTCCAACTTCAACATCTTTAAAGACATATTTTTTAAAATATCACTTGTGACCATATTTTTACCTTTTTAATGGTTTTACTGCTTCTTGTTTACTAGCTTAACTTTCATAATATTTTCAGAAATGTTACTGAAATAACATTTATAAAGAATAACCAGGGTTATTCTTAAACTATCTAATCCACAACTAAATCTTCCACTTCTTAGTTATACATTAATAAAACAGCTTCATTCATTGAGCTTTATGTCCACAAAACATATATACTAGTATATCTCAGTGAAAAACTCAATATGTTCCAAATAGTTTGGTAAAGTTAGAGTATTTGAGGTAGGAAGCAATAGATATGAGAAAAAAGAAAATAGAAGCCAGATTATACTCATTCTGGGCCTTAAATTACAAGCTACAAACTTTATGGAGACAGAGAAAATTGTAACAGGAAAATTTAGAAAAAAAACATTTTGAAACAAGAATAACTGGACAGAAAACATAGGGTTGTTTACTATGCCTTTTGGGTGCAGGGTACGGATTGTAGGAATAATAATTTCTTCTTATGCATAGTATACCAAATCAGAGGCATTGAAACCACAGGCTGGTCAACCATCACACAAGATAGTCATTAAATAAAATCTTCCAGTCATTACTGGATTATTGATCAAGTACCTGCTCTCATACAGGCCACTGGGTCTATTCATATTTATATTCTTTATATTCTATAGGAGCACACCCCATACGTTCAACCCCTCCCCTGCCTCTTTCCCCATTCTATGCTGATGGACTGCACACCTGACAGAGCGGTACCCCATTGTTTGTAATTCTGGGGCCATAATTGGTCCAAGGACTGAACATAAGCTGTTGTACTTTCTGGAATAAACGGGTTCTGCATCTCACTTTGGCAGAGCAGTTTTACCAGCCTCATTCTGTCCTTTCTTAGGGACCCCTCAGTACTCCTGTCTCGTGGGACCCCACCACTTGTCGGCAGACCCACACAAGGCATGACATAAAACAACAATATTCATCTGTCAGCTAACTTCTACTGTATTTCCATAATTATATCTACATCCTCCCATATTCAAAATACTTTGAGAATTCCATCCAGTTATTTGCTTTTATTGGGAATCTCATCTTGCCTATGGGTCTTGAATAAAGTTCACTAATGTAGAGGAGGCACAGGGTAGGAAAGAAATTGTTATAAACCTTAATTAAATATGTACATGTTTTCCAGGTATGTGAAATTCTGTTGTCTATTGCTAAATCAGGGTTAGAGCAAAGCTAAGCTGGGAAAGAGGTAGGCTTTCTGTAGAAACCAAGACCAAGTTGAGATAATTCAATCTATCTTCAGGATACAGAAGTGTCAGCTCCATCAGCCACATTGATCATGGATAAATGGGTTCTTAACTGAATGTATCTCAGTCCGTGTTTCTGTATGTTGTTCTTTGGTTCCACACTGGCCATGCAGTTGGATGACTAGGGTCCAACACATTCACTTCTGAGTTTTGAAAGATGAAAAATATTCTCCTTATGAGATGATGACTTTAATTATCACTGTATTACTAATGTAACTTTGTCATAAATAATGGCATAAATTGGAGCAAACTATCGTCACTAGTTCTTAAGCAGAATATTTTTTTATTTCTCTATATTTATGTCTGCTGCCTTACTCTGTGACATAGTAAGCAGTACATAATTGGTTATCAAGTAAAAAAATTATTAAGTAACTGAATATTGGGTATTTTACCAGTGCTTTGACTCAGGAAACTACATTTATAATATAGGTATTATTTTGTAAATAATCCTGAAACAGAATGCAAATGAAAATTATAAAAATCTTCATAATAAAAAGGATTATATTGGTCAGCATTCCAAATCTTTTTTTTTTAACTAAGAAATATGAGTTTAGCATAAACACTAGCCATTCCAAAATCCCTTAGGGTCTTTTTTTGACGTGTTTAAAATTTTCCTGACACCAGAAAAACAACAGTTGAATGATGACCAGATGGCAGGAGAGCTGTGGTAATTTGGCTGGAAGTAAGACGAGCATTGAAGCATAATGAGCAAATTAGAGATTTAAATATTTTCTATAAGCAGATCAACCTAATGAGGTGGACAAGATCACCCAATGACTTTTTATTGTTTATTTATTTCCTTTTAAAAAGTTACTGATTCATTGAAATGATGATTTGGGGAAGATGTGATTTGTAGAATAAATGGAAATATTTTTCAGGTATTATCTTCTTAGAACTACCTAGGGTGAATCCTTCCTAATCTTAGAGTATGAGGGCAGGAATGATATCATCGAGGTGCATAGCTAAAACCTGGGAAGCAATCTTATACTCTCTATTCAGGAGAGTAAAAGAGGATGAAAATCTCCCAATTGTTCCTTACCTTGTCATCTTTTTAAGGATTATGGGATCAAGGGAGTTTTCATGTCTTGAGACATAATTCTGGTCTTAAAAAATTCTGAAAAGACTCTTTGATGTTAGAGATAATTGCCACAATCAGGTTTTATAAGAATTGATATAAAATCTGTCAGCACCTGAGGCTTTTCCTGGGTTTATGGCTTGGATTTGGGGTTTCTCACTTTTAATGATATTGTGTTGTCTGAATGATTGACTTAATGGAGGAAGTGAATTGAAAGCAAGGCCCGTCATTTTTCCTGTATGGTGTGGAATTGAAAAATATGTTGACTAGATTCAAAAACATTTTGAAAATATTGAATATCTTTAGTTTGCCTTTCTGAGTTATTGGAATAATATAATTTGACATGTATTTTACAGGCATCTTTTGCATTTTCCTAACCCAAAAATGACTGATGAGAAATATACATTGCATAAATTAATTAATATTAAAGGCATAAAAAATGAGTATTCTATGTAGGCTGTGGTATTAATACAGATAGAAAACATATATTTACAGTATATTTCTTACTTCATGTGAAAGTCTGGAGATGATTTTTAAAAATAAAATGAACAATAGAACAATATTTCCTTTTATGAAGTTACTGATTCATTCATATAATGATTTGAGAGAGAAGCGACTGGTAGAATGGAAGGAAATATTTTTTGGGTATTATCTTCTTAGAATTACCTAGAGTGAATCCTTCTTAATCTGAATATGAGGGCAGGAATGGCATTATTAAATTAAATTAAACTGTTTATTTATTTAAATTTTATTTCTAAAAATATATTTCCTAATTGAGAATCTTGAAAATTACAATGCAATTCTACCAGTAGTTGTTACCACCAAAATATCAATAAATACATAATAATAATCATCATCATCATAATAGAAGACTAAATATGGCAAATTGCATATGGATATACATGTAATTCAATATTTTTTCTGTAATACCAGTTTTTAATGTGTATCTGTTCAAGTATTCTGCAATTGATTTTTTATTAATTCAGTGCATAGATATATATGTTGATTTAAGAAGTGGAATAGTTACCTTATTTAAATATAAAATCATTCATCAAATTTAATGAGATATGAATTGGGTGAAAAAAGCCTTCTATTTACTTTCTTCTTTTGTCCGGCATTTTTTTTTTTCATGTTGGAAAACTTCCCATTTTAATTATGTATATCTAGTGAAACACTTACAATATCTAGTTGGTAGGATACTTAACTTGAGCCACTGAGAAAAGCATGAGACTCCTGTCTGGCTGTTCACTTAGCAATACCAATAAAGCATAAGAAATCCTTTATATAATTTACTTTAATGATGTAGAGGGAGAGGACTCTTACTTCTGGTGTAAGAGGACTACAAGATCTATAATTTGTCTTGTTGTTTTGTGTGTAGAAATATCTAAAAACAAAGTCAAATAGAAGAAAATGGTTTAAAAGACAAAAATCAAAGTGGACAAGCAGGTGTAAGCAGGGGATGGAGAGAGAGAGAGAGAGAGAGAGAGAGAGAGGAGAGAGAGGGGGGCTGAGAGAGGATCCATTGTTCTTTTGTCATTTGTAAAGTCAGTGTTGTCACTTGACTTTACTCTTATGTTAACCAACAAATTCCATTTTTGTTTAAGCTTATTAGTAGAATTTCTGCTACCTGCAACTAAATGAATCAGGACTAATATATTAGCTTAATAGTGGAATTTGAAAAATGAAGAGTAATTAATTAAGGATGACCAAAAAGTCTATCTAGAAGATCATGATGTAGGAAAATCATGGTTTGGTGGGTGTAAAAATTTATTATTAAAACTGGTAAACAATGGAATTAAATATTCAATATCAAACTCTTTTGAAAAGACAGATTCAAGAGAGTTTCTATCAGCATGTGAAAATGGCTTTAAACTAAAGATCTTTTACTTCTAAATATAAGAAAAAAAAAGACAAGCCATTGCAATTACTCTAAAATTCATTTTTCAGTTCTGCATCTACCTATGTATGTTAAGAAAGGACAATACAGTAATCCAGAAATACTTAAAAGTTTAATTTAGTTGTAGATGTTGAAAATATATTGTAGTATTACTGATGACTCTAGTCATCTTTGAAGCATGCTGAAGTGTTGTAGTGGTGAAAATCGAGCAGGATCTTATCTGATGGAAGTGGAAACTATCAGGCAGCCACCAATATCTACTTTCACTGAGTTATGTGAGGAGCAGGAACTTTTCTTTAACAAATGTCTCCTGAGTACCTACTCTGTACCAAGCACTGGGGATAACTGAGCAAGGTAGAACTGTTCCCTTTACTCAAGGATTTTACAGAACAATAAACAAATGGGAAAACTTAATATGTGGGGAAATGCTAGAGGAAGAGTAAGGCTATAAAACATAGGTAAGTAGCAACTCAACCTGATTTAAAGAGATTCATGGAAGTTTTTCTTAATAAATGGCTGTCAAAACCAATTCCTGAAAGACATATGGCAATTAATAATAATCATGGGAGTAATACAGACAATTAAAACAACTTTTACAATTGGCCAGAAGATAGCAGGCATGACACAGAGTCAGTAGTTCAGTATGCATCAAACATGCATATTACAATTGGGAATAGATAAGAATGGAGAGGAACTCAGTAATTAGAGCTAGGAGATCATTTGAACCATGTGGAGAGACTTTGTTTCTGTCCTGATGAAAAGAGACAGTTTGTTATATGATCAGATTTCGCATTTGAGAGATACCTGGCTGAAGGTTGGTGAGTGAAGCTAAGGGAGCAACACTAGAAATACTAAGATAATAGTAACAGTGAAAAGACTATAAAGTCAAAATCTGTTACCCACACAAAACCTGTACTTGGGTATTTACAGCATTTTTATCTGTAATGCCAAAATTTGGAGCAACCAAGGTGTCTTTCAGCAGGTTGAGAGAGAAATGGTAGGACACAGACAATAGAATATAATTCAGTGCTGAAAAAAACAATGGACTATCAAGGCATGAAAAGATATGGAGGAATTTAAAAGACTATTTCTGAGCAAAAATGGCCAATCAGAAAAGAATTACTTATTATTAATCCTAACTATATGGAATTGTGGAAAAGCCAAATTATGGAGACAGTAAAAGATCAATAGCTTACAGGACTTAGGAGAACAAAAACACTGAATAGGAAGAACCCAGAAGATTTTTAGGGCAGTCAAGTTTTTCTGTTTGATATTGCGATGATAAATGCAAGCCATTATACATTTGTCAAAACCTATATACTGGAAAACATCCAGAATGAACACTAAACTATGGCAATGATAATGTCCATGTAGATTCATCAGTTGTAATACATATACCACTTATTGGGGAATGGTGATAGTGGGGGGATTGTCCATGAATGGAGGCAATGGATGGATGTGAACTTTTTGCTCTTTTTATTAAATTTTGTTGTGAACCTAAAACTGCTCTAAAAATAATCTGTTTATAAAATTATTTTACTTGTACTGGGGAAATGAGGAAAATAGATTCTTTCAAAGATAGAGGAAACATTTGACAGTTTATTTAATGAATTGAAAAAAGAAATAATGAGACAGAGGAAATGAACAAGGATCTTTCGACTCTCTTAATTCACAGTATTTGTATGGAAGAAACTTGCTTCTTGCTCAATTTTTTAAGGCAAGATGATCAAGAGGGGATTATAACTGGCCTATTCCAGTCTTGTTGACTTGGGATATCAGCTGTTTACAGTTTGTCTTGAAGTACTAGCTCTCTGTCACTTAGAGGCCCTGGAGTAAATAGGAATTTGCAATCCAGGTTTTCTAAGAAAGGAAATAACTGGCCCAGTGCAAAGCTCTGTATGAGGACATTCTCTCCCTCTTTCAGAAGAACTTTTCTGTCTCCTTTTCTGAGTATTCATTTTATTCTAACACATTTATTGAAGTGGATCAAGTATAGTTCTTGGAAGTTTTATCTAAACTCACTCTTTTGGTTAAGGAGTCTTGTGGAGTGAATGCCATGTACATATGTCTCCTACAAGTATCTAAATATATCTATTAATATAAATAAGGTTTAATGTAAATAATAGACAACTCACTCAACCTGCCCCAAAGTGAACTCTTGGGAGGAGTCAAAGTAGAGTCAAAAAAGCAAAATAGACTAGGACAGATCCCCAGAAGATATAAACATTAGAGAAAATTTACAAAAAAAATATAAAGATAGAGGAACCAAAATGGTAGGAGAAAAATGATTTCTCCAACACCAGGGTTCAGGATATATTGGTATTACACTGGGATGGGATGGAGGATAAAGCCAGGGAGGGTGATATATCAAGACAAATGGAGAGATTATTTCATAGAGAAAGCGGTGGCTCCTTTGCTGACCCTATATTCTGGCTTCCTCCCTCACCAGTCGATTGAAAATAATCTCACCAGGACCCCCAAAGGTTTCTATTGCTACATCCAATATATTCATTTCAGGTTTTTGCCCTGAGTTTCATTCTTAGCCTTTAAAAAACAGCAAGAGATATGTTCCTTCCACAGAACTACATTGTGAGACAAGAGAGCCAAATGATCCTTTCCTTCTACCTCTGATGCTTAACATAGGGACTTCCCTCATCCCTAACACATTTACAACACTCTCTGCCTGATTCAGCTGGACCAATTTCCAGCCAATTCAGATGAGCACCCATGTACATTTTCAAACAGTTCTATTCATTGCATTACATTATAGTCTCTCAAAACAAAAGAAAGGGAGTTCAAAGAAGGAGGAAGAAAATTAAAGTGAAAAAGAAATGAGAAAAAATGTCTTTAAAGAAAAAAAAGAAGGGAAAATGAAGAAAGAAACTTTTAAAATAGGCAGAAAATATTTACCAAGATATAGTTAAACTGAATTTTTTTCTTCTTCTCCAAATAAAACCATCCATTTTGAAAATGATTCACATGTAGTTTATGAAATTTTTACATTACTGTATCTTAAATGGATCTATTTTAACTCCAACTAACTGTATAATCAAAATAACAGATTATAAAAATGGTTTATTGATTCTAAATATATCTTTAAAAATTATCATATGCAAATTTTCTAACTAAAATTTTAAATATTTATTTTCAGAAAACAGCAAGACCTTGCTAGAATTCCAAATTAAAATGCAAAGGAGGCATTTAACTTTGATAGGGCCATAAATTTAACCAAGCTAGGGCAAAAGATTTCTTCCCAGCCAATTGGTGCAGATATATGTCACTGCTGTCATCATCTATAATTTTGCCCTCTTGCCATACATTTTGTGAGCACTAGTTTGGCCAGAAATCATGTTTTGAATTGGGCAAGTAGTAAGTTTATCTCTCTAACTTGGTCTTTCAATCTTCATGGTGATCCTGCTACCAAGTAATTAAAAGAGTTTCTGATGGAGGTCAGAAAACCTTAGTGGGTTTAGGTAATGTAATGATATTGCCCTGAGGATGAAATTAACATTTGTGCTTGATTCTACCTTATGAGGCACTTATAATCTTACTTGATAAAGGAAAGAAAGCCCTTGGGAGAATAGCTGGAATCAAAGATCAAAACTGAGAATCAGTAGAGAGTAAATTATAAAATATGTTCACTGGTTAAATTATGATCATTCTTTCCAAACATGAACTTTAAAAATGATATTATCAGGACTGGGGTTGTGGCTCAGGGGAGAGTGCTTGCCTAGCATATGTGAGGCACTGGGTTCGATTCTCAGCACCACATACAAATAAGTAAAGTCCATTGACAACTAAAAAAAATATTTTTAAAAATGATATTATCACAGTAAGTGGAATATAACTTAATGTATTTTTAACTCAAATTATAATCAAAAACTCCAATTGTGTTTAAATAAACATGAAGAAACTTTGAAGATGGAAGAAGATAGACAAGTTGGGAACTTCTGAACAAGGGGAACAGCATGATGTCTGGGTGATTCCTTTGTAGCCTCATATATCCTAGTTTTGGAGCAGAAGTTTGCTTCTAAACACACACACAAACACACACACACACACACCAAAAACTGATCTCTCTAGCCAAAGAACAAGAAGCAGGAAAGTATAGCAAAAAATGAAAGTTTCAAGCCAGGCACGGTGGTGCATGCCTGTAATCCCAGCACTTAGGGAGGCTGAGACAGGAGAATCGTGAGTTCAAAGCCAGCATCAGCAATGGCGAGGCACTAAGCAGCCCAGTGAGACCTTGTCTTCGCATAAAACACAAAATAGGGATGGGGATGTGGCTCAGTGGTCAAGTGCCCCTGAGTTTAATCCCCAGTACCAAAAAAAAAAAAAAAAAAAACTTTCAGATAACAACTTCTCTACTCCAGCCAACCACAACAGAATATAAACTATAATCCCATCCACACCCATCCTAAGTTCTTCTTCCTCAAGAAGATCTGACAAGGTAACCACAAGCTCCCAGTGGAGTGTTCTCAGAGAAGAACAAGCAGGGAGATCCTGGTTCTTCCATCCAAACAGGTAGTAGTGAAGTTCCTCTACTCCTTCTAGCTTTGATGGTGTCCTAGGTAGCCTAGTGCAGAATCTAAACCATGGCCCAGCTATAAAAATCCTTCTCCCAACACATTATCAGTAGAAGTCTTCTGAGAAGTTAGATCTCATATAATAAGCCCTGCATTAGAAAGGAATTCAAACAAAGGTTATGTCAATAGAGACCTAGGAAACTTGGAAGGCTACCTCTATCTGGCAGTAAGGAGTTTATACCCTCTACCTCTTCCTCTACTAGAGCATAGAAAACTTGTTAAAACAAGGTTTTATAAAAAAATAAAATTTAGAGTCTTATAATATGAAAATTTCTGGAGGTTAGTAGAAAATCACTCATTACGTCAAGAACCAGGAAGACTTCCAACCAAATGATGAAAACAATAAGTAGATATCAATATAAAGATGACAACAATATATAAAAACAATTACACAGCATGACCAGCTGGGGCTTATTCCATAATGAAATATTTATCAATATAATCTATATCAATAGACTGAAGAATACAATAAATATAATCTGTATCAGTAGGCTGTTGAAGACATTGCCGCATTATTCTCAGTAGCCAAAAATCAAAGTGTCCATGAATGGATGAATGGTTAATGAAAAAATGGTATATATACACAACAGAAAATTTTATAACCTTCAAGAAAGAAATCCTGATGTTTCAACAACATTGATAGATTTGGAAGACTTTGCTATGTGAAATAAGCCAGGCACATAAAAACATAAAATGCATGATCTCATTTATATGTTGAATCCATAAAAGTTGAACTCACAGAGGCAGAGAGTAGAATATCATTTGCTAGAGGCTGAAGCATTGGGGAGAAGATTGGTAAAGACTATAAAATTTTGGTTAGATGTGAGTGATATATTCAAGAGCTTTATTGTACATCATACTGGTTATAGTTAATCATAACATATTGCATACTTGAAAAGTACTAAAAGTAGATTTTATGTGGCATTATGAAAAAAAGGATGTTTGTGAGGTAGCATATATGTTAATTTACTTAATTTAGCCATTTCACAATGTGTGTGTATATAAACATTGTTGTGTATCACAAATATATATAATTTTGCCAATTAAAAATAAATAAATTCAAAAATAAATAAAATTTAAAACTTTTGTTCTGCAAAAGATTCTATTCAAAAGTAAAATTAAACTATAGACTAGAAGAAAATGTTTGAAAACCATATATTTGGCCAGACTAGTATCTGAAATATATAAAGAGCTCTCACAACTCAATGATAAAAGACTAAAAAGGCTCATTAGAAAATGAATAAAATAAACATTTCATTGTAAAATACAGTAAGAATGGCCTGGGCATTGTGGTGCATGCCTGGGATCTCAGCAGCTCAGAGGCTGAAGCAGAAGGATCACACGTTCAAAGGCAGCCTCGGCAATTTAGTGAGGCCTTAAGCAACTGAGTGAGACCTTGTCTTACAATAAAAATAATTTTTAAAAAGGGCTGGGGATGTAGCTCAATGATAAATTGTCCCTGGGTTCAATTTCTGGTACCAAAAAGAAAAAAAAAAAGGAAAATTGGCACATAAAAAGATATTCAACACCATAGTTATTAGATAACTATAAATTAAAACTACACTGAAATATCACTGCCCATCCATTATTGTGACTAAATTTAAAAAATAATAGCAATATCAAATGCTGATAATAATGTGGAGAAATAGAATTACTCATATTACTGGTTGTAGTAGAAATGGTACAGTCATTCCCCAAAATAACTTGACAACTTTTTAATTAACTAAACATACAAACATTTACCACATAATTCAGAAATTGCACATGAAGATATTTATCCTGGAAAGATGAAAACCTGTACACAAAACTTTTAAACAAAAATATGTCCATAAAATTTTATAATAGTTTTATTTGCAACAGCCCAAAATTGGAAACAAATGTTCTTTGGCAAGTGAACTTCTTGATTTATTGGATCATGTATATTCTATGTGAAAATTTTAAATATATTGCTAACATTGTATAAAAAGTTGAACTTGTGCTAAAAGGATCACATTCTAAGACTCCATGAAAATCAGATTTTGCTGTGTTTTGTTTGGATGATCAAATCAAAGGAAAACTAATAAAACATTGCACATTTACAAGTTATAGCATTTAGTACAATTGTGTCAAAAAGTACAAATGGAAGTTAAAAAAACTTTAAATTTAAATAATGAAACACAAAATGCATGTTCTACATTGTCAACTGACAACTTTTCAGGTAGGTGACATATGCACTGTAGGTGTAAAATCATATTTTATTTTTAGACAATTGCAAGCTGCTTACTAGTTAGTTGAGAAGCTGAGAATCATTTATCTTTTATTACTTTATGCTACTTTCTATTTGTGGGTCAGGCCAAGGTAACCTAGATAAAAGAGGATAAAGCTAAGATCTAGACAGGGGCTAAAAATGATAACTTCTTATGATGTATAAAAACCTTTTCTCAGTGGATATATACTAGGTTTTCAAAATGAATAGTTCTTATATTGGGCAGATGTCAGTATTGGTACTTTTTATTGTTATCATCATTATTTTTATGCTTGAACAGGTGTGATGGCAGATAGGGGATGTTTTAGTAAGTGTTGTCCCAGAGAATAGTACTAATAGGGTAAAGAAAAGAAAAATTGGGTGTCTTGGTTCAAATATTTTCAGAGGTTACCCAGTAAGTAACTTTGTTTGGCATAAAGATAGGAAAGAAAAACAAAAAGTCTTCTTCCTTGTGTTCTTATTTCTCCCACACATATACAAACACATTTATGGGTATTTTAATAACTTTATTGATAAGTTCAGTAAATAAGGATATATTATGAGGAATAAAATGAAATATTAAATAATGTATGCTGCAATGTGAAATGTGAATACTCATTTTTGCTAATTGAAATTTTTCTTTACAAATGATGATGAAGAAACCTTTAGATATGTTTGAAGAATTTTAAAATACTATAAATTTCATAGACTATTTTTCCCCCATGAACTAGTATTGCAGGCTATTTATTTGGGGTTTGAGGGCTAGAGAAGAAATTCTTTCCTCAAGAAAAGAAACAGAAAACTAAGATATAGAAAATGTAAACATATATTTGATGTTCACTAGTGGTAAAAGATTATTTGGAAGAAAAAATTATACATTAGAAAGACATGAGAGTAGTCAGCTATATAAAGTCCTTAGTAAATTCTAAAAAGAAAATACAGGAATTTAAAAAAAAAGAACTTGAAAAGAAAAGCAAAGTGAAGGTTCAAAATGGGGAAAAGTTTTGCTGCATCTTAGGAACCACTATATGAATTTTATAGCAGTCTTTAATAGAATACTAAAGAATTTCTATTTGGAAGTTCACAAGCATGCCACACAAATCCCCCAGTGACTGAATTTATAGCTCTGTGGTTTTTGAATTTGACTTCAATTGTGCTTTATGCTTGCTAGGTTAGTTCTCCATTAAATTCTAGCTAAAAGAACTTTTTCAATTCCATATTGTCATATAAGATACATTTCCTTCTTTTTAAGTGTTACTATACATATTTTTAGATAAAATATTTGTCATGTACTTGGACAAAATTACCACTTTAATTACAAATGTTTTTAGCCATTTAATGTACATAAACCAAATTATTTTTGTTATCATTTTCTGCCTATAAGGCTGCCCTTTGGTTTGAGAGATAAAACTTTCTTCCAAATAATTGTTGTTGTTGTTGTTTCAGTGTCTTTGCTATTGTTTTATCACTCATCTTCCCTGTCTTTCTACTTTTCCTTTTTTTTCTTTTTTAACTGTCATGAATTGCTATTGTTATATGTTACATTCACAATTGAGTGCCACATA
Source organism: Xerus rutilus (assembly GCA_028644305.1). NCBI lineage: Eukaryota > Metazoa > Chordata > Mammalia > Rodentia > Sciuridae > Xerus > Xerus rutilus. The sequence goes on along the minus strand of CM053403.1, from coordinate 82,602,825 downwards.
GATTAGACATTAAGATTAGACATTATTTGTCCTAGTTAATCTGGGCTGCTATACCAAAATACCCAAAAAAACAAAAAACAAGAAAACAAGAAAAACCACAAATTTTTCACTGCTCTGGAGGCTGGAAAGTCCAAGATCAATGTGTCAACAAATTAAGTGTCTGATGAGAGTTTGCTTCCTCATCTACAGCTGTCATCTCACTATAAGCTCACATGAGTAAAGAGCAAGGGTGTGCTCCTAGGCAGCTTTTACAAGGGCACTAATACCATTCATGAGGGCTCTGCCACTGTGACCGCATATCCCCTACTGTGCTTCATCCTAAAACCATCACCTTGAGGATTAGCATTTCAACATCTGAATTTGAAGTATACACATTTAGATCATAGTCCTAAAAATTATTAAAATAAAGCTCTTTATATATTAAAGTTTAAAAAAACTGAAGCATCCTTTTAAAGAAGCAGAAACTATTGGCTAGTAATGAAAGTAACATGGATAAATGTTTTAGACATGCTTTACCTACATCAAAAATTTACATTCTCCTTCTTTATTCATCTCTTCAACTAATGTCTTTTGAAATAAAACGATATTACATTTGTAAGTAAAAAGTTATTTGTAAGGTATAGAGTTTCAAATGCATAAATACTGCCCATTGATTTTATAAAACATTCATGGTGGGTTAAAGGATCAAAGTGGTAAGATATACCAGGAGGCTCTTGGTGATAATGGATGTCAGATTAGAGTAATGACAGTGAAGATAGAAAAAAATAGATTCATTTTGGAAGTCATTAAGAAATATCAGTAGGACTTGATGTTTATTTGGACATGTACTCTAAGTCAAGAAGACCTAGAGTTTTCTGACCCGAAAAATATGGGGATGTTGTTATTTATTGTCATCAAACCAGAAAAAAACTCATTAGAACAAATGGGAGACTGGTTTCTCTCATCTTACAATGTTAAGCCAAATCTTTCAGTTAACTTTTTGGTGTACAACCTTAATTTAAAGAATCACAATAGCTTAGCATCCTTGTCTTGATCTCTGGCCAGATCAGCCTGAGAAATAGCTCCATTCTCTTGCAGTCATGAAGAAAAGTCACTGCTGCTAACTTGTCACAAGACACTAAGAATTTCAAGAGATTCACAGCATCTGCTGCTCCTAGTCCCTCATAGTCCTTGTGGGTTGAGTTCACTGACTCCTAACCAAGATAAATGTTTGCCTCTGTTCCTGGGTTTTCTCATTGCCACAGAGGCATAAACCATTTGGGAGAAATGCCAAACTCAGAAATGCAGGACCATGGTTCTTCAAAGGCAAATTTTGGCCATTTGGAAACAACAAACATATAGATTAGTTGCTCTCTCCTCCAATTTTATTTCATTCAGAAATGTAATGCAATTGTAGTCTCTTTAACAATATCTTGTGAGACCAAGAAATCGGCTTGCCATATAGTTGTGTATGACATTGTAACTAACATCATTGTGTGCCTCTTTTCTTTCCAATTCATTTTTCTTTCCCCATATTCCTGCTTCCCTGAACAGGTTGGCACACGATATGCAGCCAATGGTGCAATAAACTTATCATTTAAACTTTTCATCAATTAGATTGACTGAATGTATTATGCTTTCAAGGCTATATTCACTTTCTTGCTCTCTGCCAAACTCTGGTTAACAAGATCATTTACTAATTAAACTCCACAAAGTACCATACTGGTCCATTTTATTTGTGGCATAATGCTTAGTTATATCCAATGAACAAAACATGGCACATCTCTTCCATATTCTAATGAGATACACAAGCTAAAAAGTGAAAGATACATGAACAACTGGAAATGGAGTATAACAATATGATAGCCTCTCTAGAGTACTATGAAGAACATTTGTGAGGAGAAACTCACACAGTAGATCAAGCAATGAGTAGTACTTTCGGTTGTTTACTTCATTAGGAAAGAGAAGTGACCAGAAATACCAAGATACAGCAAGGCTGTGGTGAATTACTTGATTGGTTAAGAGAGTCTTAAAAAGAAGGCTGAAAGGAAATGGCACAGGGAAGGACCTATATGATTTTAAAATTAGAATGGGGATATATGGTCAGATTATGATGAAGCCAGGAATATTGATTATGATTGATTATTGATTATGTCTTCTTTGCCAGCAAAAGCCATCAAACTACCCCTGCCTGAAGAGTTTAATTCTTTTTTACCTAAAGAAATGGTAATAATTTTTCATAAAGTAGTTGCCTTGCAAGATATTCCTCAGCATCTATCCCCACCACCTCTCTTGTTCTCAAAGTGGTTGGTAAACTTATTTTAATATGAATTTTAAATTTTTATATATTTTAAGTTTTACCAAAGAAAGTGAATATAATACAGAGTTTTCATATCCTCCACATATAATTTACCCTATTATTAATATATTACATTAGTCAAAATTAAATTGTTATCATTAGAAAATTAATGTGCTACATAGTGACAGCTCAATGAAATTATATTAATCCATAATTAATTACAAAAGTCCCCATACTTTATTAAGCTTTTCTTAGTTTTTATGTTATTGTTTTCCAGGATCTCATTCACAGTACTATATTACCTTCAGTTGTCATGCCTTCTCAGGCTCCTCTAGGCTCTGACAATATTTCAAACATCATTTTGTTATTCATGATCTTGAAAATTCTGAGTATTGGTCAGGATTTTGGTAGAATGTTCCTTAGTTGATGTTTATTATATGGTTTTCTGGTGATTAGATGTGGGTTGTGAGTTCTAGAGAGGAAAATGAGACAGAGGTAATACAATGTCATTCTTATCATACTTTATGAACATAGCAGTGTGTGCGTATGTGTGTGTGTGTGTGTATGTGTTGTGCATATCTCATCCAAAATTTTAAAATTTTTTGAGTGCCCATATAATTTCTTTTTTTAAATTTTTTAAAAATTTATTTATTTTTTAATTTATTCTACTTAGGTATACATGATAGCAGAATGCATTTTGATTCATTGTACACAAATGGAGCACAACTTTTCATTTCTCTGGTTGTATATGATGTAGAATCACATCATACATGCAGTCATACATGAAGCTAGGGCTATGACATCCATCTTATTCTACCATCTTTACTGTCACCATGCCCCCTCCCCCGTTCCCTCCCCTTTGACCAAAGTTCCCCCATTCTTCCTGTGTCCCGTCCCCCATTATAGATCAGCATCCACTTATTAGAGAGAACATTCAGCATTTGGTTTTTTGGGACTGGCTTACTTCGCTTAGCATGATATTCTCCAACTTCATGCATTTACCCGCAAATTCCATAATTTTATTCTCTTTTATTGCTGAGTAATATTCCATTGTGTATATATACCACAGTTTCTTTATCCATTTATCTATTGAAGGGCATCTAGGTTGGTTCCACAGTTTAGCTATTGTGAATTGAGCTTCTATAAACATTGAAGTGGCTGTGTCACTGTAGTAGGCTGTTTTTAAGTCTCTGGGGTATAGACCGAGGAGTGGGACAGCTGGGTCAAATGGTGATTCCATTCCATATTTTCTAAGGAATCTCCATACTGCTTTCTAGATTGATTGTACCAATTTGCAGTCCTACCAGCAATGTAAGAGTGTGCCTTTTCCCCTATAACCTCGCCAATACTTGTTGTTTGTATTCTCGATAATTGGATAATTGACATTCTGACTGGTGAGAGATGAAATCTTACAGTAGTTTTGATTTGCATTTCCCTAATTGCTAGAGATGTTGAACATTTTTTCATATGTCTGTTGATTGATCGTATATCTCCTTCTGAGAAGTGTCTGTTCAGCTCCTTATCCCATTTATTGATTGGGTTGTTTGCTTTTTGGTGTTAAGTTTTTTGAGTTCTTTATGTATCCTGGAGATTAGTACTCTATCGGATGTGCATGTGGCAAAAATTTGTTCCCAGGATGTAGGGTCTCTGTTCACTTCATTGATTGTTTGTTTTGCTTAGAAGAAACTTTTTAGTTTGAATCCATCCCATTTATTGATTCTTGATTTTACTTCTTGCACCATATAATTTCATGATGGAAAATTTCCTCCTCTGACCTCATGTAACTTGTCTCAGTCAAAATTCAAGCACACTAAAAACATCGTATTAAACTACCTTCAAACCTTATGTCTCCTGTGGATAGTATATTATTGGATAATTATTATTATCATTTGCAACCAGGACAAAGAATGTTTCCTTTTGTTCGACTTGGACTTTTTATTCTAATCATATTCAACATTATTTCTTAAAATACTTGAATTTAGGTCTGACATTTTATTTCTTATTTCTTTAGTGCACATAAGGTATATATAAAACAAAAAAAATTTTGTTTCCCATCCCCAAAATATCTCATTATGTATGTAAAAATATTTCAAAATTTAAAAAAAGTGTTTGATATCCAAAACATTTTTTTTTCCAAGCATCATTTCAGATAAAGTGTAATCAGTTTATATTTTCACCTAAAATTCAATACCATTTTATTTATTGTTTCCTGAAATTATTCCAATTTTGGTCATTGGGAAGTCTTTTACTTGACTTCTCTGTGCTTTTGACATAACCAATTCATTGTGGTTTTGTTTCAGCATGTCTTTATGTTCAGTCACTACAAGATGCTCCAGTTCTACTAGATACAATTTTAGCTATAGGTTTTTCATATAGAACTTTTAAAAAGTTGGATAAATTGCTTTCTACTCATAATTTATTACATGTTTTGCTCTTGAATGTATATTTGATTTTTTTCCAATGTTTTTATTGCATATTTGGAGGCAACTGCATAATTTGTGTTCTCTATATGATTAATCTGTATTTTCTTCATGCATTTTGGTGCTCTTATATTAAACACATAAATGCATATAATTTCTAGATCTCCCTCATTTACTGATTCCTTTGTTGTTATAAAATGTCTTTATCTCTAATAACCACTTTCAAAGTCTATTTTGTCTGTACTGATATAAACACTTCGGTTTTGTTATCACTGTTTACCTGGTGTATCATGTTTATTGTTTTACTTCCATTATTTTTGTATGCTTAATCTAAGTTGTGTCTCCTGTGGACAGCATATTGTTGTATTATGTTGTGTTTTAAGCCCAGACAAAGAAGCTCTGCCTTTTGATGGAATTGGATTATTTAACTCATCCACATTCAATGTTGTTATTGATACAATTGAATTTAGGTCTGTTATTTTTTTCTCTATGTTTCATGGGGTTTTGTTCCTCTCATTTCCCTTTATTTATTTTTTGCTTTGAATCGATACTTTTAAGTGTAACATTTCATTTCATTAATTAGATTTTTTTTTTTTTTTGGTACTGGAGATTGAACTCAAGGGCACTCGAACACTGAGCCACCTCCCCAGCCCTATTTTATGTTTTATGTAGAGACAAAATCTCACTGAGTTGCTTAGCGCCTCGCTGTTGCTGAGGCTGGCTTTGAACTTACGATTCTCCTGTCTCAGCCTCCCTAAGTGCTGGGATTACAGGTTTGCACCACCGCGCCCGGCTTAGATTGTTCTTAATTATGAACAGTTGGATGTTTTCCCCGCAAATCGGGAAAAAGGCATATATGATGTATGTTCTTGTAATTTCTATTCAGCATTCTACTAGATGTTCTAATTAGGACAATCAAGCAAGAAAATTTAAAAATATTAAGATTATAAAGGGGTATTTAATACCTTTTCTGTATGTTAAATAAGAGTAAAATAAATGGAAAAACATCTTGTGTTTATTGACCTAGGGAATTAATGTTGTTGAAATGGCAACACTTTGTAAACTGACCTATGGATTCATCATAATTCCCAATACATTTGCTGAAATATTTGTAGAAATTGACAAGCTGATTTTAAAATTCACATGGGTTTACTAGGGAACTAGAATAGCTTAAACAATCCTGAAAAAAGGAATAGTGTTAAAGGGACTCACACTCTTTTAGTTTAAAGCTTACTACAAAATTATATCGATTAAAATAATGTGTTACTGGCAAAAGGGTAGTATTTTTGTAAGCTTTTTCATTGCTGCAACCAAAATACTTGACAAGAACAATTAGAAGAAAAGCTTATTCTGGGATTTATGCTGTCAGGGATCTCAGTCCATAGAAGGTTGGCTCCATTCTTTGGGGCTTGATTGAGGCAGAATATCATGATGGAAGAGAGTGATAGAGGAAAGTGGCTGAGGACATTGCACCAAGAAGCAGACAGAGAGACTCCACTTCCCAAGGACAAAATCTGTATGGGATTTCATTGAATTTAAAGATCATGGAGGAATGAACTGATATCTTTACAATATTAAGTATTCCAACCTGTGAACATGAAATTTCTCTCTACATTTTTAGATTTATTTTGATTTCTTTTGAATGTTTTATAGAGTTCTGCTACAGATTCTATACATATTTTGTTTCACATGCCTAAATATTGGCTATTTGATGCTATTGTAATTGTTTTTAAAACTTCAAATTTAAATTATTATTATTATTTTTTACAGAGGATAGGAAACTAGTTTTGGCTATTGACTTTGTATCCTATTTACTTGGTATCCTGAGAACTATATTTGGTTATTAGTGTCTAAAGTTATTATACACTTTCTGGGATTTAAAAAAAATTGACAACCATGTCATCTGCAAATGTTATTTTTCTTTTCTAATTTTATAGACCATTTTCCTTATTTTAATGTATTATCTAGGAATTATACCTGTGCTGGAAGACCAGTGAGAGTACATCCTTCCTTGTTCATGATCTTAGGATAAAGAAATATAAATAGTAGTAGGGTTTTTGTGTGGATATTTTTTTTTCTAGTTGAGAAAGTCTCTCAGTGTTACTAATTTATTGAGAGACTTTATTTTAAAATTACAAATAATATATTTTTTCAGATGTTCTTTTTTGAATTAATCAATATGATCATATGGTTTTTTTCTTCTTAAGCCTGTTGTCTTATGTTGAACATGGCTTACATACCTCTAATAAATGCCAATCTCAAGTATAATTTTTATATATTACTGGGTTTGATTTGCTAATAATTTGTTGATAATGTTTCATTTGCTGTTTATAATTGATGCTGGTCTATTATTTTTCTCATAATACCCTTTTCTAGTTTTGTCTTTAAGTGAAGTTGGTTTCATAGCCTATGCTATGTGTTTCATGTACATTTAATATTGTAGAGAATTGGTATCATTTATTGTCTAAATATTTCATGTAATTCATCAATGAAAGCATTTGGGCCTGGTGCATTCTATTTTGGAAAATGGTTAATTTTATTTTATTAATAGACATAAGGTTGTTTCCCTTTCTACATATGTGAGTATTATTAATTTGTCTTTCAACCAACTGTTTCATTTAATGTAATTTTATAAATATATAAGCATACAGTTGTACATGATGTGTTTCATGGCTCAGAATAGCTTAGCAGAATGCTTTATCTTAGCTTGAAATCAATGTGCGTTCTGTCATTATTGGCTAGAGTATTCTATAAATGGCTATTATAGAATATAGCATCAGATTGCATTATATCTCTTTGATGATGTTTTCAGTTCAGTTGGCTTTAATGTACACATTTAATGTTCATGGAATCTGCAGTGAGGACATTTCTTTGATTTCTGATTTTGTTAATTTGTGTCATCTCATTTTTTTTGGCTAACTCGCATGGAGGTTTGTCTGTTATACTAATTTTTAAGTACATGAATTTTGGGTCTTTTTCTTCTCTATATTATGTTCTTATTTTAAAATTCATTGACGTCTGCTCTAGTTTTTTCTTTCCTTCTTTCTTTCTTTCTTTCTTTCTTTCTTTTTTTGCTAACTTTAGGACTGTATTTTTCTCTTCCTTATTGTTTTCAAGATGTGAACTTACATTATTGTTATTAAAACTTTTCTAATCTATTAATCTATTGCTAGAAGTAGCCCTTAATGTATTTGACTGTGTCTCATGAATATTTATATATTGTAATTGTGTTTTCTCTCAACTCAAAATATTTTTTCATTTCTCTGCAGACTTCTCAGTTGATATACAATCTATTTAAAGGTGGATTTTTAAATTTTCAAGCATATGGATTTTTTTCCAATTGACTTTCACTCATTTACTTATACTGTGGTCTAAGAACATACTTTGTAGGATTTCAATACATAATTTGTTAAGATGTTTCATGGTTCAAAACATGTTCTAGCTTGGTAAATGCTCATCTTAGCTTGAGACCAATGTGCATTCTGTTGTTATTGGTTAGAGTATTCTAGAGGGAAACCTACTCTGGGAGAAGGTTGGGGCAAAGACTTTTTTCCTGGGGATTAGGTCTTTCTCTGAAAAGCGTTTAAAGCATATTTCATAATGTCTACTCTTCATCCTCTGCCAGAACTATGAATTAACGTTTTGGACATTCACCGTGAGATGTTGATAGAATTCTTGAAGAGAAAGTGGCTATTAAAGAATACATTATCAAATGGCAGTTATATCCATTTGATTGATGGTGTTTTCAGTTCAGTTTTTGCCTGTTCGATCTATAAAGTACTGAAAGAATGGTTTTAAAATCTTGAAATATAGTAATGGATTTGTCTATCCAGTGCTCAGTTCTTGTGTATGTATTTTAACATTTTGTTACTAGATGCATGCATTTAGAATCTTTATATTTTCTTGGAAAATTATCATTTTTTTTCTGTTTAACTTCCCTCCATATCCTCAATCATCCTTCTTATCTTAAAGTCTGGCTTGTCTAAGAAAGATACAACTATTCCAGCTTCATTTTGGTGAGTACTGGTATATTCTATTTTTTCAGGCTTCTGTTTAACCTATCCATGTCTTTAAATTTAAAGTGACCTTCTTGTTGACATCATTGGATACTCTTTCTTAATCTTCTTTGTCACATCTCTGTCTTTTTAACTGGCATATAGAGAACATGTACCTTTAATATGATTACTGATATTGTTTGATTAATACCTACTATATTTGCAAACCTTTTTTATTTTTCATATTTACTCATTTTGTTCTCCCCTCATTATTTTGTTCTTGCCAATAGTAATGAAACATTTATTGTTTAAGAGATATTTTTATTTTATGTCATCTCAGCACATCCATTTAGTGTTTTGAATTTAGTCTAGTGTCAATAGTATACATTTTAAAATAACAATAATCCACTTTCAAATAATATTGCACAAGTTCATATATACTACATGTTTTTAGAGTATTTCCAGTATGTTCATACTGTTCCTCATATATCCCTTTCATGTATTTCACTTACCTCTCTGCAGTGATAACCCAATCTATTTTTAGTATTATTTGTTTCAACTGTTTTATTTTAGATCAGTGATTTTGCTTTCTTTTATTCCTTATCTGATACTCTTACAATCTTCATGAAGAGCTAAGTTTCTCATGTATATCATTTTCCTTTGGCCAGAATAATTTCTTTTAACAAATTATTTTTGGCAGGTCATGATGTCTGAGATAGTCTTGATTTCTTCTTCACTTACTTCTTTTTTTTTTAGTTGTCAATGGACCTTTATTTTATTCATTTATTTATATGTGGTGCTGAGACTCGAACTCGGTGCCTCATGCGTGCTAGGCAAGAGCTCTACCACTGAGCCACACCCCAGCCCATCTTCTTCACTTCTGAAGGACAATTTCACTGAAAATAAAAGGTAGAGCCGGGCTCGGTGGCACATGCCTGTAATCCCAGCACTTTGAGAGGCTGAGACAGGAGTATTGTGAGTTCAAAGCCAACCTCAGCAACAGCGAGGCACTAAGCAACTCAGTGAGACCCTATATCTAAATAAAACACAAAATAGGGCTGGAGATGTGGTTCAGTGCTTGCGTACCCCTGAGTTCAATCCTGTGAGACATTGATGGAATTCTTGAAGAGAAAGCCCATGAAAGTATGTGGCCCCCAAAAGATTTTGCCCATTCCTCTAAGACTTTATATTCTCAAAATATTTTATCTTCAAGATGCATCAATTCTCCACAGTTTCTATTCGAATATTTCTACCAGTTTATGGTTCCAGTGTCTTCTGTTTTTGGTATATAAATTTTGTGAGGAGAGCTCCAGTTTATAGACCTAGAACCTCTTTTATCTAAGAAAGTACATATACCCTTGAGAAAGGTCCTTGGGAAAGGAGAATAGAATCCTGATTTTCTGAGACTTTTGGAGGTCTTTACTGTGCACAGTCCTATCAGCATTCTGGTCTTCTGGCCTCTCACCAGAATCACCCAGGAAGCTTCACTTAACAACAGTCTAAAACTTTTCCAATTTGCATTGCTAAACTTTCAAAATTCCTCCCACAACTTTCTAAAAGCTCCAAAAGCTTCTGAACCACATTATCATGTTAGTTATAGCAGCGACCTCACTTCTCAGTACCAATTTCTGTTTCAGCCAGCTTTTATCCTGCTGTGACTACAAGAGCTGACAAGAACAATTTCAAGGAGGAAAAGTTGATTGTGGGTTCACAGTTTCAGAGGTCTCAGTTCATAGAAGACTGGCTCCATTCCTTGTGATTTGAGGTAAAGTAGAACCTCTAGCCCTTGTGGCTAGAGGTAAGGTAGGAGGAAGGGCGTGGCAAAGGAAAGAAGCTCAGAATATCACATCAGGAAAGGGGGGAAGAGGGAGATAGAGAGAGAGAGAGTGAGAGAGAGAGAAAGAGAGAGAAAGCAAAAGCAACAGACTCCACGTACCAGGGATAAAATATAAACCCCAAAGGCATGGCCTCATAGACATATCTCCTTCAGCCACATGCTACTTGCCTACAGTCATTCATTTAATGTCCTGAGATTATTGTATTAAGACTCTCATAATCCATTCATTACACCTCTAAAACTTCTTGTATTGTCTCACATGAACCTTGGGGGGTCACCTCACATATAAACCATAATAATCATTCTCTACTGTGCTTTTCTATTTTGTCTGGACATGAGATTTCTATTATCAGTATATATACTTTCATTTATAGGAGATTTGTAAGAGGATCTATCAAATTAGTGCAAAATAGTACATAGGAATAATTAAATTTGGCTTATGAAATGCAGTTGTATTAGGCAACTAAGCCAATCACAGAAACACAATGGCATTTAGTTAGTTTTAATTTCCATTAAAGCTGTTTCATAGATATAAAATTGAAAAGCATTTGATTTTCAACTAGTATAGATAGCTTAAGGCATAGCAAAAATGCTTTCCTCATCTTGCTATGAGATCAAACTCTTTTTAAAATGTTAACCTCTATATCAATCATAGCATAATCAGAAGTGCATGAATATGTCTATACTGAGAGATATAAAAATATTTGTCAGTGCTTTAAACATTTTTCACAGCCAAATACATTATTTAATTCAAAGTTAAAGGGCTTATACTAAAGTTCAAATAATTTTAGTGGATTAGGTGTCATTATGTGAACATCTTTGTCAGCAATTACTGGGTATAAAAATATGAAAACAAGTACAATTTGTCTAAAATAGACATTTTTCCTTTGAAAGGTAATATGAATGTTTCTTTAGTTGCCCTCTTTTATGAAAAACTAGAAATTAGAATCAGCTAGGAGAGTGTCAAAAATTTACCTTCACTTTTCCAAAACTGAAGTTCAATTGAACTCTAACATCAAATAAACAGTCTTTACCTTTAACACTGATGCACCCAAAAGACAGTTTCTACTCACTTTGTATGATTAAAGCTACATTAGGAATATAAATGTATTAATTTATAGATATGGATACTAATTACTTAAATACTGAGTTAAAAACCAGACACTAATATGTGTGGAATAATTGATTCTTGCTGTAAAATAAAACCATAATAAAGGACTTGAAAGTGCTGTCACATTTCACATAACTAGTAAAATCTCAGAATATTTAAAAAATATTCTGGAAGAAAATGTCTTGGGGCTTTTTTACTGAGAATGAATATGTTTGAAAAGATCAAATAATATTCACATATGTCAAATACAGGTTTTAATAACACTTAGAGATAATGAATAAAATTAAAGTAGGTCAATTTAAGTCATTTACTTTCCAAAAGGAGTTACACATCATAATCACTACTTGTTAAGACATAATTAAAAGCAAAAGATGATATTTACCAAAGAAAGCTCAGTTACTGAACATAAAAAACTCACCATGAATCATTTTATCATCATTTAATTTTCACATTTATCTCTTTTATTAGCATTTCAGCATTTTGTAGTTAATGGCCATGTAAATATGATAATGTGATAATAATTGACATAAGAGTAAAGATCAGTCATGAAAACAGAGTGCCTTTGTTTAACCGCTGATGTTTTAGCTGTCTATTATTATTGTGATTGAAATATAAGACAGATATTTTCTAGTAGATACTAAAAAACATCTTCATGGGCTTATGTATCTTATCTCTGGGAACAAATGATTCCAAAAAAAAAAAAAAAAAGGAGAAAGCATTTCTTGGGTTCATCAAATCTAATCCCAAATTTAAAACATGATCTTTACATAACAGAGTTATTACTTTAGTAAAACTTTTATTCAATCTAAGTCTCTAGCACTAAATTTCTCAGATCATGATTTCAAAGAGATTGCTCTCATTAAGAGAGCATAATTAGCTTAATAAAAGTGTGTCATGGTTCAATATAAATATCTAATTTCCTTTTATGCACAAGAAACTGTTTCTTTAAAAAGTGTGAGTATACTGCATGGATGAGTTTTTTATAATGGCCATCAGTTAAAGTGACTATTCCGAAAGAATTCTAGATAAGCAATATTCTTTCTAGAAATTAATATAATTTCTTAATTTTTGAAGGAAGTAGAAGGTGAATGAACCAGAATCAACAAAGGAATTGATAGTTTAAGTAAACCAAGTATTATAATCCTTACTCTCGAGTAGACATAGCACATGATATTTTATTTTTAAATTCTACGTTTTGGAAGATTTCAAAGAATGATTCACTTATCTATTATTTGTCTACTATTTAAAAAATAACAAATATTGCTGTTTCCATCATATTATGTGAGATTAACTAAAATACATACTTGATAAAATTTGCTTTAAGTCTAAGACTAGAAATACATTAACACTTTTTCTCTTCTAAATCAGAATTTATAATTAATGAGGTAGAGCTAATTAATATTTTATAAATTATTACTGATAGAATTATATAGACATGGCTTTCAGTAAAATCTGGTTTCAAGAAAAAAGAACCACTATCTAAATTTTTTCTCTCATATGTATATATATATTGTTTGTATATATATATTGTATGTATATATATATGTATATATATTGTTTCTTTTTATTTTTTATTTTTATTTATTTGGTACTGGGGATTGAACTCAGGGGCACTCGACCACTGAGCCACATCCCCAGCCCTATTTTGTGTTTTATGTAGAGACAGGGTCTCACTGAATTGCTTAGCACCTCGCCGTTGCTGAGGCTGGCTTTGAACTCATGATTCTCCTGTCTCAGCCTCCATAAGTGCTCTGATTACAGGCGTGTGCCACCGCACCCGGCTTATTGTTTCTTTTTTCTTTGTCTTTTTCCTTTTCCTTTTTCTGATTTGTTTTTGTTACTGGGGTTTGAATCCTTAGACTCTTAGACATTTTGCCATTGAGCCACATCACTCGCCCCATTTATTTTATTTTTTAAATTTTGAGACAGTGTCTAAGTTGCTTAGAGACTCACTAAATTGCTGAGTCTGGCCTCAAACTTGTGAACTTCCTGCCTCAGCCTCTCTAGTTCTTGAGATTACAGGACTGTATCACCAAACCCAGTATTTTTTTTTCTTACTTTTTCTGAAAGGAATATTTAATGTGTATTTTTTTTTGTTCCTGCTCTTTTTAATTTTTTGTTCACCATTGTATTTGTGAGTTATATTTCCGGTACTGCATGTCTTCACTTACACTGAATACTTTTATTGCATTCATTGAAATTGTCATATACTTTTTCTTTAGTTGTATTTAATAAGTGGAAAATCACATAATCATTCAAATGTTAAAACATCCTCATGTTCCTGAAATGAACCCAGACTGTTTTTTTTAATTAATATGTAAGTTTATATAGTAAGTATGTCTTTTAGGAGTTGCCTGTAAATTTATTGTTTTGTAATTATATTTTCAGATTATATCAGAATTGTTCTGATTTTATGAAATAAAACTCTTCTTTTTTGTATTCTTTGAAGGAGTTTACAAAAATGTGAATTATTTTTCTTAATTATTTAGTAGAATTCAAATTGTAGCTTTGTGAGTGGGCCTGGAATTTCTTTTGTGAGAATTACTTTTCTTAATAGATGCATTTTTAAATGAATGAAAGATAATTTAGATTGTTATTTTCTTTTTTGTCTAGTTCGAGAAATGTTTCCTCTTGATGAATTTATCTATTTCATTGACACATTCATATTTATAAAGTTGTTCATTATATCACTCCCTCTTCACACCAATGCATTTTAATTATTAATTTTTTAAAATTATAAATATACAATTTTTAGTTGGATATATTTATGGGATACAAAGTGATGTCATGATTTATGAATGCAATGTAGATAACTAAATCAAAATGATTACAAAATTTATCACCTCAAAATGTATCATTTTTTGTGATGAGGGCATTTTGAAATTTACCCTCTTAGAAATTTAAAAATGTATATTATTATTAGTTTCATGCTGTGTGAGGTGTGTTAAAGTGACCATTCCTCTTGTCTAATTGAGGCTTTGTACCCTTTGACCATCATCTCCCCATCCCCAGCCCTCATCCACCCAGCCTCTGTAACCACTTTACTTTCTACTTCCCTAAGTTTGTTTCAAATCCCACATAATAGTGAGAATGTACAATATTTGTGGTTCTGTGCTTGGTATATTTCATTTAGCATAATGTTCTTCAATTCCATGCATGTTGTTTCAAGTGACAAAATTTCTCTTTTCAAGCTAAATGGAATCTGTGTGTGCATGTGTGTGTGTGTGTGTGTGTTTGACATTTGTGACATTTTCTTTACTCATTCATCTATCAGTGGACACTAAGGTTATTTCCACAATTTGGCTACTGTGAGTAATGCTTTAATGAGCATGGAAGTGCAGATTTTTTTTTGACAAAATAATTTCAAATCTTTTGAGTAAATACCCAGAAGTGGGGTTGTTGAGTCATAAGTTAATTTTATTTATTTATTTTTATTTTTTCATGAACCTCAATGCACTTTCCTATAAAGTTTGTACTAATTAAAATTCCCACCAATAGTATAAAAGTGCTTACTGTTGTACACTATCTCACCAGCATGTTTTATAACTTGTCTTTTTGTAATAGCTTATTCCTTATCTCTCCCAAAAATGTTTATAATTCACTGTTGAGTATGATATTAGCTACGGATTTTTCATATATGACCTCTATTTTGTTGTCCTCTTTTCCTGGTTGGTTGAGAGTTTTTATCACACAAAGGTGTTGCTGTTATGGTTTGGATCTGAGGTGTCCCCAAAAAACTCACATGTGAGACAATGCAAGAAGGTTCAGATGAGAAGTGATTGGATTGTATTTAAACCCCTCTTAGGAATTAACTGAGTGGTAACCGAAGTGGCAAGGTAAGGCTGAAGGAGGTGGAAATTGGGGTGTAGCTCTGGGGTATATATTTTGTATCTCAAGAGTGGAGATTATCTGCTTCTTGATCACCATGATGTGATCTGTTTCCCTCTGCCACACACTCTACCATGTTGTTCAGCCTCATCTTGAGCCCCAAGAAATGGAACTGGCCTTCTGTGGATTAAGACCTCTGAAACCGTAAGCCCACAAATAAACTCTTTCTCATCTATAATTGTGCTGATCAGGTGCTTTAGTCACAGCAGGGAAAAAGCTGACTAAAACAGTTGAATTTTATCAAGTATTTTTTGTTATCTATTGAGATGCTCATGTGATTTTTGTCTTTCATTCTTAATGTGATATATCACATTAATTGATTTTCTTAAGTTGGAACAACCTTGAATCTCAAATGCTACATTTATAAGAGTGTGAAACAATGTAAAAAAGGGAAAGAATGGTCTATTCAATAAATGGGGCTGGGAAAACTGATTGCTGATGTGAAAAAGCATGAATCTAAACCCTTATACCATTTACAAAAATAAACTCAAAATGCATAAGACTTAATTGTAACATCTAAAATGTAAAAGTACTGGAATAAAACTTAAGAAAAAATGCTTATGGCATTGGTCTTACAATAGATTGAGAGGTATAAGGCCAAAGGCAAAGATAAAAAAGCAAAAATATGCAAGTGACCACATCAGACTAAAAGGCACCTGAGCAAAAGAAACAGCAAAATGAAAAGCAGTGTATGAAACAAGCCAACATATTTCAAATCATGTATTGGATGAAGAGTTAATTTCCAAAACACATGAAGAACTCATGTAAGTCAATAGCAAACAGATAAAATAGTCTGATTGAAAAGGAGTAAGGCCTTTAATTGATATTTCTCAAAGGAAAACCTTTAAATAACCAGCTAGTATAATAAAAAGGTTCTCAACATTACTAATAATCAATAAATACAAACAACTCCATTGAGACCTCACCTCATTCCTGTTAGAAAAACCTTTAAATAACCAGCTAGTATAATTAAAAGGTTCTCAACATTACTAATAATCAATAAATACAAACTGAACTCCATTGAGACCTCACCTCATTCCTGTTAGAAATGACCATTGTCAGAATCACAAGTTCAAAGCCAGCCTCAGCAATGGTGAGATACTAAGCAACTCAGTGAGACCCTGTCTCTACATAAAACACAAAATAGGGCTGGGGATGTGGCTCAGTGGTCAAGTGCCCTGAGTTCAATCCCTGGTGCAAAAAAGTAAAAAGAAAAAAGAAAAAAAGAAGTGACCATTATTATAAAAAATCAATAAAAACAAACAAAAGTGTTGGCAGGAATGTAAAGAAATTGGAGCCACTGTATATTGTTGGTGGGACTGAAAAATGGTGCAGCCTCTATGAAAAACAGTGGGATTTTCTCAAGAAATTAAATATAGAACTACTTTATTATCCTACAATACTCCTGGATATTTATTCAAAAAAACTGAAATAAGGATCCTGCAGAGATATGAGCATCCTTGCAATCATGATAGCATTCACAATAGGCAGATGGGGGAATAACCAAAATATCCACAAATGAGTGACCACACACACACACACACACACACACACACACTCTATCAGCCTTAAAATAGAAAGAAATCCTACATTGTGACATGGATGATGCTTGATGATTTAATACTAAGTGAACGTACAAATACTGCCTAATTCTACATAAATGAGCTACCTAAAATAGTCAAACTCATAGAAGCTGAATGCAGAACGGTGATTTGTAGGTCCATGGAGGTTCATAATGGGAAGTTGCTACAATGTGTATAAAGTTTCAGTAATGCAAGATGAATAAGTTCTAGACATCTACTGTATAGTATTGTTTTATGACTACTTATATTGTACACTTAAAATCTACTAAGAGTGTAGATTTCATGTTAAATATTTTGTCCTCATAAAAGAAAATCTAAAATTAAAAAAAAACTGTCATAATTTTGGATATTTGATCACTTAGCTTTCAAACCTCCTTTACCTGCTTTTACTAATTTTGCAAGTCATTATGGTTGCTATTTTAAATTTTCCTGCACAATTATTTTTTTTATTATGGGATATTTGACAAAATAAGAGCCATTTTGAAATGAAATATTCCAATTGTGAAAATGAAATTTTCCCAATTGTTCTTAAAAATTTTAAAAAACCCACTCAACATACCAAAAAAATTTAAATATATGAACATACTAAATATAAAATATGGATAGAAGGGATTCAGACAAACTTCAAGTCAGTGTTTACTTCTGGGATTAGAAGATAGAGAATTTATTTTTTAAGATCACTAAAGGAAACATGATTCACCTTAGGATATCAAAAATTGGGACAAAGTAGGATTACTTGAACTAAAATTAATTATGAAAGAATGTGCAGGAGGCAGGACACTGTGTACTAACCATAGGTTCGCAGCAAAAAATGTCCCATTCCTAAATCAGTTCTCAGAGGAAAGAAAACTTGACCAATATTAAGTTGTGATTTTAGCTGGAAAAGAGTTACCACAAAGTGATCATCTTCAGAGGATGAAATGACCCAATGTTAATTATCTCTCCTGTAACCTCCTACTAGATTTTCCACTGGCATCCTAACTGAAAGAAGTAAGGGATCCTTTTGAATCAATAGATACAGATCAGCCAATTGTTGAAGTATGGATGGAGAAATCTAGTAGACAACAAAATAAGGAATTAAAATTAATGTTTTCTCTTAAATATTTAAGACTGAGAAAACTTAAACACATTTTTAAATATTATTATTTTTGTGTAGACATGAAGTAATTTGAACATTCATCCTAAGTTTAGGTTTGAAACTTCCCATGATATGAGTCTTTCTTTTCTAATGGGGAAGGGGAAATTTACTCTCAGTCTCCATTCTTTCTGGAAACTGGAAACATGTGACCTAGGAGCAGCTGATCAAATGGGCCCAGTAATATTTTAATTCACAAATAGAGAAATCCGCACTGAAAAGGCTTAATCTTTTGGTGATGTGATGCTAAAGGATTTGTGGAGGCAGCATTGCAAGACACATCTGGCCTCAGGATTGACAGCTGAATTGTTTCTGAACAGCATTAGTATATTCCCTAAATCAGCATTTTGAGTCTAACTCTCTGACCATATCAGACAATTGTGTGATAAACTTTCACAAATTTCTTCTATTCATATACTATCAAATATATATTCTGTTTTTGCAAATTTGAAACATGATACAGCATTTGAGGCCATACAGAAGCAACAGAAATTACAGTCTTTCAGTAACATTGTAGCTAGTGGTACAAAAACTAATAGTATGAAAAAATGTGACTCAAGCAGCCCACCATGTTCAAAGACAGGATCAGTAATAAAATTAATTTCTTTGATCAAAAATTATAAGGCTAGCATTGAAGGTGAACTATCAAGGCACCCAGTAGCTATTGGCACTAAACAGCATGATGGTCACAAATGGTTGAAAGATGGGGTGATGAACTGGAAGCTTCCCATTGCACCACAATTAACTAAATGTTCAAAATTCTTCCCTCATTATATGTTTAAAAATCTGGCAAAAATAACATAATTTTTTTATAGGTCAAGTAAAATAAAACTTAAAATTTTCTTCATGGTTTTCTAAATTCTCACAATTTTATAGAGTGGGATAGTCATTTATATAAAATTGGAATATAGGTTTGAAAAGATAGGACACTGTATTGGATGGGGAAACCATCAGATGATTTAGATGGCTTAAGGAACTGTAAGGGGCCTGATGTTTTATTAAATAGCACCTGTGGTATAGTGGGAAGAGAAGAAGATAGAAACTTTAAATGTAGATTACAACATATTTATTCTGTCTAGCATGCTCTTCATTAATTTTACAAAGTTCTTAGTCATTATTACTATAAAGAAAAATAGCATTTCTATCTGCTGTGGTTTGAACCTGTTCACAAAATCTTGATGCCATGGGAGCTCAATCCTCAGTGCAGTCATGCTGAGCAGTGGGACCTGAATCAATGCCATCACTGCAGGAATCAGTGAGTTACTGACAGGGAGTTTGTTATGAAAGAGAATTTAGGCCACACTTATTGTCTCTCTTACGTGCTCTTTTGCATTTCTGCCTTTGAATATGTGATGACAATGGCTAGCTGGAGTTAGATGCTGGTCCCTTGATCTTGAATTTACTAGCCTCCAGAAATTCTAAGACAGATCTCTGACCATAAGTTGACTTCTGTTATAGAAGCACAAAATAGAGTAAGATACTATCCTTCTTCCAAATCTATTTTAAACCAATTTACTAGTAATTTCTTATATTTGTTCTTTGCTTTATTTAGTTTAACTTATCAGAAAGTCTCTGCCTTTTAATATTATAAACTAACTCATTTATAGTATTAGGAGAATTGAAATGATTTCATTCCTAAAATATTTTTCTTGTGTATTTCATACTTATTATTTTTAGTCTTCCCACATTTTAGCTAGATTAGTTAACTTTGATCATTGTTAGATTGAACTGGTGTTTGGAAAGGCACTGTATATCCCATCTAAGAGATCACTACCATATTGCTACAAAGAGCAGGTCAAATGCTTTCACCACACCTGCACTGCAGCTGCCACTTTATTGAATATTGCTCCAGGAGCTGAAACCACTGCTCTCTCCGGAAATAGATGACATTTCCTTCATGTCTGCTACCTGCATTGTAATGGATGATCCATTATCCCTATTGTTTCACATAAAAATCTAAAATAAATCTATACAAAAATCTAAAATAATCTATATAAAAGATTTATATAAGATTTGGAACTTAGAACCATGCTTTCAGTTCCAAAGTAAATGAGGTAAGTCTTTTGCCTCATAAGATGGTGCTTGATCCAAATGCAGGAGAGAGATTCAGAGGTACACTTGCTGGATATCAAAGATGACTGGCAAATATCTATTATCGGGGGCTTCCTGTTTAGCTGTACATAATCAAAGAAGGAAAAACTGTAAGGAAGGTCCAAAATTTTATTTCTGAGTTATATTAAAAATATTTTAAAAATTTGAAATAAAAGCTTTTATTTTCTTTGAAGAAGAACCACAGGCTCTTCAATCTTTGAACATCAGATTCTGAGTTCTTTTGTGTTTTAGTTTTGGTGTGTGTTATCTTCACAATTTTGTATAAATATTCTATAATTAACGGACTAAACCTTTTAGGGAACCATATACAATAAAACCCAATGGGGGACAAACAGAAGTAGAGGAAATAGGAGAATTAAGAATACTAAACACAAATCATTTTTCATCATACAGCAAGTGAAGACTTGTCAGTTAATGCTATATATTCATTTCAACAATTAATACTGAGCCAGTATTAATTGTTTCCTCAGTGGTCACAAAAGGAGCATCTAGATTCTGAAAACTAGAAAAAGGTAAATGGTAATATATCTACAGAATTTTTTGAGGTTACTACAAAGAAAGAAAACTACTTTTTAAATTTTATTTTCTGTATGTCTTAAAGAAAAGGAAAAATAGGGAGATCTAAAGAGAAAAAGAAAAGGAAAAACAAAGAAATATAAAAGTAGTAAGAATAATTATGTTAGTATAAATATAATTTATTAATATTTATTATGGTTTGGATATAAGGTGTCCCCCAAAAGCTCACGTGTGAGACAATGCAAGGTTTGAAGGAGAAATTATTGAGTTGTGAGAATCTTAACACAATCAATGAGTGAGTTAATTTCCTGATAGTGATTAACTGAATGGTTTGGTTGTTTTGTTTTTGTGGTGCTGGGGACTGAACCCAGGGCCTTGTGCATGCAAGGCAAGCACTCTGCCAACTGAGCTATATCCCCAGCCTGTGATTAACTGAATGGTAACAGGAATTTGTGATGGTGTTTTCATTGAATATATTATTTTCAGGTAAATTTCTGCTCTTCTTACCCATCACTCCTACTTTCACATCAGATTTCTTTTAGGTGAATCCATTAGCACCCATTAGAACTTTGGCTCACTTAGGAGATGCTATTCAGTGGTAGTGATTTAGTATTTCACCAAAATTTATTTATATATTTATTTATTTATTTACTTACTTATTTATGTTAGTTTCTTCCAAATCCACAGCTCACTTTGTGCCTTCATGAACTTTTAAGTTTAAATTTTAACTCCAATGAATTCATTATTATTGTCTTAGAAATGAAATAGGAAAAATATTAATTATAACAATTATAATAAAATCATAATAACATAAACCAACTTGATTAAAGTGATAATGGTGGCAGTATAAAGGGATAATGGCAAATTGTAAAAACGAAGGCCTATATTTGAAAGGAAATAAATTATATTTGGTGCTAAAAAAATATGTTCCAAGACAACAACAACAGCAACAAAAAAAAAAAACTGGTATTTTTTTATAGCTTCGGCCTCAATATTTCTCTCCCCTTTCTTGTATTTTACTTGTTATATTTAATCAAATTGTCTACTAATATATTTTTCTAGTTGTTTCTACTAATAAGTTTGAGCCTTAAAAGACAATCATTTCTAGGTGAATTTTCCTCTAATGCTAGATTGCAAACCCCCTCTGAAGAAATTTCTGCTTCTTTTATAGTTCTCAGGTCTTAGAAATGGGTTTACCTCACACAGTGCACAATAAGATCTTCAAATTGACATTTTCTACATCAATTATTGATTCTGTTTTTCAAGCTCTGGTGCTTCAAAAGAACTGTCTTGGTTTGCTGATTATAGAGGTTTGTAAAATTATTTTAATTGTACATGCAGATTCCTTAGGTTTCCTCAATATCAAAGTGCAAACCTTTTGTAGTGTGTGTTACTTCTATATCATCGAAGTTTTTCACTACAGATTGATATTTTAGTTGTATTTTCTGAATTTGACTTCATTGGCAAGTCCTGGGAGATCAGTTCTATAGCTTTCTGTAGAAAGACTCTGGAAGCCTATAGCTATACTTCTCTAAGATTAACTAGTTATCTAAAACATTTTTTATGCCTATAATGTGTATGCTCTCTTCCCATTAACACATCCCAGATCTTATTTAATTGCATAGCCATAGGCATGATGAGAAAGAAATTGTCTTTGAAAAGCACATCTGCTTTTAAATAAGGAAAATGTCTTATTCTTGGTGTGTATTTTTTTCCCTAGCATTTTCTATCTCTAGGGTGGAATATCACCATTTTTAGAAGAGAACCCTAATGAGAGAGCTTGCATATGCATATGGTATTCAGTGTGACATTAGCAGGTGCAACACTGCTTTAAAGACGGCAGTTCGGAATTTTTTAAATGAATGTGAAAATACTTAGGGAACTCCAATCTGTTTGATTTAAGCTACAGGATAGTTTCCACCTTGGCTATTCTTCCATATTCAAAACACCTTATAACTGTATCTTTTTCCTTCTATTAATGATATAAAATAGGCCATTAATATGATAGCCTATATAAAAATACAACATCAATTTATATCAGTTTAGAACCCAAGACTGAGATATTTCAAAGATTCTCTGGAATCCTTTTCACAGTCTAACTGCTATGGCAGAAATTCAAATCCCCTATGCTGATTTCATTAAAATGTTGGCATAATCACTTTGAAAAAATAAAAAGAAACACAAGAAAGACCTGTTTTCTTTTGGTCTAGCTAGTTTTAAAATATCATTTCAAAGCCCAATCTTTTTTTATTTTTTATAGTACTAACCCTAATCTGTTCATTTAGGTAGTTCATCACTCTATGCTTAAGACTATTATTTGAGGAATCATTGGCAGTTTCAAGATATTGATCGAATATCTTTTCCAGCTCACTTTTAGAATGTTAAAGGGCTTAAAAATCCTCTAGCATTTTGACTAGTCACAAATATAAAGTAGAAAGCAATGAGTGACAAAGCAATATTATAAAATATTTTGTGAACCAAATGGGAACACAGGCATTTATTTTTAATTTTTAACAAAACTCTTGAGGTTCTCTGCCATGCATTTGAACACAAAATAGTATCTATTTGTTTTTGTTCACTAATTATAGCATGTATGCTAAGGCTGAATTTCGACTAGAAACTCTGTGAATCAGTGTCATAGATTGAGCTAGTAAGGATTCCATGGACAGTGCTTATTTACTTAGTGGTTGTTATATTGGCTAGGTAGCATGCAAAGGCCTTAGTATTGATTCATTTAGTCTTCTAAAATGATTACAGGAGTAAATGTTACTGACCCACATTCAATGGTTAGGAAGATGACCACCTCCTTAAGATTGCAGAGTGCTAGAACTCTGCTGCAGTTTGGGCACAAACAACATTCATTCTTCCACACTGACCTCCAGGTAATGTTAACAAATTATTTTCTGATTATCATAGCATATCTGGTCTCCTTGTGTTACTCTAAATTGTCTCCTATTTGGCTTGCTATAGTCAAACTATATTTTTCCAATCTAGTAAATGAATCATAGGTAATATTCCATTGTTATTTTAATTTACATTCCACCAATTATTAATGAGATTCAAATAAATCAATTCTTCCTTATATTTTTCAGATATTTGGATGTTCATTTCTGTAAAGTGATAGTTTGATTAATTTGTTTATATTCTATAGGGTTAATTCCTGTTGATTTATAATAATTTATACATCTATGTGTTTATGTGTATGTATATCTATGTACACATATTGATAGATATTTAGGGATATAAATAGGTTCTGAACACAAGTCTTCAGATATATGATCTTGTGTTGTCTTAGTGAATGTGACAGAGGTGGAGCTTCTTTTACCTTTTCTTTTTTCTTTTTTTTCTTTTTGGTACTGGGAACTCCAGGGCACTGGATCACTGAGCCACATTTCCAGCCCTATTATTTTGTGATTTATGTAGAGACAGGGTCTCACCGAGTTGCTTAGCACCTCGCCTTTCCTGAAGCTGGCTTTGTACTCTCGATACTCCTGTCTCAGCCTCCCAAAGTGCTGGGATTACAGACGTGTGCCACTGTGCCTGGTTTACATGTCTTCTTGTTCTTATTTTTCCATGTCAGTGCAAATGATACCTTGTTTTGAATTTTATTGCCTAGTTGTTAGTTGATGATGTATAATTCACTTTGATCTATTTATTTTGTACCTAGAAAATTAGATAATCCTCTTATTAATTATAGCATTTTTTCTCAAATTTCAGGGGCTTAATAATATCTGAAAGTTTGACTGTTTTATTTAGTTTTGTTTTTATTATTGTACACTATTTTCTTCTACTCTCCTAATATGTTCACTTGTAACTCCAGTAAAATATTGAACATAAATGATAAAATTGAGCATCTCTGCCAGGTGTGGTGGTGCCTGCCTATAATCTCAGCAGCTACGGAAGCTGAGGCAAGAGAATCTTGAGTTCAGAGCTAGCCTCAGCAACTTAGCAAGGCCTCAGTGAGACCCTGTCTCTAAATAAAAAAATATAAAAAGGGCTGAGGATGTGGCTCAGTGGTTAAGAGCCCCTGGGTTCAATCCCTGATACCAAAAAGGGGGGGCATTTTTGAATTTGTCATATTTCAAAAGAATATCTTTCAATACTTCCCATTGAATATGGCATTTATGTAGTTTTAAATATATAGTTCTATTGGATTAGGTTAAATCCTTTTGATCTGTAGTTTCTCACTTATAGGAAACTAGAAATACAGAAAATAACTAATAGGGATTTTTATTCACATGGAGGGAAAAACTAGAAATGGATGATTAATGTAGATCAAAAAGTACACATGTGAAATTATAATTCTGCCAAATTCTTTCTTTGTATGTGTTTAAATGATCTTTTAGTTATTTTCTCCTCTACTTTTTTAATAGGGTGGTTTTTCTTCATTGATCCCTAATGTTAAGCAAATCTAGATTCTTGTGAGATTAACTCCAATTTTATACAAATGTAGTATTATTTTTTACATACCTAGGTACTCAATTTGTTAATGTCTGTATATTATTCCATGAAAATTATTCTTTCTTTATTTTCTGGCTAATTTCTACATCTCTCTGTCTTTCATGAAGTTTTTCTGTGATGTATCAAGGTGAGAATTTCTTCCTTCTTTTCATTAAAATAAAACTTAAGACAAATTAAATTTAGCAGAGTTTAATTGAACAAGGAATGATTCACCAATTGGGCATGCCTCAGAACTAGAAAAGATTTAGAGAGCTCTGCTCCATAATGTGGGCAGGCAGCATTTATGGAGAGAAAATGGAATTCAGTACAGAAACAGCTTGATTGATAATAGGTCTACCTTTGCCTCATTTGAACTGTGTTCTTATCAGTTGGCTGATTGTGACTGCAGCTCAGCTTCTGTGATTGGCTGAGATTCATCTATTTAGTACAAAAGTATACTCTTTTGTTAGACTAGCCATTAGTTCATGTGCTAAGTTGAGGTTCATTACATAAGGACTCCAGTGAGCAGGCATCACAGGTCAAATGCAGTTTACTCCGTCCTTCATTTCTCCCTCCCTTTTTCTTTCACTACTCCTCCTCTTTCTCTCTCTTCCTCTCTCCCACTCCCTCGTTCATTTTATTCTACTTGAGATTCAGTGGATTTCTTTAAAGTGTCAGTTGCTGTTATGAATGTCCAAGACAAGATCAGTACAAGTTGACTAACAGGAAAGTACAATGAAATTTAACCTAATTGAGAAGGGATTTCTTTGTGATCCTCTTGACATTTTTTTAATGCCTTTTCTACCATTGAACTTCATCACATTTAAGATCTTCATATGGATTGAGAATGCTTGTGAGGAAAAAATATTGCAGTTTTCTGCTTATTCTTCTAAATTTTTGTCTTCAAATAGGTGTTCCTTTAATAACTCTTTAGTATATACTCTTGAATAATTTACAGAATATTAGAAGTATTATCCCTGCCATTTTAAGCTATTTTTTAAAGAGAAATTAATGCTATATATTACTAAGAAAGATATGTGATACCTAAGATAGTATTTTCCATTGCTATGCGATACATCCTTAGAACATCCATTGTTCACCAAATTATATGCCATGCATTATTTTGTATACGTGAGTATTAAAGTTGTATTAAAGAATACAACTAAGTTGTATTAAAGAATATAAGAAATGTCATTAAGCTCATAGAATTTATAATCTAGCTTATTTTTCTGTTTGTTTTTAAACTAAAATCTATAAAATAACACACCTAGTTACCTAGACTTTAATCTGTGGGCAAACACATTAGCTATAGTAAATGTTATTTTGAAAATTACAAATGAATAATAGTTTTCTACCTATTGCTGTTTTTTAATTTGAATTTTGTTTGATTAGTAGATAAATACATCAGAGTTCCAAGTTGTTTTTTGTGATGGTTAATCTTGGTTGTCAATAGGACTGAGAGATGCCTAGAAAAATCCTAGTAAAGAACACTGCTGGGTTTTTCTCTGAGGGTGTTTACAGAGGTGATTGGCCTGTGAGTCAGTGAACAGAGAAGACCCGCCCTGAAGGTAGGCTGCATCATCCAAGCCCCAAGGTCCTGATGAAACAAAAAGAAGAGGGAAGTTGACCTGTTCACAAGGGCACACGTTCTATTCTTCTTGACCTGGTTAAATTTTCTTACTGCCATCAGCTATGGCCATCAGGCTCCAGGTTCCTCAGCCTTTTAACTTTGACTCTAGTGAATCTCCAGGGAGATCTCAGGCCTTTAGCCTTGAACGAGGGCCACATCATTGGTCCCTCTTGTTCAGCTTCTCAGATTGAGCAGCTCCTGATTTCCCTGGCTCTCCAGCCAACTGGGACTATGCAGTCTCTGCTAGTGTGAGTCATATTACATATGCATACTATATATTCATAGATTTTCTCTAAATAACCCCAATATTCTCTTTTTCAATCACTAGTTGGTTAATTTAACTTGCTGATTTTTTGAAAGTTTTTAAACCACTGAAATAATTTGGTGAAATAGTGTAGATATACTTTCTATTAAAATCTTAAATCTGAGTTCATCTCAACATATACAGTATCTTTTTTTTCTTTCTCCTCCCTAGAGCAGCCTGCCTGGATATTTGATTTCTCTCTCACTCGCTTTGTGTGCGTATGTGTGTGCTTGTGTAAATAAATTTATAATTATGAATTTTGATTGTTTATTTTTTTCTATAGATTTCAGCATTGTTATAGTCCTTTCGGTTTTGTTTGTATTTTTTTTTCTTTCCTTGACTACAGCATTTTAAAATTCTTATTTGTTATAACCATTTGAGGCCAGTGTTGTTTGTCCTTGTTTCTTTTACACAATTGATTTTTAACCACCCAAAGATAAACTGTGACTTCCAACTGCTCTGCAGCTCTAGCTGTTGCAATTCCTTTTTTGAAACGGCTGAGTGAGCTGGAGATGACTCAAATCAGGAGCAGGGCATGAAACAAATGATTTCTTCTCTCATGAATCTTTGACTCAGCATTTGGCAAATTCTAGGGATGTTGAGGCATTACCAACTGTATCATTCTTCTACTTTCCCTAGGTTGTTCCGACATTTTTGATCAATTAGAACTTCATGAAAATACTCACATTTTTGCAACTCATTTAAAAATGCATGAAAAATCTGACTTTTTTTCAGTGATAACTGTAGTGCAAATTAAAAGAAAAATATAACTCAAGGTAATTTTAATTTACCTTATAATGTGTACATTTTCTGAGACTATACCATTTATGAAAACATTTTTAAATGATTATTTAATAGAGCATTAATTACTGGTTTTCATTACATAAATTAACATGGTGCACAGAGAACAACCTGATCCTATGGCAGGCAGCCTCACGATTGTTCCAACACAAATGATTCATCAGAATTTAAAGGCAATCACAGTTTCACTTTTACACTTTGACTGATCTGCTCTCCATGCCTATAGCTTTTATTTTCTTTTTCTTTTTTTAGAAAATGTCATATAAGGCAGGCACATTGGCATACTACCTTAACTCTCATCACTGGAGACTTGGGTAGGAAGATCACAAGTCTGGGAGGCCAGCCTCTGCAGCTTAGAAGTTGTAAGCCACTTAGTGAGAATGTGTCTTAAGAAAAAAAAAAAAGGACTGGGGATGTAGCTCAGTTGTAAATTGCCCCTGGGTTCACTTCCCAGTGCCCACTCCCAATCACATAAATTGAGTCATACAGCATGCAACCCTTTAAGACTGGTTTATTTCATTCAGAATAATGCCCTTGATATTCATCCAAGTTGCCATTGAACCATAAATTTGTTGATTTTACTTTCTGAGTAGTATTCCATTGTTGAGATATACCATTATTTTTCTATTTTCACTTGCTAAACATCGTTGACTTATTTTGGTCTAGGATAATTATGAATGGAAGATATGAAATAGTTTGAGGTTTTTTAACTTTGAGATTTTCTTTGAAGTTATTTATTTATATATATGTAATTGCTTTAAAACTATTTATTGAAAAGATTTCTTTCTTCTTTACCTTTGGATCATTGCCAAATATAATTTGGTCTTGCATATGTAGATCTATTTTGGAACTCTCTATTTTATTGACCTCTCTATACCCTCACTGATCCATTCAACCAGTATCAATTATAGAATCATAGATTTATCATAGATTTAAAACTTAGGAGTATTATTTTTCCATCTTTTTTTCCTTTTTTCACAATAGTGTCAATTATTCCAGTTCCTTGAGCTTCTTAGAATACTAGTCTTCTAAAAACTTCGATTTTTTTTCTTTCTCAAAGCAATTTATTTTCAACTATGGAAAGTAACAATCACTTGAAAAAATACATATGCCACCCAATAATAGAGTGTATAATGGACAAGCGAGCTTCACCATCTACAATGTACTTGGCATCCCAACGTGGCACCCCACACCTGACAGTGTCAGGTAAGACAGTTTTCAGACCCTATTCTGCATTGCTACTCAGTTCTTTCTTCTGAGTTTAATTTTATTCCACAATAATCCTTTCCAAGTTCCTTAAGTACAAGTCTCTAGGAAAAACATTTCTCAGCTTGTGTTCATTTTCGCCTTTCTGTTGATAATCAGTTAAAGTAATTTAAAACTCTACATTAATATTTATTTTTTCTTAAAATTTTGAAGGCAGTATTTTATTTGTTTTGCTTTAATTACTATTAGGTTGATGTTAAGTCTAATAAGTTATTTTTTGTAGGTAATCTCTTTTTGTTTGTTTGCTTTTAAATGTTTTGGTTCATTTGTGCAGTTTTGCCAATATCTTTTTAAGTTTGCTATGTACAAATTTAGATTTGCTTAATTTACTGAATCATTTTTTACCTTATTTCTCCTTTTATGTTAATGACAAATGCTTGTACCTGTTGGATTAAATTTAAATGTTGAAAAATATTAAAATTTAATTAACAAGAGCACAATATCCAGGTTGGTGGTATACACACATGTAATCCTCTTGACTTCCGAGGCAGAGGTGGGAGGATCACATTTAGGCCCTCCTGAGCAGCTTACTGAGGCACAGGAACTTGCAAGACCCTTTCTTTAAACAAACAAACAAACAAACAAACAAGGACAGAGTGTATAGCTCTGTGGTAAAGTGCATCTTGGTTCAGACTTCAATACCAAAAAAAAAAAAGTAAAATAAAATAAAATTCAATGTAACAAATTCTTACTGTAATAGAGTTCAAAATGTTTCAAATGGTATTCTCTAAGTTTAAAATAAAGATAATATGTTAGAAATTGGCACTAGCATTTTAACTTGGACATCAGTCTAATTCTCTCCCCCTGGATAAGCATGGATACATATGATTTAATTTTTAGATGTAAGTGACCATTTTTTTCATGTATCAATATATTAAACCGTTTTACAATATTTACCATATTTATTGTTCATTTATTCACACAACTTTGTGAACATATGATCATTAGCCACCCCCCCATGGATAATTACATCAATTACTGAAATTTATTTAAGGAAATACAGAAATCCAATGCCCATGGGAGTAATGGGGGTTAGTACAGTTTCTCTGGAAAAAATGCTTGGACCATTAACCCATAAGAACAAAATATTTATGTTATAAATGAACTTGTTTGAAGTTGAATACTAATCTAGGAGGGGATTTACAGGGTTCTCAGGCTTACTTAAGGTTCAGATATTATAATATGAATTTGTTGGCTGATATGGTTTCATCAATCTTATTCAGTTTAAGAGAGCTACATTTTTTTCTCTTTATGTTTTCTTAAATAAAAACAGTAATAGCTTGATCATTAACACGTAGTCTAATAAATCAGATTGAAAGGAGTATTACAAAATGCAATCAGAACATATACAATTATTTACATTTAAAAAATATGTACAAAAACCAGATTTCAACAAATGTTATATAAGGTCATCAGAATGCAAAATAATATGCTAATTGTTGGGTACATACAAAACTGACTTTGTTAGGAATTTAAAATAAAGACCGCAATGAACCAGGCACGGTAGTTCACGCCTAAAATCCTAGTGACTCAGGAGGTCGAGGCAGGAGGATTGCAAGTTCCAGGCCATTCTCAGCAACTTAGTGAGGCCTTAAGCAACTTAGCAAGATCCTGTCTCAAAATTTAAAAAAAATAAATAAAAAGGGTTTGGCGATGTGGTTCAGTGGCAAAGTGCCCCTGGTTCAATCCACAGCTCAAAAAACAGAACAAAACAAAAAAAGAGAACAGAATGAAGTCAAATAACCAGACAGTTTTACCATAATGCTGTTTAATATGTATTGAAATAAAGTAGAAGTTCCTAACCCAAAGTACTAAAGAAAGAAGAGCCTAATAAAGAAGTAGATGCATGCTTGTTTGGACAAAAGATAACAGAGCAAGCAAATGGAAATTGCATCCTAGGTAGAAGGAACAAATTCAGAGGGGCTTTGGACTACACTCCATCATTTCTTTCCATATCCACTATTTGAAACTTCAGATCTGTTACCTTATCTCTTTGTTTCTTACCTACTTGTTAATTTCTTGGTTAACTTGAGAAATAATTAGATATGGGCAATTTACTACTTTCTCTGGTCAATGATTTAGTCTTTGTAGACTAGTATGAACAAGAGTTAATCATTGAATGGAAAGCAAAGTCATTCTAGACAAAAGAAACAGCATCTATTTCTAATCTGGAAACTAAAAAGACAGATCTTGCATCTTCAGTGCATATGAAATAAACTCTGAAGTAGAAAGTATAAGGAAGAGAAGGTCAGAGTTGCAAATGGAGAAGTAAGTAGCATATTGAAGTGTTTACACAGAACTCCATCAAGCTTTTGCTTCACCTTAAGGAGTTCACATGAGGAGATTCATATTTTAGAAGGAGGAAAAAAGATCACGTGTATAATGCCAAGAATGTGAGATAGAGCATAGCATTTGAAGAACTACAAAACTTGTTCACTATAACTAGAATCTCTGAGTGCTTATAATGTGGATGGTAGATGAGGCTACAGTAGAAGGCGAAGGTCAAATTGTGAAGTGTCTCTTATGTTATACCAATGAATTTGCAACAACTAAAAAATTTCAAACGAGAGCTTTCTGGATATTTTGAACTGAATTCACTAGTAATATTTATATACTTCTTTGGAGGTAAGGAGTCATTCAATTAAAATAGCTGCTAGAATCTGGTAGAATGAATCTGATTAATTGTCATTATTTATGATGCTGTGTCTCTAGCCCAAGACTTTGTGCAATTTTAACAAACACTCTGCCACTGAGCTGAAGCCCGGCCCTGATTAATGTTCTTTTTATGAGTTGCATTCATTGAAGAAACTCCATATAAATGCATTCACTTTGTTTCTTCTTATAAGTTTATATTAATCATAACATACACTTGAATAAAAGTTTCTAATTCATAGCTTTTTAAAGAAATCATTTACCTTAATATTCACAAGAAAATCGGTAAGGTAGATACTTTAATCCCATTTTGAAGATGTAAAAACTGTGACATATTTTTCTTAACATGTTCATTTTCACAAGAGTAACAATTGATATTATTAAATAAAGATTGTGTGCCCTGGACAGTTTTTTATGAAAGCCTACTACATTTAAAAATGCTCTGGTATCTGGGTGCAGTGTCACACACCTGTAATTTCAGAGGTTCAAGAGGCTAAGGCAGTAGGATCACAAGTTCAAAGCCAGCCTCAGCAACTTAGTGGCCCTAAGCAACTTAGGAACACTTTGTCTCAAAACCAAAAACCAAAGTGTCAGGATATGGCTTGGTAATTAATTGCCTTGGATTAAGTATATAGTATCAAAAAATTAAAAATAAAATAATAAAAATACTCTGTAATTCAGTGGCTTGAAGTATCATAGAAGAATCTGAATTTATTTTTACCAAAGCAAAAAAAAAAAAGGCAATCTAGAATCTGGTTAATTATCATATTTAGTTATGCAGAGGGTCTTAAATGACCCAGAATGTTTTTAAACTTTGATGCTTGGCTACATTTTTGTCCTAGGTAATGAAAATACCATTCTACACATTAACTGCAAAAGAATTTACTGTAGTGTTTTACAACCCTTCCACAAGAAATATTTCATTTTTTTATGTTGTCCCCTATGAAACTAAAATATTTCACTTAGATATTAAAAAGTCTTTTGTACAAAATGTCTACTTTTTGTATCTCTGTAAGGGTTTTATGTGTATGTACATACACACAAGGGTGTATGATTTTCAAATTTTAAACATTACCAATATTCCTATTCATTTGAATTCAATTTCTTTTTTAAAAATTTTAATTGTATCACTTTTATTGCTTTTTCAGTTGTCTTTGATAATACCATTATTGGTTTTAATGGGGGACATGTTTTCCCTATGATTAATTGATTTTAACTAGTGTATTTAAAGTTGTAATTTGCTTTTAATGTTATGCTTTCTTGCACCTGGTAATTGCTACTTTAGTCATTTTATATGATATTTATTATAGAATCTCATCTATTTTTCTGAAGCATGTATATGACATGGACATCTCAAGAATCTATCCTTTGGCTTCCATCAACTAAAGCTTTTTGCCAGAATGTGACTATAGCATCTAATTTAGAGAACCACTTTGTGCCTGCTATTTCCTCCATTGTTTTTGTTTAAATTGGCAAATTAGAATATTACCTTTGGATGTTTTCATTTTCAACTTTGGATACATGCAGACATCAAATTATCATTTGTTTTGTCAGCAAATGCCACTGATAGAATCCAGGCAGCAGTTCTTTGCACATGATGCATAATGCTATTTTCCTATTACATAAACTTACACTTCAGTCGGATCAAGATTTCAAAAATATTGATGTTTTTCTAATTGCATGTATCAGTGACCTCATATATCCTATTGACTCCAAGGAGTAATAAGTTGGAAATAATCCAATATCTTTAACTCAGCAATAAATAATAATATATAATGTATTGGACATATATACCATGTTTCAGAGTATAAACTATGCTATCACATTAGTCATATCACATGCAATTTTCTGACTTGTTAAGAAGAAAAATAAATAATATGAAATATTGAATAAAGCAATATGAAAACAGTAAATATTTTACTCATATAAATCAATAAAAAATAATGCAAAACACATAGTAATTTTTATAGTAATAGAGCCCAATGGTTATATTGGTCCATGAGTAGTCAATTATTTGAAATAATGATGATCAATCTAAGCAATATAATGTGTAAAGATAGATTTAAAAGTAGCAAGACAGTTCGTGTTAACAAAGATGGAGCTGAATATAGTAAAAATAAGCCTACTGATAATGGAATAATTTTTTTAAAAAAGGAAAATAAATATGTGTTCTCCAATGTTGTTAATGAGAGAGAAATTTAATGAAAATTCTGTAGGTCACTTTTAAAACTATTATATCCTATGTATTATATCTAAATATTTGTAGATAAAAGTACAAAAAGAATAAGTGCAATGAATAAGTTTATCTGTATAGAAGTTCACTTCACTGAATTTGGCTTACTGTCAAAACTTGAAGTAGGTGAATTTAATTTTTCTTAACTACAAACTCACAATTGTACTATAATTTTCTTAAAAAAATACAGTCATTCAACCAAGAATTTTATATTCAGTCAGATGCTCCTTCAAGAAGTAGGGAGAAATTAAGGAGTTCCTCAGACAAATTTGAAAGAATTTGTGGCTAGCGGAACTGCCCAATAGGAGCTACCAAACTGAATCCTTCAGAATGAAATTCTAGGCCATTAGGCAAGTGACATGAATCCACATGAAGAAATAAAGAGCATTAACAAAGCAGGGTGCCATGGTGCACACCTGTAATCCCAGCATTTAGGGAGGCTCAGATAGGAGAATCACGAGTTCAAAGCCAGCCTCAGAAACAGCGAAGTGCTAAGCAACTCAGTGAGACCCTGCCTCTACATAAAACACAAAATAGGGCTGGTGATGTGGCTCAGTGGTCGAGTGCCCATGAGTTCAATCTCTAGTACCAAAAAAAAAAAAAAAAAGAGCATTAACAAAGGAAACTACATAGGAAAGGTAACACAGTATAAATGTATTTTTATTTTTAAAACTCTTCCTCTACCTTACTTTAAAAATTCACTGAAGTCAAGCAATAATTATAAAACTGTTTTTGAGATTTAATGAAGGATGTCACTTCTGTAACAGCATTAGCACAAAGGAGATGGGAAGAAGTGGAGAGTGAGTTTACATATTATTTAAACCGAGTTAGTACTAACCCAAACTAGATCTTTCTTGTATTAAAACATTATGTGAAGGGCCACCACAAAAAAATTCAGTACAATAGAAAAAAAGTAATGAAGAGGTATTAGATAATGTCTGTCTAATTAACAATAGCAAAAAGGAATAAAGAAGATTAAAGAGAGATAAGACATAGAGAAAACAAATGCAAAAAGGTAGATGTAAATCCTACCTCATCAATTATTATATTAAATGTCTGTTGATGAAACATTCCAATTAATAGGCAATATTTTAAAGTGGGAAAAAAGAAATTGTGGTGGGGCGCGGTGGTGCATGCCTGTAATCCCAGCACTTTGGAGGCTGAGACAGGAGAATCATGAGTTCAAAGCTAGCCTCAGGAATGGCAAGGTGCTAAGCAACTCAGTGAGACTCTGTCTCTAAATAAAATACAAAATAGGGCTGGGGAGGTGGCTCAGTGGTCAAGTACCCCTGAGTTCAATCCTCAGTACCAAAAAAAAAAAAAGAAAAGAAAAGAAAAAGAAATTGTGATCCAACTATCCAACTATATGTTGTCTAAGAGAGAGTTGGAGTTACATTAAAAAGTTTATATTAAAAGTCTGGGAATGATGTTTCATATAAAAAATCTTGCCCTAAAACCTTGAGAAACCACATTTTTATGTAGCAAGATTCATTCATTCAGTATATGGAGACTGGATACCTGAAATAGAGATTCTAGAGTGATATAGTGGATGTTAAGATACTCCTTCAGTGTTTAATATAACATAATTTCAGTTAAATAAGATGTGTCTAACCATGGGCTATGTATGGTATGAATGTTTGTGACTTCCTCAAATTCATAGGTTGAAATCCTAACCTCTAAGTTATGGTATTAAAGATAGGGCCTATGGGGTGTGATTAGAAAAGGAATTACTGCTTCTTTAAAAAAAAAAAAAAAAAAGAAAGAGGTCACAGAGGGACCCTTGCTCCTTTCATCATTTAAATGCCTAATGAAAAGGCACTGTCTAAGAATCAGAAAGTGGACTCTGAACAGACATCAAATCTACTAGTCCCTTGATCTTGGACATTCCATCCTCCAGAACTATAGGAAATAGATGGCCTACAATTTATACCATCTTGTTATAGCAACCAGAGTGAACTAAGATCCCATGAGAGTAGATGTTTAAGGTCAATGGAATAACTTTTTATTTGAAGCAAAGTGCTGAAGAAACTGAAAAGCCAAAATTCTAGAAGGATCCACTGAGTAGAGTGCAAAGTCATCAGAAGTTTTGGAAAGAGATGCTATGGACAAAAAGTACTGACGCTTCAATCTTTAGTGAATAAATAAGAGTGTCTAGAAGGCAAATAGATTGTATGTACAAGGAAAGCAGAAGGCAAAATATGCTTAGATAATTTACATAAAAATTTGCTTTCTTTAAAAGGAGAGATGCCAGATGTGGTGGTGTAAGCCTGTAATCCCAGCATTTGGAAGGCTGAAGCAGGAGAATCACAAGTTTAAAGCCAGCCACAGCAACTTATTGAGGTCCAAAGCAACTTAGTGAGATTCTGTCTCAAAATAAAGTAAATTAATTAAAAAGAATTGGGGATGTAGCTCAGTGGTTCAGCATCCCTGGGTTCAATACCCAGTGCCAAAAACAAACAAACAAAGTTGAGAAAGAATGTATGTCCAATAAATGACAAGAAGATATTAAAAGACAGTAACTTTGCATTATGACTAATACTTTGGATATGAAGAACACAGCCTTCATTGGAAAGTACCATAGGGGAAGCAATAGGCTTTGGAAATGATAAGAATTTGTTACATCAATAACATGAAGGAAATGTGTCAGTGAACACTTGACATGGAAGTGGATTATGCTGATGATAGATTGTGAGCTACAATGAGGATGATTAGGAAGGAATGACTCCAGTCATATTTGAGAGAAGTCAGAATCTTAAAGAGATCTTAAAGGAGTGAGACCCAGATGTTGAGAACTGGAATGAGAGACTTTGACATCTGAGAGAAATTGAGGTAATGTAGGAGATGATCTAAGGTGAAACTGATCCTAGGGGCCTCTATAGGAGAAGTAGAGCATCATTTTCACCAAGTAGTCTCGTTCCTTTTTTATGTGTTATTTTTAGATATACATGGCAGTAGGGTGTATTTTGACATATTATATACATACATGGAATGCAGCCCATTCCAATTTTGATCCCATTCTTGTGGTTATACATGATGTGGACTTAACACTGGTCATATGTTCGTATATGAGCATAGAAAAGCTATGCCCAATTCATTCCATAGTCTTTCTTTCCTATTCCCATTCCCTCTTCCCTCCCTTCATTCCCCTTTGTCTAATCTAATAGTAGTCTCCTTTTGAGGAACTGGCCTGACTAAATATTGGAATGATGTTTTGAAATGAGCACATGATTGCATTGCAAAGAACCAAGAAGCAACATGGACTTTCTTTCATGTGCTTTGGGGAGTATATTAATCTGTATGGGACACTAGAGTGAAATGCCATTGAGTAAGTGTATTAAACAACATAAATCTCTTTTCCAACAGTTATGGAGACTAGAAGTCTACAATCAGGGAGCTGAAAGGGTTGGTTTCTGATGAGTGTTCTTGATTTTCAGAGGACCACCTTGCTTTGTCTTCAAAAGGCCTTGTCTCTGTGCTCACATACTCTTCTTCTTCCTTAATGGACATCCAATAGGATAAGGTTCCAGCCTTATGACCTATTTAACATTAATCACCTCCCAAAGACCTTATTTCCAAATATAGTCACATGGTGAGGTTAGGGCTTCAACAGATGGGTTTTGGAGAAACACAATGCAGTCCAAAAACAGGCAATAAGAGCCCATAGAAGAGATATTTTTGTCTGGAGTGTTTGAAACATTGTAAGGTTTACTTGATTATATGCATGTGTATGTGTGTGTGTAAAATAAATATATATGATGTATATATATAATTATTTACATATATTTATAAATACATATATAAATATATACAAATATTTAGGCACATGTACCTATATATGTACATATCTCTATATATTTATATATGTATATATAATTGTCTAGACACATTTCTATATAAAAATATGTGCACATGTTTACATATATATATAGATATATGGATATATAAAATAGGTAAAGATTTATTCATGGCAATAATACAAGGCTTTCTATGTATTGACGCAGAGTCAATATGGACACAGGAATCACCTCCCAAAGACCTTATTTCCAAATATAGTCACATGGTGAGGTTAGGGCTTCATCTCCTTAGCCCTTAACAATCTTTTACCTTTACCATTATAATATGTCAAAACACCAAAGTTGAGAAGCTGCTCCACTATTCTGCCTTCTTAGTCACTCTTATGTCATGATGGGAATATAATGATATGACTTTTTTGAGAATGCTTTTGTGTTTACTGTTATTCTGGTCTCAAAATTACTATATTTGTGTTTCTTAAGACAGAACTCACAGAATGCCAAAGAATATATTTGCAGATTTCTTTGATTAAAAAATTAAATAATAAATTAACAGTCTGTAGGTTATTATTTTTAAAGGTAAGTTGTTTAAGTAAAATGTATCCATTTACAACATAATTATAAGACATGAAAAGGAAGACAAAATTATAAAATTATTTTTAATAAATACTTATATGAACTCTAAGTTAAATTAATACACATAATTTCCAATAAACCTCTGGTCAGGACATTTTTATTGAGTGTCCATAATGATTTCACATCACCCTCCTGTTCTTCCTGACTCTCCACAAAGCATCCTTTATAATATAAGTTTATTGTTTACTTATAATATATCTTTTTCTTGCCAGGCAACAGTACTATAATTTTTAAATATTTTTAAATTGATAGGTAAAATTATATGTATGTATTATGTCCAAGATGATATTTTAAAGTATATATACATCGTAGAATAATTAAACCTAGCCAATTAACATATACATTACCTCATAGTTATCATTATTGTGTTGGAAACTACCATTATAGTCTCCACCTCTATGACAAAAGTCTGTTTTAGATTCTGCAAATATAAGTGATGTCAGGTATTCACTGAGTCTCTCCATTAAGATCCTTTGTCCATTTTCAACCAGACTATTTTTTTTCTTGCTATTGAGTTTGTTTCCTTATGAATTTTGGATATTAACCCTTATCAGATATATAAATTGAAAGTGTTTTCTCCCATTCTATAGAATGTTTATTCACTCTGATTGTTTCCTTTCTGTGCAGAATAATTTTCATTTGATGTAATCATATTTGTCAACGTTTGCTTTTTATCCTGTGCTTTGGGGCTCATTCTTAATAGTCATTGCCCTAAACCAAAGTTGTGGAATTTTTCTATGTTTTCTTCTAGTACCTTTATGGATTCAGGTTTATAATCAAGTGTTCAATTCATATCTAGTTGAATTGTGTATAGTTTGATATGGATTTCATTTTTATACATGTGGATATCCAGCTTTCCAAATATCATTTATTAAGGATTAATTAATAATCTTTCCCCTGTT
Organism: Xerus rutilus; assembly: GCA_028644305.1. Taxonomy (NCBI): domain Eukaryota; kingdom Metazoa; phylum Chordata; class Mammalia; order Rodentia; family Sciuridae; genus Xerus; species Xerus rutilus. The sequence goes on along the minus strand of CM053403.1, from coordinate 82,563,295 downwards.
GTGTGTTCTTAGCATAAAAGCTACTATTTTGAGTCAATACTCAGAACACATTCAGGATAAGAAATAGGATGAAAACAATAGGTTATATTTTGGGCATCCTAATCCTTCATGATCTGTTAATTTCTTATCTAGAAACCTACAAACCACTGAAAATATTTCTGTGTATCCTCTGTGCTCATGAATCTCTGAAAAGGAACCCTTAGAAACAATTCACATAGGTGGTAGAGTTTTCAATTATGATAATAATGACTTAAGTAGTAATGAGGATTAAATGAAGAAAATAATATAAAATAAGAGAAAAGACATTATACTGTGGGATCAGAACAAGGAAGGGGTAGGAAGCACAACCTAGAGCACTTTTCTGAGCTCTTCGGGCAGCTTAGGCATCACTATTCTAAAGTTGGTAAGAACACTGGATAGGAATAAAAGAGGACATATTCTAAGAGTTCTTGCTTTTTTATTCATAATAGAAGTTATTACTTGTTGAGGATAATGAGTTCCACAAAATTATTTTGGAAAAATTTTCAGATGATTTATATTTTCATAAAATTCCATTGAGCTTTTAATAATACAAGCCCCCAAGTTTTCAAACAGAACAATCTGCAAGTTTGATTATGATAATTTTGTTTGCTTCTTGGGTAAATCAAACATTTCTCATTCACATTAGACATATCAATACTTTCCTTTCCTAATTTATAAATGTTGTTCCTTTCATGCACAAAACTATAGCCACTGTCTTCTTTGCCTGTCTTCTTGAGTAAGGTCCCTAAATTACACATTTTCATTAGTGCAATTTTTTAAGGTACATACACTTGCATTTCCATTTGTTGCTTTTCTTGTCTCCATTTGCATTTGAACAACACTGGTATTACTTGTATCTGGCTCTTCTTTTCAGGGAGGCCATTTGTTTTCTTACTGACAATGCAACTTGGCATTGACGGCTTCTTGTCAATAGGTCAGATTTCTTTGAGAAGGTTAATTAGAGAAAAGAAGCAGTGGCCATGGTCTTTGGAAGGAAGTTAATTTTTCAAATGAACTAAATATATGTACGTTTCTGAACAATGTTTTTTTTAATTAAATCAGATAATATGAAATCCAGGTTTTGTATTTCTTGCTTTTATCAAAAATGGGAAAATCTGAAGAATACACATAAGAGATTTAGCAAAGGATGGCAGAATTTTAATAGAGGATTCTTTCTATACAAAACCATATTATAAACTCTTATTACAATTAAGAACTTAAACAATATAATCATGAAAGTATTGTTGATATGCTTAATGGATATCTCTTACTCGTATTCAGTTTAGCTTAGGCTATATTTTGGGAAGATTTTTGTCCTTCTAGACACTTATTAAAAGAGAAACATGAAAAATGAGGCAGGAATCAGATATAAAGGTAGCAACTTCACAAAGAGGGATGAATCATTGCACATTCAACAATGGATCTCATCAAAATTGTTCTTAGCATCACATACTTTACATTCAATGGTCAATCTATGAACAAACTAGTGACTGAGCTATGGGTTCCCCATCTCATTTATCACGGCAGAACTATATCTTTCACATTTCAAGAAAATTACAGAAAATAAAACTGCAATAAAACCAAAAAGCTGGAAACAGAGATGACACCCATGACAACATTAAAAAAAAGGATACTGAAGATGTGCAGCCATCCGCACAACTTACAATTAATGCAGCACAAGATCGATGTCTGACTTTTTCTGGTGCAGTATATGACTAAACCTAAAACAGGACCCAATGGGAATGCGCCAAGTGCACATGAACAAATGCACATTGAAATAGGTTATGTTATTAATTTTAACTGAAATATATCATTATGTGTGTGTGCATGCGTGTATGTGTCTCCATATATTTTCCTGGATCAAACTTAAAATCATTAGAGATTTGCAAATATGTAACTTTTGTAAATCTGAACTGTTGATGGAATGAGGCTATGATTTTCTTCTTAGCTAATACAATGCAGTTCTCCCAAAGTATTCTTGGCTGTACTCACTTCTTATCTGATGTTTCTATTAGGCAGACTGTTCTGAAGCAGCTATTAAAACTAAAGTCTTCAGATTATATTTTTGTGTGTGGGTATGGGTAAGGGGAGAAAATGGATGAGTAAAATCAGAGTAAAGAACGAAGTGTATCATTTAAGTTCAGTTTTAATCATGTAGAAATATCTTAGTAAGATTATAAAAACTAAATTACTATATACTCTATGAATACATAGAGTGCTTTCAAAATGTGAATACATGTACCCCAGGAAATATGAGAAGAAAAAATCTAGGATTTATATTCATAATACTTTGTACTTTTTCAATTCATATTTATACTATAGGGATGTAGTTTTTAAATTAATACTATTCCACATATTGGCAAGGTGTACTGATTATTTTTCAGATTGGGGATTATTGCTAAACTTTACCAACTTCCTTGTATCTGACACTGCTCACAATGGACAGGTTGCAGAAAGATAGGTTTTCTTCCCCTCAAATTTTCACAAGTTGTTTTAGAACAACGTATATGTTCTTATCACTTACTTGATTTCCTGTGGGTGAATTTTGAAGGCCTAACTTCTAAATTTGTAGTACAGGCCAACTGTATACAAAGAGAGACAAAGTTTAACATGTGTGTAAGATACATTTAGAAGGCACATTAGTGAAAAATTCAGTTAAAAAAAGAACATAACCTTTCGTAGGATTTACTTTTCCATTAAGTAATTTAATTTACTTTTCCATTACATTAAAAAATATTGCATTTTAAAAAGAATTTATACAAATCACTTATAATGGGAAGAACACATATAGGAAAGAAGGAAAATTGGAGTAAGTCTGCCAATAAAATATCAATCTGTATTTATATTTTAACTTTTTGGAAGATACAAATGTGATTTTGTCATAAATATACTCCAATTTGAAGTACACGTTCATATTTTATAATGGCTTTTTGTAAATTAGTTTGCATGTTTTTGCATTTTTTTTAACCACACCACCCCTTTCCAGTGATTGTCCAGGAGAATAGGCTATGCTCTTTGAGTGGAACTTACCTGAATCACCCTTGAGATTTTCCTCTGCTACTTCTGCTACCACTCGTCATCCTTGGTTGAAAATCTATGCCAGAGAGAATCATATTTACTGACAGCATGCATTTTTGTGAGAAAAGTTTGAAAAACCCTGCAGAGACATCATGGCCCCTTATTATTTCAATATATTCCCTGCTATCAAACCAGTATAAGATGTTACCTTGATAATACCTATGTGTTTAGGCATAGGAGATACAAGTTTTCTACAATGATTTCTACAAAGTGGGTATTATTAGATACTTACTTTTAAAACAACATTCCATATCCAACATAGTTTGATTAACATAATGGTTAAAAGCTCAGACTTTGGAGCCAAACTATGAACTTATAAATCTTATCTCTGCCATAGTCTAGTTCTAGGAGTGTGGAATAATAATAATGTAAATATTAATAATAATAATGTAAACTATCTATGTCAGTTTCCTCATCTTAATTTGAGAAAATTAGCTATACCCATTTCATATTCTTATTGAATGGATTAAATAAGAAGCAACATAGTATGTAGTAATTACTAGTTTGTGTTATTATTTTTTATTTTTTAAAAATTTTTCCCAACATCCAATATAATTTCTTATGCACATACAGTACTTAATGAACTGTTGAATAAAAGAATGAATTAAGGCCTATAGGAAACTTATCCACTCTACCTTTTTTTTTTGAATCATAGATTTAAGAAATGAATAAGAATAAAGGAATTATTCTGCCTTTGGAAAACCCAATTTATTCTACTTTAACTGCTTTGCACTTTGTCTTCATTCTTCAGTACATTAACTCTCAAATAGTTTTGTGAACAACCCAATAGCTTCACTAGTTTTATTTGGATTGGAAGGCTTTGTCTAGCCTGAGATCACACGTATCAACCAGGAGAGAAAGAACACAAGTTACTTGTTCTTGTCCTTATTTTTAGAGACTAATGGTAGTGAAGGTATGAAATAGGTAAATGGTTTCCAAAATATCCTAAACTTTGTAGCTAGCATCAAATTTCCTGCAGTATTAAATGATATAAATATTATTTCTTGTACAAGGAATCACTTCCTGGTTGTACAAGGAATCACTTCCTGATACTCCACATGTTTGGTTTCTCATTTCTCTAACATTCTTTATATATGGTGACGTGCATTTGGAGCATTCTACTTTGAATCAAAAATATTTGTGTACAACCAGAGAAGTGAAAAATTGTGCTCCATTTGTTTACAACAAATTGAGGCGCATTCTACTGTCATGTATAACTGATTAGAACAAATAAAAAATACATTTAAAAAATATTTACTCAGTTGTAAATATTTTTTCTTCTTTTTTCCAGCAACACAATCTCATTATTTCTTTAATGAAAAACATAAATAAAAATAAGATTAATAATTTTTAAGTATTATTTTTCTTATTGAACAAACACATTTAAAGAAATATGAAGTTATTATCTCTGCCTTTTATTCTGTACTCACTAATAAATCTTTATGCTCTGATATTTTCATATCTATTATTTAATTTTTATGTTGCCTTCCATTTTTAATGCTTAGATTTCTCATATGTAGTGGGTTGAATAGTGGTTTTCCAAAAAAGATACATCTAAGTCCTCACCCCAGAAATTGTTAATGTCATATTGTTTGGAGGGGGAAAAAATTTTTTATCAGTGCAATTAATGATCTTGGGATGAGATCATTTAGGGTAGCCCCAAATCCAATGGCAGATATCCTACGCAGAGAGAGACTGGAGAGAGAGAAACATGAAGAGACAGAAATTGGAATGAGGTGTTTATAAGCCAAGGATCACCAACGGTTTTCCACAGCCACCAGAACTATGACAAAATAAATTTCTATTATTTTAAGCTTCCAAATTTTTGTAATATATTATGATAGCCATAATAACCTAAAATATCATTCCTCACAAATTCCTTTATGTTTATAATAAGTAAGAGCACAAAATTTAGAGTCATACTACCTAGATTTGATTTTTAATGTACCACTTTCTAGAGGTTTGGTTTTTCTGTACCTCAAATTTACCATTTGAAAAAGGGGATAACAAGTATTAATTACACATTAGATTATTGTTAGAAGTAACTTACTATTTGAGCTTTGTTTAAGATTATGCTGTTTTTCTTTTAAAAATAAATAGATAAGCAAATGCATTCCACAAAGTTGGGTTAAACTGGCCTCACTGACCTCCTGGTGAATTTCTGATACATTCCCTCTTACTTCCATTATTTTTAAATAAAATTTAATGTTCTTGTATAAAAATGCTTAATTCATAATGTCCAACTAGATTAATTTTTCACAATGGAAACACAGTAAGCCATCCAATCTCTTTTACTACTTCTCACTGAGGAGACCACTCTTCTGATTCATAATGGTATAGGTTAATTTTATCCTTTTTAAAATTTTACATGAATGGAATCATACAGTATGCACTATATGATTGCTTGTTTTGCCCAACAGTATGTTTATGAAATTCTTTCATGTTGCTCCTTCTCATTGAAGTAGATGATATACTACAGTTATATAAATATACCATTTGTTTTTGTTGGGCACTTGATTTTTTCCCAGCATCAGCTATAAATAATGATGCCCTAAATATTTATTTACGTTTTATCATCCACTTTTCATTCCAGTGTAGATTAAATTTAAATTTGCATTTCCCTGATGCATAATGAAGATGTCCATATGCTCTTTTATGACTTTCGTGTTTGTTTTTTGGTCCACTTTTCTCTTGGGTTATGTGAAGTTTTTATTCTATTGCTTCATTGCATTCCTTATTTATTCCATATATTTTTCAGATGTGAAAATTGCAATATCCTCTCCCAGAATATACTTTGCCTTTTAACTCTCTTTGTGGGGCCTTATGATGAATAAATGTTCTTAATTTTAGTGTAGTCAAGTTTATCATCTTTCCCCTTTGGAACAAGTGCTCTGTAAATTGTGAAGAATTTTTTACCTTTGTTGGGTCTTACAGGTTTTTCTCTTGCTTTACTCTGAAAATTTAATGTTTTGCAATTCACATTTAGATGTTAAATTTATCTGGAATACTTTTCATGCATGATTTAAGGTAAGAGTCAAGATTCATTTTTTATGAACAGACATGCAGCAGTTATTGAAAAGATCATTCTTTTAAATCTGTAGTGCAGTGTCAATTTAGACAAAATCAAGACATTGCATATCCACAATTAGATAGTAAGTTTGAGAAGGAAATGATAATCTTTTATCCTTTTTTATTTTTTTTGAGGATATCATCAGCGTGATCAATCGCTGAGACTAGACAGAAAAAAGAATGGTGGTTTAACACACTTTTTTAGTATATTAGTATCTTGTAAATTATTTAGTTTAGGAATGAACTAATACTTTTCTTCTCTGAAACTATACTTCTTATTCTATTTGATTAACTTAATACTTAGAATCATTCACATAACCTTATAACTGAAAAAAATGTATTTTTTCTTTAGCTACATTTATCATTTTTTTTCCCCCGGGGTATGTGTTAAATCAGTCAATCATTGATAATATTTCTGTATTCACAGATCTTAGCACATAGTAGGTACTTAAGAAATACCTTTTGAATGTATAAAGGGAATGTTTTAGTCAGCTCTTTCACTGCTGCAACTTAAAGATCTGACAAGAAAAACTAGAGGAGGAAAAGTGTATTAGGGGGCTCAGTTTCAGAGGTCTCAGTCCATAGTTGGCAACTCCATTTCTCTTGGCCTGAGATGAGGTAGAACTTAATGACAGAAGTATGTGGCAGAGGAAAGCAACTCAGAACTTTATACCAGAAAGCAGAGAGAGACTCCACCACAGACAAAATATTTGCCCCAGAGGCACACCTCCTCCAGCCACACTCCACCTGCCTACAGTTACCTCCCAGTTAATCATTTTCAGAAAATTAATGCACTGATAAGGTTAAGGCTCTCAAAACTCAATACTTTCACATCTAAGTTTTCTTGCATTGCCTCACACATGAGCTTTTGGGGATACCACATATCTAAACCTTAAAAGGGAAAATCCCTTTTTCCAGATAGTATACTCATAGAAAAAGACAAATACAATATACTAAAGTCAAAAGATAAGAGCAATATTCTTAATTTTCTAAGATATGTGTACTACATTATTTTATATCATTGTATATTATACATACATATAGTGTATACTCCATATGTAGCGTACACAAGTAAGTATGTGCATGATCTTTTATACAGTTCTTCATATTGATCAACTATAGGGATAAATGAACTGAAATCCAAACATCTTTTCAGGTTAGTGATGTGTTTTAACATGTCTATGTAGAACAATAAAATGTCATTTTTCTGAAAGATAACTCTAAATACAATATAGCCATCCCTGTGGGACACAGCATCCTTGCAAAACTATTAGCCTGATAACTTCTAAAGGCATTCTTAATAAGTGAAAAAGCTAGTTACCAAAATTTAAAGAGCTACTTTAAAAATATATCAGTCAGGCATGTATTTTTTTTTGAGTTTCTTTTATTTTATTTTATTTTATTTTTTTTCCACTGTTCACTGAAAACATTTGTTGAGGCAAATAGAAAAAAAAATTGATACAATCATAATTTTTCTAACTTTGCACAAAATTATAAGCAGATAGTCAGGCATGTACTGAAGCAACACGTTGCATTCCATAAACATGCACAATTATTGTGTGTTGATCACAAATTTAAAAAACAATGAAAAATTTGGTAAAAATATATTGCTCTTCAAATCATTCATTCATTAATTCATTCAAGCAGAGTGTTAGAAATGAAAGGTACAACAATGATAAATGTTTCTAAGCTTCTTCCTGCTTCTATACATTACTTTTGCATGAAAAGACTCATTTATGTTTCCAAGTAAGAGGTGAAATGTAGGCCAATTGTGAGGCCAGGGATGCTAGGTAGGTTTCCATCTTCAGGACAGAGTTCCTTCCTCTCTCTCTCAAATATAATTTTTCTTTCTTTCTTTCTTTTTTTTTTCTACTTCAAATTGAACTTATACTTACCTATGGTGGATGCATACAAACACTAATAAAGTACATCTAGAGGTCTTTTTATTCAGCTCGTTGAATATGCATTGCTAAAACTCAGGTACCATATAGAATAAAATATAATATACTTGATATATAGCCTTTCATACTCAAGGTATCCCAAAGCACTTTACAGAGCAATGACTTAGATAATGTAGTGCAGTGATTGTGTTGGCAAACTTGACTGTCATTACTAACTTAGCAATAGATCACAGTCTAGCCTTGAACAGTATAACCTGTTTGAGTGAGAAGCAAAGTTAGGTAAAATTTTAAGAATTATATCCTGATAGATTTTTAAAATGACTTCCTATATTGTTATTTTTCCTAAGACTGATGTTTACTAAACAGTATTTTATCATGATTTCATTAATAATATATCCCAGACATTAATGCAATAGTTTTCATTAGATTATATATTAAAAAAAGAAAAATGTGATACCTGGAAATTAAAATTTAGTTCAAGTTTTACAAATTTAAATCTATTTTCATAAAATAATTTTCCTGTGTTCCACAAATAAAGTTGGGAGAAATTTGTATGTTTTTTATAGGAGTGATGGATATCTGAAAAATGTTTATTATAATTTATCTTATTGATATGTGTGATATACAGTTCTAGAAATTTTATTTATTTTACTTACAAACTCATATGATTCCTGTAAGATAGATATTATTACCTTCACATTATAGGTAAAGAAACAGGTGCAGAGAGATTGGGGAACTCACTCAAGGTCACATTCTTAACAGGAAGGAAAATAGGTTTTAAACCCAGCTCTGTTTTGCTTCCAAGGATATGACTCATTCTCCACATCAAGTAACTTATGAAGTATCAAGAAAAAGATTAGACTTTATTCAACATTGAAATCAGAAAATAGATTGAGATTAATGCAAATAGGTCTAGGCTAAGTTTATACCTCAGATATAAAACATAAATCACTAATGAACATGAAGTTACAGTAACAAATGAAGCTATTTTAAAGATTCAGAAATAATTTCAGATGTTTCCAACATCCGAACATAGTCACTATGACTACTTGTGGTAGAAACAAATCTCTCCAACTGGATGTTAACAAATGAGAGGCCAGAGGCAATGTCTAATTATCCTCTTGCGCATAGTTGTTTGATTTCTATAGATTTGATCATGAATAAACGTATAAGGTTACATATTTATTCATTGCCTATTATGTATAAATTTCTAAGCTATGTACTATGTATGTACTTACAAATATGAACTAAATATAGATATTATTTTTTATAAACTTAGAGACTATTTATGCATGTATGTTAAAATACTGAAATCAATCACTAAGATAAAAGGACAAAGGGAAAAGTACTGAGACTACAAAGGATGAAAAAGTTCTAGTACAGAGATCAGAGATTAGTAATTAGAAGTCACATTAGTTAAAAAAGTGCCCATGTACAATGTTTACCAAAGACACAGTTATGCCTTCTCTCCCAAAGTTGTTCTTTTCTTCTTTCTTGTATTAAGAATATCATTATATACTCAGGCATTTATGTAAGACATGCACAAATTCCCTTTTGACATCTCTTTTTCATTATATAGCCTCTCTACCTTGGTTTATGTCAGTTCTAGCTGCAAAAGGATTATGTGTGTGTGTGTGTGTGTGTGTTTCCCCACCAATTCAAGACAATCGTGCCTCAAAGCATAACTGAATAAACAAAGATATGACAAAGTCAGTTGAAAGAGTCCATGGTCACAGATGATTTACTGATTGCTTTGGAAATGATGCTTAGAAATAATTTTAAGAAAAATTGCAGAGAGGAACAAAAGTATCTGATGAATTGAAAGTATAAACAGAAGCAGTATTTGTCATAGCCGAGCACATACCAGACACTGCTGGAGGGCCAGGCCCTGCTATCAGAATTGTGATGCACTAGGTCTGGGATGGGGTTGGACATTGCATGTCTAAGAGGTTCTAAATGAAGCTACTACTGCTGCTAGTCCATGGGCCATACTCTGAGAGCCATTTGGATGGAGAAATATCTGCTAGTTTTGATTCTCCTTATTTTCATCATTAACTAATTTTCATAGCTGAGCATGGTGGCGCACACCAGAAATCCCAGTGGCTCCAGAGGCTGAGGCAGGAGGATCACTAGTTCAAAGTCACTCTCAGCAACTTAGCAAGGCCCTAAGTACCTCAGCAATGTCCTGTCTCTGAATAAAATATAAAAATGGGCTGGGATGTGGCTCAGTAGTTAAGCGCACTTGGGTTCAATTCCTGGTACCAAAAAGAAAAAAGAAAAAACAACAACAACCACCAGTTTTCATATCTGATATTTATCATGTTTTTAAACATTTCCTATGTGGCATTTACACTGTACTCATTTTCCACATATTTCCAAATTTTAATTTTCAAATAAATCATTTGAAATTGCATTATATTTCTTAATGGAAATACTTTTAAAAAGAGAGTCTTTCTGGAGTTTTGAAACTCTGCCAAAGATCCAAAAGCCTCCAATATAATTTCTCAGCTACAGGCAAATGAATTCATTTGGATAAATCACAGAAAAAATTGAACTTAAAAAAATAATGCTGAATGAAAAAAAAATCAGAAAAAATATAAGCTCTATGATTCCATTTATTTTGCATTAAAAAAAAACAGATACAATGAAGTGTTTGTGATGGAAGATGAGGATAATGATTTCCCTTGGAGTGGGGGTAGGTAATAGCTGAAAAGAAGCCATAGGGTGATTATGGGGTGATGGTAAATATTCTATTGATTGATTAATTTGTGTATGAAGTCATCAAATAATGCACTTAATATACATATGACTTATGTATATTTCTGTATGCTTTTTATAATTTGCTAAAAATTCCTATTAATAAATCTGAAAGCATTGTTTACATGTGTTATCTAATGCATACATTTAATATAATAAGGTCTTTTTGTATTTCCTTGAAACATTTCTCCACTGGAAAAGTGATTTGAAGTAGTTACTATGACAAAGCCATTTCTTAAAATTATTATTTGGGTAAGTGGTTTTTATAAGATAAAAATGCCTGTTGTCTTTCTACATTTTCAATAGAACTTACTTAGAATGTTTAACATTCTCATCAACAGCAATCTTAAAAATGATTCACAAATGTGTACATGAGAAGACTGAATTTATATATATTCTTTTATTTAAAGAATTAAATACTTCTGTTACTTCATGCAAGTAAATTAGAATAATAGAGTAAAAATTGAAGTAATTTTTTCTAAGTTTAAAAATTATTTTACAATCTCATGAATTGAGAATTCATTGTCTTTGTATTATTTATCATTTTGCATTCATCCCTTTGATTTTCTTGCTTATAATCTATTCCATGAGCATTGTGTCATAGTTAGCTGAATTATAAAGAGGTGAAATAATTGGTTATTCAGTCAGTGATTCTACTGGATTAAAAACAAGACAGGTTGGTAATGATCCAGCCAAAGTGAATAAAAAGAGAACAGGTAGGCACATATGGTACAACATCTGCTTTCAAACTTAGAAAATATCTTCTCTAATCCCTGAAGCTTTCTTGGCTTTTCTTCTTAATTCTCTTTCTTTGCAGAAAGCACTGTGAAAACACATCCTGACTATTTTTTACATTTATTATAATTTTTCCAAATATTAAATCACTACAATTTCCATTTCACAGTTTCTGATCCTGTCACAAAAGCTTCTGAATACTGAAGCAAATAGATTTAGAATAGTTAAACATAATACTGAATCTGAATCTCAAAGAGAATCTTTCTGTTCTTTAAGTGGATTCAGTCTGTTTCATTCTTTATCTTTTATGATAGAAGGTAGTTTTGTTTTTTGAAAAGTCTGTCAATGCATTGTAGGAATGTTATACAAACAAGTGTATTATATATTTTACCTATAGTGTTCCTCGTCTTCACTACAGATAGCTGAATGCACCCAGGTATAATTATGAACACAGTGGTACTTTGAAAATACACTTTAATCTTTTCTTTTCTTTCCTCGCTTCTTAAAGTCTGAATAAGACAAATTATTTTTAAACTGTAACTTTTGATTCCTGGTAATTTAGAATCTCATTACTCAGAAATTTATATCAGTCTCTAAAAGGTATCTTCCCATTTATTCAATGAATTAGTTCTATTTAGAAGGAATCATTCCATTGCATAAACACTTTCTAACAAGTTTTAAATCATCCATCAATTATATTTATTATGGCAACACATGATCAACCAGTGTCAACACATGACATTTTGCAACAAGCTTAACACATTCCTGCAGTTATCCTACTTCTTACTGGGCATCTTCCATACCAGGAGTCTTCCTGACATCCACCTCACTGACATTCACAACTGTCCTATAGGCCATCATTCCCTCTATACAAGCTAGAAATTGAGGCTTGGAACTGGTAAACCAGTGACTATTCCACCACAGAGCTGGTAAAGGTGAAGTCTAGCTCTTCATTCCATTCTCAGTCTTTTGATTCCATGACCTATGTACCACAGATTCTGTGTTAATGTATCAAATTCCTAACGTTTATTTTGTTGTCTTTTTTCTATTTAAATTAATCAAGGGTTAATATATGAATGCTAAATCAGTATGGAGTGAAGTATAGTGCAGTCATCTTTAGAATGAGTGGAACAATTATGACCCCAGTAACAACACTGGGCAAATATTACCCATAAGCTCAGAAAAACATCATATAGAAGAGTTATGGAATTGCTTTGGGGAGACTTAAAATATTGTGATGATTAAGATGCATTTGGAAAATGTACTAACTCTTTTAAATCCTTGGCTTTACCATTAGAAAATCATCTCTTTAGTATTCTAAATGCAGATGATGTTTGGAAAAAAGTCATTTATATTTTCTTGTCTCTCTGAAACAGAACAAAAAATGATGTTTTAGTCTACATCAGTGGTGTCTTAAACGTTTCTATAGTTTTGTCTTCTTTCATATTATGGCCTCACACAAGAGATTATATATTCATAAAAAATACATTTCTAACATCTTTATGTTGAGTTAGCATTTAAACTTCTGAATAGTTTTTATTTCTTTTCTACTGATCATCAGTCATTTCTTGCTGCATAATAACTTTTATGCTATAAACGTGGCTTCCTTCTACTTGTACATCTAATTTGTTCATTGTGGCCATGAGTTAAACTCAACAAGTGGCCTTAGAATTACTTACCAGGTATTCATGGTATTATTATTAAAAACCATTGTATATTATCAGCATCTGCTTCAATATCGTCCTCGGATTATTCTAATCTTTCCCATTGTCTTTAGACGCAGATCTTCACTTAAAGTGTAGGCACCCAGCATTGGAATAATGGGAAAGGAAGAGTCTATTCACAGAGAAATACAATGTAAGAGAATTTGGTATTATAGCACCAGGTGACATGACGCTATTATACTGTATTCCATACTCACAAAAAATCAATGACTCCTCAAGTGCATTTACTAAAGAGAAAACAGAGTGAAAAAGAGACAGGAGAAGGATAGAAATAATCAGCTCTATTCTCCTGAGGCAGGAGTCCTGCTAAGCAGACTCCTTAAGGAGAGAGAATATCATTTCCCTGCCTGACCAGGACTAAAGTTACTACAGACAAGAAACCTATGGCTCTCTTAGGAACTGCCACTTTTGTGGTAGGGAAGATTTAAAGGACTTATCCAACAGCCAGGGACACTAGATAACATAAGCATCATTTTTATGTAGCAGTGACTCCATAGGATTTTCTTCCTACATGGCTGTAAGTTTTGCCTGTGATCACTGCATCCCTATGCCAAAAATGATTCAGTAATGTGAAGAAAAAGGGTGAAGGCTCTGAGGTTTTCTATTGTGTGAAGTGACTCTTCAAGCATTTCTTCTTTGAGTGCAATTAAAACAAGTTCTTCCCCAGTGGGAATGGAATTGCTTATAGGCCATAGAGTCAAATATTATTCAACATCACAACGTGTGCGTGTGTGTGTATGTGTATGTGTATGCTCGCATGTGTGTGCTATGATGGTTCTAGTCGAATTTGGAGTGAAATTCATTATAGAAAGTTAGCATGCCTGCTTGTTTGAATAAGTGATCCACAGCCTGCCTTTTTAATTGGGCTCAGAAATTGCATTACTTGAGCACAGTAGGGCCCAAAGACCACAAACTGGCTTATATAATCTCTTCTGAAAATGATTAATCTAGCTATTAAATACAAAACTGTGTTTCTAAATCATATAAAAGCCTATAATTTGATTTTTACTTGACTGTGCATTTTAGCTAATTATTTAAATATGAATTTATTACTTACATAAATATGCTTGATTGACAGTACACTTACATAGGCCTTTCCCGGTGTAGTAATATACTCTTGTGCCACCTCACAGAACCTTAGATCCTCAAGTATAGAAATAACATGGGCCTACTTCTGTGGATCTACTTCTATTAATGAGTGTTCAAGTGCATAGGACAGATTAATCATCAGTACACACATTTGTAGTTTTATGATAAATACAACTTGAAAGTTCTGTTTTGCTTGTTTCTCAGAATTTGGATTTTAGCTCTTAACATTATAAGATTAGAAACATTTATCTTTCTTTCAGCATGGACGATGACTACTCAGACTACACTTTTGGAACTTGCTCTACCCATTTAGTAGGTCCCAAGTAAAGGTTTTAACTGAACCTGAAATTGCTCAAAAGCTTTAAAATTAATTTAGCTTACTTTATTACAGATTTCTTATCTTTATAATGAAGATCAAAATGGAAAGAAAAGTATAACCAGACTAGAAAAACATAAACCATTATTATTGTTATCTATATAAGCTTGTTATCTGTTGTTTAGCCACTGAATCTCAAATTTTAACTTTTTTTCTTCCTTCCAGTCAAGTGCAGTCCATTGAGCATTGAGTGTTCTCCTATGATTGCTTGCTTTTTTCCTTGACCTTAGAGTCTATCAGAGTTGTCTCAGTCAGGACTGAATCTCTTGGTATGTAAATACCTTAGCCACTCACTTCCCTTTCACTACCTAGATGTTTACATAGGCCTCTTGAGTTTGTATGCACATTGATATTCCTATAGAGAAATGACTTACCTTGTAATATTGGGTTCAATTCCTTCTGGATGGGCTTATTTTTTTTGGTACCAGGGATTGAACTCAGGGGTCCTTGACCACTGAACCACACATCCTCAGCCTATTTTGTGTTTTATGAAGAGACAGGGTCTCACTGAGTTGCTTAGCACCTCGCCATTACTGAAGTTGGCTTTGAACTTGAAATTATCCCGTTTCATCCTCCCAAAGTGATGGGATTACTGGCGTGCTCCACCACGCCTGGCTTCTGGATAGGTTTTGAAGCTAGCAGAGACAATGGCATACAAAGTAAATCTATTCTCATTCAATGCATACAATTACATTGTAATTAAAATTTAGATGATCTAAGAAAAACTTTAGATCAAAATTTGGTTTAAAATCAGTGACACAAGTGTGAAAAATCTGATATGTTTTCTAGTTCTTATAGCCACTTATAGTTAAGAAGTTAAATTAGAGAAAATGTCTTTATAGAAAGAGTGATTGAGATCACATTTTTTGGTTTTTCTAAGACCAATTAATTTCATGCATTTAAAAAATGTACACATTTACTCAGGAATGAAATGAAAGAAACAAAGAGAAAGTGAATAATTATGGTAATAATATTTATTGATAAAAGTCATGCCCAATAATTTTAAGCATATACTCATGTAATACAGGCTAATAAATATGATGGTTAATACTTATTTTATATGTGTAGTTTCATTATAAATTAATAGTCTTACATATTTTTGTAAAATATTTTTTGCTAAAAGAGGTACATGAGACAGGTTATCCTTTCTTTTGTTAATATATGTATGTATGTATATATATAAATTTCATATATTTTATATGCAAAAATTGTATATATAAAAATTATATATGTGTATATATATGTACATAAAATCATGCTTGTATTAAGAAGTTACATTTGTATTTTAAATTTTCTTGTAATTTGACCTGAATAATGTATCATTTATAGAGATAAATCTATTTTTAAGGAACTGTAGTAATATTCTACATTTATTTATTTATTTTTATATTGCCTGAGAAGATATTTTTTCAGAATGAGAAGAGATGGATAATAGTAGCCTTAGAGCACAAAACTGCTATGCATTGCTAATTTTTTAAAATCAGCGCAATATATCTACATTTGCTATTGTTAATACAGCTAGGTTTTTATCCTTCCATTTCTTTTGCAATAAATGAAATTTCATAGTCCATTGGTGGGATAGAAAGGCAAAACTGGGTCTTTGAAGACCTCTTTCGTCACCTCCATCATTATTCCTGCTCTGATGACAAAACAGAGCATGCCGTCAAAGTCCTCCAGGTACTACCCTTATAACATGTGTCACTAGAGAATGTTTGCCATATCTGCTTTAACACCACAGACATTTTAAGTAGGTTATTCCATCACTTTGCCATTTTGATTATGACAACAAAATGACACCATATTGAAATGGATTTTGGAAAGAAAGGCTAACTGTCCAAAGAGGTCCATGCTCACTCTAATTAAAATTGGCTTAGGTGGCACAACCTTCATAATTCAGAGTATGACTATGAAGGATATGCGTGTTGAAAACCTCCTTTGCTCATTAGTGCTATTTCTGTCAGACACTACTACCTGCTCTTTTCTTAATGAATGCTAAGCCATCTCTTTAGAAGATTGTGCTGCTTCCCTGAACTTAAGGAACTGTCTTATTTCCTCCCAAGTTCGTCAGGAGTAAAATCGGGGAGTCACCTCTTTGACATTTCCCAACCTCTGTACTTATTTATCTCTTTGAGACCCTGCGCTCCAGAGATATCACTGTCTTAATTAAGAAGAAGGATGTGACCATGGTAAATTGACTGATTTCATTGATTAAGGACTAGCTGTACAAGTAACATTGATTTTAACAGTGGGTCTACATAAATGTAATTGTTCGAACATGGGGCTGCATAATTATGGTGATGTACGAGAATAGTTGGTTTGTCCTTTTCAACCTTCACTAACATTCTTTTGCATGATAATGTACCTTGTGCAATTAGCAGAAATCTTAAATGTTACAAAATGTCTTTTGTGAAGACATGAAGTAATAATTTTATTCTAATTCAACAACATTGGACAGTTTTCCTTTTCTTTTCATTTTTCTCTTTTCTGTACACACAAGATAATATACATGGTAACATGAATGTGGATTTTGACCTTTTAATGCTAATGACCAGCCCCTACAAATACATACAAATAATTCACTATTTCAAAATAAATATATATAGTCTATTGCTAAATAATATTTATTACCAAATAAATATTTTAAACGATGTTGTCCATACCAGGGCTTAAATCTGAAGGAATTTCCTATAATCTTCCTACATATTTACGAAAAAATATGGCAAGGTCACTAAGTTTGTAGAAGATGGATGATCATTAAATTCTTTTTGTAAATTCTTCCCTAATATATCAAGCACATATAAACCACATATAAGAAAAATAATTAAATTATTGTTTTATGTACCACAATTATTTAAATGAGACAAAACAAAACTCTATAACATATTACTGTTGGGGCCTTACTTAGTAGAAACTGAGTTTCCAAGTAGATGATATTAGGCAATCAAGCACTTGGATGCTTAATACACTGAAGAGGAAGATAATTCTAACATTATACAAAAGTGAATTTGAAACAGAAAAAAAAATGAGAAAAGAATCACAAACTTACTTAAGAAAAATAGTCTGGGTTAGTGAGTCAGGAGCATTGGTTTTATT
Source organism: Xerus rutilus (assembly GCA_028644305.1). NCBI lineage: Eukaryota > Metazoa > Chordata > Mammalia > Rodentia > Sciuridae > Xerus > Xerus rutilus. The sequence goes on along the minus strand of CM053403.1, from coordinate 82,545,452 downwards.
GTCATGAACCTGCCACTGTGACCTTTAATAACTATGTACCATACATAACAAAAAGTAGCTCATAAAATAATGCAAGAGATCATTCTTCTTATGACTCTATTTTATTCACTAGTAGGTCAACTAGAGAAATAATTCTATAAACTATTTGGAAAAATCATAGGTCTCCACATTGATTGAGTTGGTATGTTTGGTTGTTTGTTTCTTGATTGCTTCATTTTCAAAAGTTCAGCATTACAGCCTGCATGAGGACAGAAGGTTAATGATTAAATTGATGGTAGTGCTATCATTCTCATATATCATTAGCATCCTAAGCCTTTCTACATAATCAAATCACATGGTGACTTTTGTATAAACTGATCTCTGTTCTGTTGCCTTATATATGCAACATATGCATAAAATGAAGACAATATTTTTGAAATATCATTCAATGTACATTCCTTTATCAAAAAGACAATTGCCCTCCCTGCATCTCTCCCTCATTGAAGCCAAGTTTAGCATTTGCCTTCTTCACTTCTCACTTCAGAAAGAAAAAGACGTACTTCTACCCAATCCTACCCAATAAATCCTATCCAATCTGTATAGGAAGTAGAACATATCACTTTGTGGAATATGGGAAGAATGTAGATGGAGATATTTAAAGCAAGTTATTTAAAATAAATGATCTCATTTACTTCAACTGGGCCAGAATCCCTAAGTAATTTGACAGGATATGGTAAATGCCAAATGAGAGAAAGATTTTGTTGAGACTCTCTTTGGAATGCTGAGGGAAATTTGATGTGCAGGGTGGCTCTATGATAACTCAGGATATCTGCTGTGGAGTGAAAGTAACAGAACACATTAGAGAAAACCAAAGTTCTCACACACTTCTCTGGCTTCCATGGAGGCTAGAAAAAAATATCATTTGACGTGTGTAAGAGCAAAGTTCCTGGACAGCCTTGCTCAGCCCAGTTCCACCTGTCTTCTGCTTATAGTTCTCAGAATAACTGTGGAATGTGCTGACAGTGCAATATCCTTAGATAAGAAGGAACTCTGGAGTAGCCAGGCTTTGTCCTTATCCCTTCTAGATCTGGATGTCTTACAAGTCTTCTTTCAAAGTTTCAAGTTGCACCTGAGATATAAGACCAAGGAAGGATAGAGTGTTTTTGGAGTTCTTCAACTAAACTAACAAATAAGGCTTATTCAGATGAGACTCCATCCATCTTAGGTAACTTTCCTGAGCCTTGGGAAACAGGCTTGCCATGGATCTAAGGTTTCTTTAGATTCTTGTTTCCCATCTGTGAAAAATAAAGTTTGTCTGTCTGATATGTGTGAGTGTTCTTCCGTTCCACAGGGCTCATACTCTGGCGATTGGGTTTATGTGAAACCTGCCAAACCTAGGAAACTGCAACGTGAAAGTACCTTAGCAGAAAACGAAAGTAACTTGAGTTGAAAGCTAACATACCTAACATGGGGCCACTATAGTAAGGGGCAAAGGACACAGGTGGTCAGCCCAGAAATGGCTAGAAGAACTTTGCAAAAATTCAGAGAGGTGTGAAGTTCCTATAAAAGCCAATGGGAGGCTAATAAAACAAGGTAATCCCATCATACTGTGATTTAAGAGAACAAGTTGGACACACTTGCATCTCAGAGGCCAGAAGTGCAAATGGTCCCATGAACTGGACCAGAGAGACACTCTGCCACAGAGAAAGTAAATGTTTAGGCAGTTACATAGAGATAACACGGGACTTGAGACTCAGTTACACCTTATCGTGAAGCCACAGAAAGCCTGAAGCATTTAGATACTGTCTTGGAATACTGACAATTGCAAAATGAAGAAAAAAAAAGGTAAATTTAAAGATGACCCCAAACTCCATCAACAATTAACCACAGGATAAGTCAAATACAATAAATCATATCATTCATACAAAATAAAGAAGTAGCATTTTCTTTCATGTGAATACAAGTATGTTCAAATTGTGCCCACTAATTTTTTTCTACTAGGAATGGTCTTTTCTAGTTGGTCATGACATCATTTTTAATTATGCTTATTTTAAATTCAAATCAGTCAGGAAAATGTTCCATTCAGTTGAGCAGTTGAGTCAGGAGGAAAATGCTATTTTCCAAAAGCCTAGTATGCTTCAAGTACTGTGCTGAGTACTTGAAATGCAGGACATTATTTTGTCTTTACGAAGCACCAATTCATACATCTTAATCCAGTGTTAATGAACAGGAGATGCATTCCAAGATGTTGGAAATACAGAATATAACCCAATCTAATGTTTGTATCTTTAATGCACACACACTTGTGCAAATGCACAGTAAAGAGAAAATTCAATTATAGAGAAGGACACATAAAACATATTTAAATCTTTTTTTTCTTTTAAACTCGAGACATATAGTCACATTTTCTGTATCTGGAGTCAGAAAAAGAGATCACTGCATAAGTTTATTTCTGAAATATCAATAGTTCTTATTTGTCAGGCTGAAAAGGAACGTAAAGCAGAGAAGAGGACTCAAACCTGAAATATCAAAGGAAATTTGTAAACCTGCAAATCATTTGGAAAAATTGGAACATCAATACAAAATGGTAATGCTGAGAAATTAAGCAACTGAGTTGTCAGAGCCAAATGACCAGTGACTCATGCTTTATTAGGAAGACTTTATACCTCAAGCCAAAGACAGTAGCAGACTACTGAAGGTTTTGAAGCAGGAGTGTGGTGTAATCCAAATTGTATTTAAAAACATTCTCCAGCCATCAGTGTAGAATGTCATTTGGAGAAGACACTGAGAAACAAAACTCCAGAAGCTTGTGCAAAAAGCATCTTTCCTAGAGAGAAAGAGTGTCTATGTGATGTAATCCAGTGGCAGGTGAAAGAAGTCATGGGATGCATTTCAGAGATAAGAAAAATTATCATCAAGCGGAAATACAACTGGCTTTTTCTACCAAACTCTATGGGAGGGGTGAGTAATTACCACATGAACAAATATAGAAACAGTTTTGGGGCCCTAATTTCCCTGATGCTCCCTTGATTACTCTTGGGCTCTCCTGAGACTGTGAGTTTATGAATTTTTGATAGTCTTGGCTGTCAGTTGAGCAGTGGATCATAGCTAATAGGGTCAAATACATCTCTAATTTTTTCATAAGATCAAATGTGCATAAATGTTTTACTTTCTCACTTTTATGGGTGGAAAACAAGTTCAATACATATTTTATCATCTTGGGGCATATAGATTTTTTAATGGTTTTATACTATTAGCAATGTTATAGATTACTAGATGGAAATATCTAATTAAGAGTTTCTTCATAGTTACACTGAACAAAAATATCATTTACATGATATTTTTCTTTGCAATTGGTTTTGTAGTGTTCTTTCACTTCAACAAAAATGAAAGGTAACATTTGTTAATAACTTCCTATGTGTTGGGAAGGACACTGAATACTACGCAAGTGTTTTCTCATCAATGTTCAGCTATACAATAAGGTAGGTACCATTATAAGAAAAGTGAGACTCATGTAGTTGCCTCAAGGGCATCTGAATCATAAGTGTAATAAGCACAATTTAGGTCCAAACCAGTGGACCTAATGAATAATAGGATATTATGAATTGGGAAGAGAGATAAATTGCTTTTCCATGAGAAGGTATCCGAAATTTATGATTTTTTTCCTTTAGTGGTACTTGTACGAATGTGCCTCATAATTTTTCTGACTCACAATTTGTTGCAACAGTTTTGAAATCTACATACAAAGATAGGAAACATTGTTTTATATATAGGAACGACAAAATGAGACAAAGACAACAAAAAGCTATTAGAAAAGATATAGCTGTGTGACATTTGAATACTAAGATATCCCAATATTTCTCTTTTATGATCTATTTAATCTTCACTTATGTCTGGGATTTTTTTTTTCTTTTTCAAGTCAAACAAGCAAATATTACTTAAGAGTCTACTATGTAGACATTTAAAAAGTGAATTCTTGGGAGCTGACAGGTACTCTACTAAATATTTCAACTATTTAATTTCCTATTTTACAATTAAATAGAGAAAATATATTTCCAATCAACAATACATTTATATTGGCAGAGAAAAAGTCAGTAAACTAAACTTCTCTGTGAATTCAGAGTTGAATGAAACAACTCTGTGTGTGTTGGTTCTTGAAAGGACAGACCTTGAGAGCAAAGAAAGGTTTGGGTTAGCTTTAGTAAGCTGCTGTGACCACTTTGCAGAAGAACATTTCCTAGTCAATGCAAGTGATTGCAACTCTGAAAAGATTGTGTGCTCTTATGATGTATATACCCTTATGAGAATGGTTAGAACTTGAGTTGTCAGAAATCTGGAAGAAAGAGTCTCAAAACAGAATGGTATCTATTAAAGGATCCCCAGTAAACCTATGTATTGGGAAGGGAGAACTCATAATAGGAAATAGTAGGAGATGTTATAGACAAACAAAGTGAGACCATTTCATTGTAACATCTGGAAAAGCGCATCAGCTCCTTGGGAACACTCCTTTCTGTAACCCACCTAAAATGGAATTTCTTGTTCTTTTTTTGACTCAAAGTTACAGTCAAAGTAGCATCAGTTCAACTTTAGAAGTCTCCAAGAATGATATTTCCTTGATTTTAATGTTCCTCATAGGAACCACAAAAGCTGTACAGTGTATCATATAGAAAAATCTTGTAACTTCTCTTTAGATATTTCTTCCTCTTCTCTATATCCTTCTCTCTTCATAGACCCATAAGTGGCCATTACCACCATTCCACACTACAGTCACTCATTTATGCTGGTGAATAAAAATGTCCAACATATGCCAACATTTTCTGAGAACACAATTATTGCACAACTCAAAATGAATAGTAAGAGAAATTTTTAAAATTTTTATTGCATTCACAAATGTATTCATGGATATGTTGTGTTTTAGTTTCTGTTGTTTGTATGTTTATTTTTATTAAAAACGTATTTCATTTTCTTCCTTTTTTTTAAACATTTGGATTGGCCATTTACCTCTTCTACTGCTCTTGAGAATTTTATTGCCTGTATGAACCAGGCATAGCCTACTAACTTTGTTCTAGAACACATTATAATTTTTATGATAGCTAATACCATTTCAGCTTCTTTTAGCCGCTATTCCATTGGCCATATCATGTCCATTCACAATGCAGTGGTAGCAAATGTGAGTAGGAAACATCAGGGGAATTCATCCCTTGCGAGTATGTTTGCCGCTCTATGCTGGAGCATCAGTGGCTGGGCATTAGGCTATATGAGATGCATACTTTTGCCCAGTCTTATGAATGAAAGCAAAATAGAAGACAGAGTTTCCACCCAAAGCCCTGTACTGCTTTAGTGTGAGAACTATACTTGTCTTTCTATATTAAGACCTTTATTGTTCAATACCAACATGGGAAAATTTGGTTGTATCAATTCTACATATCAGGTCATGAAAAACAACTGTGGTACAATGTTTTAAATGTTTATCTGAAGGAGTAACCTACAGTGATAGAATTTCTGTTCAATGCATCACCTGACAAAAAATTTTCATACAGAAGATTTCCCTCATGGAATTATAATTAATAAATGTGGAAGGATTAAGGGAAATGGAAAAGCACAATTAGAACAATAATTGCTGCAGGCAACATTGACTGATGAATACTAACATTGGTGAGGGAAGTTCAGAGAGAAACAGCCTCAAAGAATATCCCCCAAAATGTTTATTAAATACTCTGGTGATTTTAACACCAGATCTACCTATTCTTGTATTCTTTTTTCATGAGGTGAAGTTTATTTCCACTTCCCTCAAATGTGGGCTGGACATGATTCACACAATGGATAGAGTATAGAAAAGGAAAAGGCATCCCTTTGTAGCAAAGAAACCTGACAGGCACCATCTTAACAAATGCTGGCTATAACCTTTGTAATACTCAGGTATGTTGCTATCATCACCCCCAACTTGATGTAAGAAGAAATAACTCTGTGAATCCTTAACATGGTTTGAATCAAGAGAAAACATTAAACCCATAGTAAGAGACATTTTATAAATACCTAAGCAGTATCTTTTGAAAGTTTAAAGGATGTGAAAAACAAGTTCTTCCATAGAATCTGTCACAGATTGGACAGAACTAAATTAAATGGCAATTAAATACAAGATGGTATCCTGGATCCAATCCTGAAAGCATTTTAAAACTTGGACAATAGTAACAATATCTGCATTGCAATTACAGAATAGTACTAATGTTAATTTATACTTTTTATGATTTAAGATCATCTTTATCATGATAATAAAAGCTATTAACCATTAGAGGAAGCTCTATAGTGGGTATATGGGCATTCTCTGGACTAAGCAACTTTTCTAAGGGCCTAAAAATAAATTTATAAAGCAATATTTTAATAAGATATTAAAATGTACATGTGAAATTACCTGTCCCTCTCAGAAAATATTTAAAAATATGAAAATCCCTGTTGAAAGGTTTACATTCACATGAGTGGTAAAGAATCTCTTTTTAATCTCTTCATGTACTTATCCTCATCCCAAGGCACTATTTTCAACCTCCTTTCCCTGGTGTCATTTGTTCAGAACTTGCCTATAACAAAAATAAAACAAAAGTAAACACCAGGCACCTACCTACAAGTGACTTTCCTTACTGTGAAAAATTCACTGGGGATATTCAAACACTGAGTCTTGAATTAATTTGTCCCTAAATACTAATTAGTAAGGTCTTTTTTATGTTCAGAGAGAGCAAGGTGGAGATGAGATTAGAATTATGTTCTCCTGTTAGCTTTCCTAGCCATCAGATTTTCCCTAAAGGGATTTGGATCACTTAATAATGATAGAAGGTAGGCAATGACTCTGAAAAAAAAAATCTCTGGGTTGTAATCCCTACATTTTTTAGCCTCTTTAGCTTCAGTTACTTGAACTACAAAATTGGGATAATTGCTACCAGGAGCAGTTGCTTTTCTCACGTATTTGAACACCTTTCATATCTGTCTACTTTCCTCTCTACTTATACTCACCACATCCAGCCATTTATCATGTCCTCTCCAGACCAGGATAAGAGCCTCTATAGAACTTACCTATACCCACACTGGCCCTTGTTCAATAGCTTTTTACCTAAGGATTTACAGCATCTTTCTAAAACACTACTCCTTCCTAATGCAATTCTTCTTTTTTTAAATTTTTTTTAATATTTATTTTTTAGTTGTAGGTGGACAGAATATCTTTATTTTATTTTTATGTGGTGCTGAGGATCGAACCCAGTGGCTCACATGTGCTAGGCGAGCACGCTACCACTGAGCCATAACCCCAGCCCCCCTAATGCAATCCTTCTAAGGTCTTCCATGGCATGTGAAAGAAACAGAAACTTCTTAAATGGCCTGAAGATTCTATAAGCTCACCTTGCCTGTACTTTAGATCCCTTAACTGTCATGCCTCGGCCTTCTGTCTTAACTTTCAGGCTTCAATGCTCATCCTGCACCCATTGCTCTGCCCCAATGCCTCTTAACACTGCTGCCTCTATATGGACTATTCATCTCTTCCTCTACATCACTCCAATTTTCTCTTTTCCCTCCAAATCCCAGCCTGAGTCACTTCCTCTTCTAGTTCCTTTTTCATCACAATGTAAACACACTTTTATGTGCATCTACTCTTTAACATAAAATTCAGTAGAAATTGTACGCATATTTGTGCTATTATTTGATTGACATGTTTAACTTATCCCAGATAAAGTTACAGACCTAAACTTTCTAAGAAGAAAATCACTCATATTTTGGCTTAACATAGAGTTTACTAAAGTGCTTGGTAGTTGTCAATTCATCAAAAGTATTTGTTGAATCTTTGACATGTTTGAATATTAAATAAATGTGTATATTATCACTAACTATATCATTATCTAAATGGTATCTTTGGTCTCTACAATCATGACATTTTTAGAGTATAAAAAGAACTGAAGTTTAGAAGGGAAACTCTAGGGTTGTTGGAAGGTAGTTACCATGTCCTGGACAGTTTAGTAGAAAAAGTGAAAAATAAATGAGAGTTATTTTCATTATCCTTGGTAGTTTCGCTCTGTAAAGCTATCATCACATTTAGTGAAATAGTAGTGTTTTTTGAACCAGTGCTTCTAGAAGAAGTACAGAGTTAGATTCCTGGTCACATTTTTATCAAGTGATCAATATATAACCTTATTTTATATGTATGTCTATTTTAAAAACTATTTATTATATGGTGTTGATTCATTAACATTGAATTCATAGGCAGCAGCACTGTAGCTAATGCCTGTGCCAAGCTCACCTAACACAGGTCTTGCTTCCTTAAAGCATATCACAACTTCACACTTTTTGCATGTACGAGCACTAGACAGCACTTCAGCAATAAGCCTGGTGGACATTTTAAACAATTAAATCACCAACAGAAGCCACAAAGAAAAAATGTGACCCTAAATAGACTGCAGAAAGGACATTTGTTTATAGTATGACAGCTGCAACTAGAACCAGAATGCTACTTTGTCCACCTCAGCTGGGAACATGCCAGTCAGACATTCCATGTTTCTCACCGGCCTGCACATTTCCATGGATGACTGTGCTGTGAGTATTAACTTTGGAGCTACAAAGTGCAGGAGATGTGTGAATCCCCAAATATGGAATCAGAGGAAAATGAGGATCAGCTGGGTATGTTGCTTCAAGTTGATATAAAAGTGGTTTCTCTCGTGTTTCTTTCTAAAAATTTGAAATATGCATGTAGGCCAAGAACATTTAAAAATGTTCCTCTTTGTCAGAAATAAATCATCTCATCCATTCTGAAAAGACTGAATGAAACATAATTATTACTTTTGACTTACTTTCTCTCATAACAGAATCAAATAAAAATGTCCTTAGCAAAATATTAATAAAGTCATTGCATTACCACATAGTCATAATTTTAACTACATCGGATATACCTCTTTAATATATTGTATTGCATCTTTGGTTTTTACCAAACAAGCAGATTTTAAAGTTTGACACACTCCCATGGACACTGGGCACTGTGAACACTGTGGTACCTTTTAGAGACATGAGTATATAAAGGATGGCTGTAGCAAATGTACACCCATGAGCAACTGCAAGAGTTTGGAAGATAATGACACAAAAATGAGGCCCTTTGCCCAAGCTGAAGCTATGCAGATATAAAATAAGAAAATGTCATTTTATACTTTAATGCATATATCTAGTTTATATAAAATGATCACTTATATATGTCTATATTACATATTATATAGGTAAAAGGTATTGTGCAATGAAAATGATAATCCACTTAATATCATTTTTATGCTACAATTTATGACTTATATTTGCATAGTCATTTTTAAGACCAGAGACAACAACAAAATAGTTCCATTTAGCCAGGCACGGTGGCACGTGCCTGTAATCCCAGCAGCTCCAGAGGCTGAGGCAGGAGGATTGTGACTTCAAAGCCAGCTTCAGCAACGGTGAGGTACTAAGCAACTCAGTGAGACGCCATCTCTAAATAAAGTACAAACTAGGGCTAGGTATGTGGCTCAGTGGTTGAGTGCTCCTTAGTTCAATCCCCAGTACCAAAAAAAAAAAAAATTCAGTTTAACTTTTCTCTAAAATGTGTCCATTTTGAACACAGATTCTGCACCAAAAGGGGAAAGGAGAGCAAAAAAATTGTTAGTTTATAACAGTTATATTAAAAAATAAAATTTTGCATCAAAACTATAAAATGTATCAAATTTTTATTCCAGAATACAGTTGTGGCTCAGTGGTAGAGCACTTGCTTGCCTCCCATACAAGAGGCACTGGGTTTGATTCTCAGCACCACATAAAAATAAATAAAATAAAGATATTGTGTCCATCTACAACTAAAAAAAAAAGATTCTTTAGCGTGTATTTGAGTTAGGACATGTATAGACAACATCTGAACTAAGAAGGAAGGGTGTCATAACAGAGGTTAATATCTTATGTTTGGTGATAGAGGATAAAAGCATCAAATCATAAATGCCTGACCAATAACAAAAAATTTATGCATTCCAGTGCATGCTTGTTCTTATTGCACTGATATCAGAATTAAGAATATTAGAAAATAGGACAGTGTTTTGTTTTTTGCACAGAGGAGTGGGAACACCTACGCATCTAAGCCAAAGCGGGATAATGTATACTTTTTCACTTTGAGTCCTTATTCTGTTTGCACTACCTTTCCCTGACCCCTACAATTTCTCCAGATCTCAGTGACTGTGGAAAGGAATTGATTTTACCAGGACTTCTAATACCGGCAGTCTTCTATTCACTTAAATCAGTGTTTTATTTCACCTTCTCGGGGCAGGAGTGGGAGATTAGAGAAGAAATGGAGTTCAGAGAACAGGTAAAATTGTTTTGCATTTGTTTGTTGTTCTTGGAACTTCTGAGAGTGATCTGTCTCATTACATTTTTCTCTTTCTTTTGACTCTATATTTATATATCTAACTATCTACACACACACACACACGTTTAACAAAATATGTTTTTCTTTCAATCTGACTTTCTATTTAAAATCATGACAAAGTGAGGGATTTCTTATACTAGGATCCACAAGAATTCTTTCCTCTTGTAAACTTAAAGCTGTTGGAGAAAGTGCTAAGTACTACATTTATCTGACCACATGTGCTGAGTAATGTTAATGAGGTGAATAACAATTTGAAGACAACCAGTGGAATCTGTAACTACGTTTCTTCACTGGCAGAGCAGAAACAGCAAGGTGACTTTTCACACACTTGAATCGACCTGTCTCATCTGATGTTAAAGAATCGCCATCTATCTGCAAATGTCTAAATGAGAAGCTGAGTCTGCAAGTCAAGGCACTACATTTATATTGACTTTTTGGTGTTTGTGAGTAGCTATGCTTATATGCTTATGTTGTACATTGTACCACATGCAGACACACCAGCAGGATTTTAGTTTTTGTTGTGCAGATTATAGCTGAAACACAGATATATAGGCAGTCCAACAAATGAACATACTTTAAATGATAAAAATGATGGCAAAGAATCACAGATCTGGAAAATCACAGAAGGCAAACTCAGTGAAGTATATAAGTCAAAGAAATGAACAAAATTACTTCTGTGGCAGAAAATATTTGTTAGAAGCTATAAAATATAGATGTTTCTAACTGATGTGACAAGAGAAGTGAAGTTCAGAATTCTACACTTCAGATATTATATGCAAGAAGTCAACAAGTAATATTTAGATGTGTTTGTGTCTAGTAAAATGCCTATTGATTTAAGGTATTTCAGATCTCTGGCTGCAAATCAAATGTGATGAACATAGCAGTAATGAATATGAGGATTGAGTAGATAGGACCTTATCTGCTTACACAAGCAGAATTTTTAGCCTAAATTGAATTAGTTTCTTCTATTGTGGAAGCATTATTTTATTTTTCTTAAAATTAATAAGATCCTAATGTTTTCATTTAAAATCCAACCCAATTATTCATATTGGGTTATTTTTAAATTATACAAAAACACAAAACTATGAAACATAAAAGGACATGTACAATTCAGAAGAGAATAGACATAAGTTAGAAAGTGTTAAATATGAGGTATTTGTGGAAGTTATACAGATTCCCAGCTCCTTGACTTTTTGTAATGTATGACATAGAGTTAGCACTTCTCGAAAAAGGCTTTGCTTTCCTAGAATACGCCAGGGGAATGACTTCCTTTCTCTAATATCACTCTGTTTAAGATCTAAGAATTATCTGATTCCTCTATTGTCCTTCTTGCCATTCCAACTGAGAAGTCACTGAATGTTCAGGATCGCATTGTAAACAGCTGCCTAAATCTGGAATGATGCTTTCTAATTGGTAACTTGACATTTAAAGTATACAGGGAATTTTGTCCTATTACCAACTTACCGTTGTTTTCCTTTAAAAGAGAGAAGCTACTTCCCAGTTTTGACAGTTAATTCACTGTGTCACAAGTCACTGAGAATTATTGCAGAGCTGTCTGTTGTAAATAATATTACAAAGTGCATCTATATATTAAGTTACTTGTATGTTTCACAATAATATGCTTTTGTATCTGACTCGTCTATTAGATTCTGAATTTCTCAGAACTTTATTACCCATTCGCAATCCCTAACTCTGCAGCGTATAAACAGATGAAGCAAAGAAATAGAATTAACTGAATGTAAGAAAGTTGTTAATTCATTGAAGACTGTCCATTTGTCTATTTTTAATCCTATTCAAGATCAGCAAATTTAAAAAATTACAATTTCCTTTCCTATTTCATTAATATCAGTGTGTTGTTAAAGGATCTTATTTTTTCTTAGCCATAATTTTCTACATTTTTGTGTAATTTGGAAATTTGTTATTCAACTATGAAATCTTCTGTAGTGCATTCTTATTGAAAAGGATATTAAATATTTACTGTATATATAAGTGAAAAAGTTGAATCTGCCTTATTCTTACATTGATTTGCAAAATCACAAAACTAACACAACAAAAAGCTTGAAAATCTAAATTTAGATGCAGGGCTGTATGAAACAATTACAGAATGTTTATTACAAATGAGAAAGTATGAGATGAGACCACAATTGCTCAGGTTTTTTCATTGCTACATACATCTCTGATTAATGATACTTGTCTCATTACTCTTAAACATATGGCAATGAGATTTGATTATAATAATACCTTGAGTAAAGAACATTTTTAAATCTTTGAAAATTAATAAGATTTTTCCAGAAAAAAATCTTTAATATTTTGCTCATAACTCACTAGGTTCATGCTGAGCGCTTCGTACTATACACATAGATCTAAAACCATGCAAAATTGGTAAGCTTTGGCAAATAAAACTTTCAATTTTTAATGGTCTCTAAAATAGTCTTATGTAGATTAGAAGAAGCTTGGAAATGTATAATTTTTAAAGTTTTCTCACTCAAAAGCTAGTACCTGTCTGAATTTTTTTAAAAAACAGTATTTAACTTAATACAATAGTGACCTTTTTCTAGTAATTTGCAGTATGTATTATTCCTTTAGGGGAATATTGTGACGCATCCTGGTAAGATGAGCTTTCCTATGTAAATGCTACCCTTTTAAGGTCAAAAGCTGTACTCAGTTAATGATGGGAAATGAAAAATGGTTGAGTGCTTAGTACAAACAACATCAAAAATCCAAAGCTTTGTGAAACCCTCTAATATATTTTAAAGCAGTTATAGCTATTTCAATTTATGTATACACACACACACACATATATATATGTATATACATTTATGGCAATAGACACAGTTTTATGCATACAAAAACATTAGCTTCTAGAGTACAACATACTTATACTATTACTTTAAATATTAACTTGAACCTAAGTTTAAACTAAAAAATTGGTAAAATCTTTCTAAATATTGCCAGTATTATACATTCAATAACTCTTTTAAACTTTGGGCATGTATCTACTGTATTATCATAATGAATCCAAAACCCACATTGGACCACACACCCACAAAACATAAATAAGTGCATCCTTCAGGTACACTTCAGAGTCACCCTTCTAGGTACACTTTTAGAAATTCATCTTTGAAAGAAAAAGAGACTGAGTCTTTAAAAGAATTCTTTTTTCAATTGTGAATTGTGCTGCTATAAACATTGAAGTGGCTGCTTTACTGTAGTGTGCTGTTTTTAAGTCTTTAGGGTATAGGCCAAGGAGTGGGATAGCTGGGTCAAACGGTGGTTCCATTCCAAGTTTTTTAAGCAGTCTCCATACTGCTTTCCAGATTGGTTGCACCAATTTGCAATCTCACCAGCAATGTTTAAGTGTACCTTTTTCTCCACATCCTCGCCAGCACTTATTGTTGCTGGTATTTTGGATAGCTGCCATTCTGACTGGGGTGAGATGAAATCTGAGGGTAGTTTTGATTTGCATTTCTCTAATGGCTAGAGACGTT
>CM053403.1:82442456-82531080 GCA_028644305.1 Xerus rutilus | reverse complement strand
ATTGTAACAATTTTTTTTTCTATTTGCCTCAACAAATGTTTTCAGTGAATAGTGTGTACAGCTTCTGAAAATTTGTTTTTTTCTGTTATGTTCGATAACATGTATTAAAATGCAACTTTTGGGAAAAAAATAAAGTAAAAAAAAAAGAATTCTTTTTTCCATTTCAGAAAAAAAAAATAGAATCACCTTCATTTAACAAGGTGATATAGTCCAAAAAACTAAATGTCCACATATTATATTTACTTTGGGTAAAATCAGTTTGTCTAAGTGGAAAAAATAAGAATAAAAGGCACTTAAATGGAAGGGAAAAATAGAACCTGTGCAGAATAAGTTTAAGAACAGCAGTTAACCATAAAGCTGTCAAATGGCACAGTTAACTACAGTAATTTATTCTATAATTTAATGTAATCTTGACCCTTGTCGCATGTTAATACAGCATGAAGAATAATGGGTAAAAAAACATGCTTATTAATGAATTGTAGAGTAATGTGACATTGTTTTTTGCCACATTCCTTTGAAATATCTTAATATTGGAATTAGCGGAGCTTAGACCATTTCAGTATGTAATTATGTCTGTCCATATCCTGATAGTTAATGTTGTGATTAAGATATATTTAATTTTTAATTATGCTAGAGGTAGTGGATTGATTTTTGAGTCAAGGAACACAGGGATAACTCTAGACATGATCTCTGTTACATGGATTGTAATTTGTCTAGTAGGAGAGCTTCTGCCATATTAAGTACAAAGACAAACTAGAGCAAAGGGACATTTGTTTAACTGATAATCTCTACATTTTTACTATCTTATATGGTTAAAATACTTGTGATACAAATAAGATAAGAGCAATTTTCTTTATCCTTTTATGTTAACAGTTCACTATCATGAAAATATTTCATTCTCTATCCTTCCTTGAACTTCCCATTTCTTACCTCCCACCAAACACATACATGAAATAATACCAACATTAAAGTGTGCTACTGATGTCTTAATCTTCATATCATTTTATAAAAGTTGCCCTTAGCCATAAGCTAAGATTTTATAGATGGAAGAAAATGTAATTTTATTTAAAGAAAGAGTCCTTTTTTGGGAAGCATTCGGGGGGCAGTTTCTCTTTTCCTTTCATAGTGGGATTTCCCAGCTTCCACTGCAACACATTGCCCTATTTTCAATATCTAAGTAAAGTGAATTCACTAAAATAGTGTGAAAAATGACAAAAGTTTCCCAAATTCTCTAGAAAAGGATAGTCACTTCAGTCTACTAAATAAACATGCAATGCCATGATAAAGGGTTACTGAGAGCATCATATGATAACTTTTAATTTTTTTTTGGTCTGAAAATACTGAGCAAAGTAATGAATAGTATTGGAAACACAGAGCTAGATGAGACTGTGAGAGATTGCAAGATTGTACCAATGTATTTCACCTAAACCTCTCCAAACATATGAAAACCTGAAGCGTATACAAATACTTTAAAAATGCAACTGGGCATAATGAATACAGTAATTTTTCATGTCATGGTGGGTCCACTTTCAACCTATGTTAAGTATTGGTAGGGCAGAGTAAGTGTAGGCAGTAATGAAAAAGTTTAGTTTGGTTTCATTTTTACTAAACGAAGATTTCTCAAACACTTCCCAAGAAATGGAGTTTTCACCTGACAATGACTGACAGCATGTCTTCACCTTTTAAAAAGAGCTGGCAACCTCCCAGCACTTTTGCTGCAACTCATAGTATATATAGTAGCTTGTTCACCAATCAGCCATGTACCAACCAGCTAGTCCAGGCTGTACTGTAAATATAGGATCCTACAAATGTGGACTTGCCCAATTCCTACTGAACATGCAATATTACATTACTGGATAATGGCAAATTTGAAATATTCCTTGGGTTACATAGAAGAAAATGTAGACTTTTGGAAGGATGAGTCTACATTGTGTGCTTACTTAGAATCTAGCATGTTATTTTTTTCTCCTTTAAGTCCTTCTAACTTACTGCAGTCTCTCTCAAGAGAATCAATCTGCATATCACTTCAACTTGCCTTACATAAATATCCTAACATCCTCACACATTTCCCTGCTGCTGACTGCTTTCTGAGATTTAAAGCTTCTGACAGTTCTTCAGAATTTGGTGAATGTCATTTAGTTTTCTTAGAGACTAGCCTAGGAATAATGAGGGTGCTCTAATTCCTGTTCAGTTGCTCCTACCAGTTAAGTATCTGTGAAAAGAATATACTGAGGAGTGGGATAGCTGGGTCAAATGGTGGTTCCATTCAGGTTTTCTAAGGAATCTCCTTCTTCCCAGAGTGGTAGCACCAATTTGCAGTCCCACCAGCAATGTATGAGTGTGTTTTTTGCCCCACATCCTTGCCAACACTTATTATTGTTTGTATTCTTGATTAACTGCCATTCTGACTGGCATAAGATGAAATCCTAGAGTAGTTTTGATTTGCATTTAGCTAATTGCTAGGGACATTGAACATTTTTTCATGTATTTGTTGATCAATTGTATATCTTCTTGTGAGAAGTGTCTATTCAGCTCCTTAGCCCATTTATTGATTAGGTTGTTTGTTTGTTTGTTTTTTTGGTGTTAAGTCTTTTTGAGCTCTTTATATATCCTGGAGATTAGTGCTCTATCTGATATGCATGTGGCAAAAATTTGCTCCCAAAATGTAGGCCCTCTTTCCACCTCATTGATTGTTTCTTTTGCTGAGAAGAAGCTTTTTAGTTTGAATCCATCCCATTTATTGATTCTTGCTTTTATTTTTTGTGCTTTAGGAGTCTTGTTAAGAAAGCCAGGGCCTAATCCAACATGATAAAGGTTTAGACATACTTTTTCCTTTATTAGGTGCAGAAAAAAAGAGCATACTACATTGATGGAGCCACTTCAATGTTTATAGCAGCTCAATTCACAATAGCTAAACTGTGGAACCAACCTAGATACCTTTCAATATATCAATGAAGAAACTGTGGTATATATACACAATGGAATATTTCTTAGCATTAAAAGAGAATAAAATTATGGCATTTACGGGTAAATGGATGGAGTTTGAGAATATCATGATAAGCAAAGTAAGCCTATCCCAAAACACCAAAGACTGAATGTTCTCTCGGATAAGTGGATGCTGATCCATAATGGGGGAGGATGCATGGAAAGAATGGAGAAACTTGTCAAAGAGGAGAGGACATGGAGTAGGAAAGATGGTGGAATAAGATGGACATCATTACCCCAGGTGCATGTATGATTGCACATATGGTGCAATTCTACATCATGAAAAATGAAAAGTGCTGCATTTGTGTACAATGAATCAAAATGAATTCTGCTGAAATGTATACCTAATTAGAATAAATAAATTTAAATTTTGTGGAACAAAGCCCATTTATTTTTGTTAGTAAGTATAATTTTTACTCATAGACAAATATTATAATCACACAAGAAGCAAAAAAATGGTGCCCTATTAATTTTTGTGAGCTATATACCATTATTAATGAGAGAAGCTCGTGGCAGTCTTTGGCCCCTCCTAGAAGCATTTAGCCCTGTGTGTTCCTACTGCTCTGACTGGATATTTGGGACTTGTTAAAATCTACCTCTAAAAGGCAGGATGCTAGGATGTTTTTTTCAACCATTTCCACACTTAACTGTTAACTAATGGTAAGATTTCAGGTTCTGATTCAAACTTGCTGAATTTGAACTCACTTCTTGTTTTGGGAAAATTGCCTAATCTTTCTAGGCTCAGCTTATTTTTCCATTAAAAGCTTACCTAATTGATTTTACATAAAATTTTGAAAAATTAACAAGTATGTATACACACACATATGCACATATATAGTATAACATATATACATTTAATATATGTTTATACATGTATGGATATGTGCATATATACACAGACTGAGAAGAAGTTTGGAATAGTGTCTGACATATATTAATTCTATTATCCAATATCTGGTTAGAGAAGGGAAAGGCTGCCCAATGTAGTTTAAAAAAGATTTATCATCTCCCGCAATCAAACATTGCAAAACTTAATTACTCTCATTTGTTTGAACTTTGGAAGTAAATAAGTAAATCAAAATATATTTTTTTTGCCTCTATCTTTCCACCAAACTTTGACCACCATTCTTATCAGTGTGAATTTTTTTCTACCAGAACCTTGTTGATAGTAACCACTTGAACCCTAAAATACTCTCAGTTCAACCCATCTAAGAAGCTGTTTTACTATAATTGACAAAATTTTGTTTTGCATAGTGATAGTTTTTATAACACTTTTACATTTTGATTGAAATTGACATTTGGAAGATCAACTAATAATAATGGATATTATTTAAACCTAAAAGTTTATTGAAAGAGGTAATATATACATATATGTGTGTCTGTGTACATGATGAAGTCAATCACCATTCAAATGAATCAGTGATTCAGCACCATTGAAGCTATGCTGAACATAACAAAAAAATGCTTAAACTGGTGCAAATTTGGAAATGTATGCAGAAGATTTCCAATAGAAGGTGTTTCCTCAATAAAGTATGCAAGTGGAATTTTTAATATTACTAAACTTTAATGTCACATTTATGGATGCATTTTATTTGATTTTTAAATGTTGCAAGATGTGACTTGCTAAAAATAAAGTTGAATAAATGCAGTCTTCTAAAAAACGTACAAGTATATTGTGACAAGGCATATATTACTAGCTTAAATCATGCTTATCTTATTGAACCAAAAAATGCTCATATTTGAGAAAAATTTATTAAAGGTAAGGTGAAATGTGACATCAGAGGACCAATTTATTAATTTTAAAAAGTGTTTGAAATTGAGAGAGTGATGCAGCAACAGAGACAGATGAAATAAATATTAAGCATAAGGGCATTTCAAAAAAAACATGCTTTAATATACTCACGGGCCAAGCCTTTTGATACAAAGTCTATGCCAAAGTTTCCATCAGTATTTTAGTGCTAAGATGTTTAGGTCACACATGCTTTTGTCAGTGCAACTAGCTTTAAATTCCTACTTAAGTAAACTTAAAATAATTTCTAATGTTTTTATACCTACTGAAACATCTGGGATAGACTTAGTTAAAAAATTAAACTTTTTTTCTGATTTTTCTAAGTTTTGGAAAATACATAATATGCTACAAAGAACTAGTGCTTAAAAATGTACAAAATGTTGTTTCATGCTCTATTTATACCACAACTTAATTAATATTGAGTGTCCTTATATATCTTATTCTTTTTAATAGTATATGTATCAATGTCATGATTCTATACTTCATAAATCTGATGTAATGTACTCTCTTCATCATTTCTGAGTGAGCAGAGCCTCTGCTTTCATTTTCTTTTTATTTTGTTCATTCCAGGTATTAGGTATATGGTCCCCCTTTCCCAATTTTATCATATGTAAGTTCCATGAGTTAGATCTCAGCCACACATGATGCTAATACACATGTCAGTAAGTAAACTACCTGTACTGAACACTGATTATAATTCAAAAATAACATGGGATATAAAAAGATATTGTTTTGGCAGACATCCTCCTTTGTTCTAAACATCTTGCAGGGGATTCGGGTAATAAGAGTTAAACATGAAACTTTCAGGGAGATTGCAGTTCAGCAGATAAATTCTCTTCCATATTTATGCATAAATATATGTATGATAATATTATATATACATGTGTATATAAAATATGAGTACAATGATAAAAGCTAAATTGTACAATCACTGTGCATCAGTGAAAACTACTTGATGTTCATTACTTCATGACAGCTGCACAATAGTCCTATGAAGGGGATATATTTTCATCTACATTTTGATGCTGAGGAAATGAACATGCAGAGGCTTGAAAGCCTCATAAAGTTCACACAGATGTGAGTGGTACAGCAAAGAATTGACAAGTCCTCACTACATACACTTTATCTATAATCATTTCACTGAGTCAATTAAGTTTAATTTTCTGTTTGCACATGCCAGTGTGGTGTGGGGAAAGCAGGGACATCCAGGGTTAAGAGAGTAGAGGGAATGTAAGGTGAGAAAAGAAAGAGTATATGATACAATGTCTTCCAATGGAGATAATATTAGAGCTTTGGATGTTAATATCTGGATAAGATTTTCCAGGATAAAATAGAGAGTAGGATTAGAAAAGTGTGTTTTAGATAATGATAAATAAAACTAGAACCTGAACAATTAAAATGGAAGGGAAAGAGGTAGTGGGAGAAAAATGGGAAATTTATACTGTGTCTAGGTTCTAAATGGCTTTGAATTTATACTTTAGAGTTAATACACTACCCTGTAGAGAGTAGAAAGGTTTGAAATTTTGCAAAGAGAATTCTGACTGCAAAATAGAGGATGAGTTAAAAGTGAGTGACAGAGGAAGAATGAAGCAGATACTAGTCAAATGGAATATAATAAAGATCTGAGTTTATGATCGTCAATAGGAATGGATAAAACGGAGCAAAATTTTGATGACAAAGTTGTTAGGATCTTGTGACAAATTGAATAGAGGAGCTGAGTAAGACATGGATATGTCATGTCCGGTTAAGGCTAAATAATGGTATAATTAATATAACAAAGAAAAGAATGGGGTGATTTATGGCAGGAAATAATGAAATAATCAATATGAATATATGGTATCATGAAGAAAATAATCATAGAACAAGTAAAGATAGTGTAGGATCACTTACCACACTGCCATAAAATGAAAAGTTTTTATACAGTAGGTGTCACTTCCTTCAGGAACTCTCAAGAGATTTTTCTTCATACTATAGTAGCTGTTATTCTCTAGATCAAGGGAACAGTATCACAGAGTTTTAAAACTTACAAGCATTCTTTACTAAATATACAATTGGAGAATGAACTGAATGGGTTTACAGATCCAGAGGACTCACAGCACAAAAGACCTAGGCTACTATTTGACTTTATTCTGCTGACTCTATGACCCTATTATAATTTAAAGATTGAATTTTGGGTCCCCAGATTGCAGCATAATCTTTAACCCTGTATTGAATGATCTTCAACAGATCTGTTTTCACCGGTGTATGACCAACAAAGTAAATGGCCATGTCTCTATAGGGGAGTACTTGGGGAGGTCATTAGTGTATTTTTATGGAGTTGCAAATTCTTACGTATAGCACAGTGGTCTTTCAGTTGCTCAATGGGTCATATCCAAGAAATCACTGCCCAGTCAAACATCAAGAAACATTTTCCTTATATTTTTCTTCCTGTATTTTATGATTTCAGCTGTTACATCAATTTTGAGTTGTTTCTTAATATAATATAATACATCTAGTTTTCCCAGCACCATTTATTGAAAAGACTGTCCTTCCCACATTGTATGTTCCTATCATCTTTGTCAAAGAACAGTTGACTGTTGATGGGTGGTTTTATTTCTTGGCCCTCTATTCATTTCCATTCTCTCATATGTCTGCTTTTATGGCCATACCATTCTGCTTTGATTACAATAGATTTGTAATAGATTTTGGAAATTGGAAAGCAAGATGCCTCCAGCATTCTGTTTACTCATAATTGCTTTGACTATTTAAGGTCTTTAACAGTTTCCTGTGAATTTTAGAATTTTTTTTTATTTCTTTAAAGAATGTTTTGGAATTTTGATAGCAATTGCTTTGAACTTATATATCACCTTAGATATTGTGGACATTTTAAAATCATTAATTTTTCCTATCCACTGGATTTTTTGCATTTTTCTGAGTCTTCTTCAGTTTTTTTCACCAGTGTTTTATAGTTTTCCATTCACAAATGTTTCATCTTTCTGGTTAAATCTATTCCTAAGTATTTTATTTTTTGTTGCTATCATCAATAGTATTGTTTTTCTCTTTTTTATAATCCATTACTGTGTATGGTAACATGATTGAATTTTATACATTAACTTTTGCAAATAACCAAAGCAATCTTGAGCAAAAAGAACAAACCTGGAATTTTTCACTTCCTGGCTTTAAAATGTATTACAACTTAGTTCACTTATTAACTTTAGTAAGTTTTATTGTTGTTGCTGTTGTTGAATCCTTAGGGTTTTCTATGTACTTGATTATACCATCCACAAACATTTGATTTTTATTTTTGCCTTATAATTTGAATGTATTTTAGTTAATTTTTTCTTGACTATTTTCTCAGGCTAGGACTTCCAGTGCTATTTTGAAAAGAAGTGGAGAAGTAAGACTTCTATAACTTATATCAGACTTTAGAACAAAAGTTTTCAGATACTTTCCTATTCATTATTATGTTAGCTGTGGATTTTTCACATAAGAACTTCATTGTGTTCCTTCTACATCTATTTTGGTGAGAGTTTTAATCATGAATGGATGTTGTCCTTTGTCAAATATCCTTTTCTACATCTATTAAGATAATTATGTGCTCTTTTTCTTCTATTTGGTTAATATGATGTATCACATTGATTGATTTTTGTGTGTTGAAACATCCTTTCAATCCATTGGTAGATGTTACTTATTTATGTTGTGTTCAATGTGCTATTAAATTTGGTTTACTAGAATTTTGTTGTAAATTTTTACATATATACACACTGGGAATATTAACCTGTAGTTTTCATTTCTTGTAGTGTTTGGTATCAATATCAAAATAATGCTGGTCTCAGAAAATGAGTTAAGAAATGTTCCCTCTTCTTCATTTTTTTTTTTTGAGGATAATATCTTAACAAGTATTGGTCTAAATCCCTCTGAGTTTTTGGTGGAATTGACATGTGCAGCATCTGGATCTGTATTTTTCTTTACTGGGAGATTTTTGAATATTGGTCACATGTCCTCAATTTTGATTCATCTATTTAAGCTTTTAACTTCTTCTTGATTTAGTGTAAATAAATATATTAAATGTTTCTAGGAATTTATTCCTTTGTTCTAGGTTATTCAGTTTAGTTATACACCAGTTTTCATAGTAGTCACATCTTTTCTATATTTGAGGCATTCATTATAATGTCTCCTCCTTCATTTCTGATTTTAGCTCTTTAGTTTTTTCTCACTTTTGTAAATTTTTATATTTTCTTTACCTTTCAATAAAGCTACACTTAGTTTTAATGATTTCTTTAAATTTTTAAACCTCAATTAGACTTATTTCTGTTACAATCTGTATTATTTCTTTTCTTTTCTCTTTTTTTTTCTTTACTAATTTTTGGCTTAGTTTTCTTTCCCCTAGTTCCTTGAAGTATAAAGTTAAGTTGAGATCTTTCTTCTTTGTTAATCCAGGAAATTAGCACTATAAATGTCGCTACTGGCATTGCTTTTACTGAAGTTGATAGGTTTTATTATGTCTTGCTTTCATTATTTTTTTTTTGAAGATGCTTTTTAAATTCTCTTCAGTTTCCTCTTTGGCTCAATGGTTATTCAGGAGTGTGTTGTTTCATTCCTCATGAATTTGTGAAAAAAATTTGGCTGCTATTATTTTCTAATTTCATTCTATGGTGGTCAGAAAGAATACTTGGAATTAGTTTGATTTTCTTGAAGGTATTAAGATTCATTTTGTGATGTAAAATATGTCTGTTTTTGAGAATATTCTGTGTGCACTTCAGAAAAATGTGTATTCTTCTGCTCTTGAGTAGAATGAAATGCATATTTATGTTAGGTCCATTTAGTATATAATGCTGCTCTAGTCATGATTTTTCTGTCTGGATGTTTTATCATTGTTGTAAGTGAGATATTGAAGCCACCTATGATTATATTGCTGTCAATTTCTGTCTTCAGATGCGTTAGTAATTGTTATATTCAGGTGCTCTTATGAGTGTGTATACAATTTAACTATGTATTCCTATTGAATTAAATTCTTCTTATTATATACTCTTATATAATGATCTTTTCCTCCAGAGACATATGTGATATAACAACTCCTGCCGTATGTAAAATACACATGGCTACCATTCCCATGAAGTATTTATTTTTCTGCCTATGTGTGCCTTTAAAATGGTTCTCTTATAGATAACATAACTCTCTGGTGAGTTGTCTTTGGATTTGTGAGTTTAATACATTTAAATTAAAATAATTATCAACTCAGGACTTATTATTATCATTTTGTTGCTTTCCATGTATTTATAATTATTATTGCTCTCTTCCCTCTTGATTATGTATGTTATTGTATGGCAAAATTTTTCTTTCAATATTTTGAATATAACATTATACTTTCTCCTAGCTTGCAAAATTTTTGCTGAGTAATTCAGAATGTTCTCTAATGTGTGATAAATAGCTTCTCTTGCTGTTTTCAAAATATTCGTTGATATTTGATAATTGTCTAACATATATCTCAATATAGTCTCTGAATTAATTATTTCATGGTATTTGAGCTTTGTGAATCTGGAAATACATTTTGAGATTATTTCCTCCATTCTTTGGGAAATGTTTTAGTTGTTGTTTCTTTAAATATGTTTTCTACACCTTTCTGTCTTTTATCTCATTTTGAAACTTCTGTACTATGGATGATAATTCCCTTTCTTTTCCTCGTCTATTAAGATAATTTCAAATGTTCTATATTTGAATGTGCTGAATGTTTTTTTAGGTTTATTCAATTGTCTGTTAAATTTTTTATTGCAATTTTTATTTTATTCTTTGTGTTCTTCAGTTTGGGAATTTGTATTTATTTCCTTTTTCTAATAGTACATTTTTTTATACTTTTCACTTTGTTTTTCCTGATATCATTAAACTGTCTTCCTATATTCTCTTGTAGCTCACTTAGCTAGTTTCTTTAAACCATTTATTTTTAATTGTTTGTGAAAATTTCACATATCTTGATTTCTTTGGTCTTTGTGACTAGAAAATTATTGTGTTCTTTCCATGGTGTCATGTCTTCTTGATTTTTTGTTAGTTTGTTTCTTATGTTGATGTCTGTGCATTTGAAGAAGCACTCACCTCTTCCAGACTTTCTAAACAGAATTTGGTGGAGAAAGACATTTGCATATGGGTATGAGTGCAAAAGTGTAGGTTGAGTGGGATATGTTGATGTTGGCTCCAGCTCTGAGGAAGGCACAAAGTTATATATATGTCCTGAGAAGGTATGACTAATGAAATCAGTATTGGTAAAGACTATGGAAGTCAAGGTTTTTGTGTCTTTAGGATCCAAATCTGTCTGTATCTGTAATAGTAATGGCTGTTAAACTACTTGCTGGCAAAGGTTTCTGGGACACTTAATCTTTTACCATCATGGAAAGAAGTCATGGAAGGGAGTCTCTTTTGGTGCTAAGTTTGGTATACATAAGTAATATGTAATAAGTTATATGTAAATCATGAAGGTATTGTCTTTATCATCTAGTACATGGGTGTATAGGGAAAGGGACCCAGGTACCAGCATTTATGAAAGAAGTTATAGAGTTAAGGTCTAGAGTGCATGTGTCCAGAGAGTGATCACATCTCCATTTTCCAAGGTATAAAACACACTCAGACCAACCATGGCTTTAGGGTCCAGTGCATAAAATGTTGATGATAGCAGCTATGAAACTAGTGTCTAAAGTGTTGGTATGTGTAAAATGGCCACAAAGATAGAATCTGGATGAAAGATACATATATGGAGTACCCATGGCTCTGAGGTCTAAGGTACACATGTTGGTGGTGGTGGTGGTGGCTCTAACAACAGGGAGGTACAGCAAGGGCTCCTTCTTGAAAGTATAGAGTATGCAATGGTTTGATTCTGGACAGCTCTCTGAGCCCAGATCAGCATGAGCAAAGACTAAAGGTATCCTCTGTTGTTGAAGCTGTCTTTATGGTACTGGTGACATCTGCTGATGATCTCTAGCTTTTCCTTTCTCCGTCCTGGGGTAATAGTGATAAGCTATACTTATTTCACTCTTTTATGTGATTTCTATGTGATGATTCTTGATTTTGTTACTTTGTTTTCATTCTGTTTTGTGACAAGTGCTTGCTTTCTTCTCTTTTTCTTTTTGCTGGGGTTGGGGATGCTGAGATTAAACCCAGTGATGCAGTACTACTGAGCTACATAACAAGCCCTTTTATTTTTTTAAGACAGAGTCTCATTATGTTGCTGAGGCTGGCCTTAAACTTGTGACCCTCCTGCCTCAACCTCCTGAGTTGCTGGGATTACAGGTATGCACCACTGTGCCCAGGTTCCTGCCAATACTTAATAGCACTCTGGAGCTGTCCCAAGGTTATTTTCATTGATATGTAGCTTCTTGTTAGTTATTTTTGTATGAGGGGTGACCATTGAGAACTTCTGGTATACATCTTATAATATTCCTGTTTCTTTCATGTAGTGATTATTGTGATTACTGATGCAATTAATATGGTAGTGAAAACATTTCCTCAAGATCCTGATTTAATTTCCTTTGAATATATATTTGGATATTAGACAGATCATCTAGTAGTTATGTTGTTAAGTTTTTGAGAGCTTCCATTTTGTTTTTCATTATGGCTACAAAAATTTATATTCCCTTCCACAGTGATTCATTGTAAAAGAGATCCTTTGCTTTCTTTTGTTGTTGTTATTGGTTTTGTTTGAAAGTCATCCTAACAGGCATAAGATAATACCTCATTTTGGTTATAATTTGCATTTCCTTGATGATTAGAGATATTGAACATCTTTTCATATTACTGTTGGCCATCTGTATGTCTACTCTTGAGAGATGCATATTCAGATCATTTTTCATTTTCCCTCAGGTCATGCGTTTATTTTTGTTTTATTATTGAGTTATAGGACTTCCTTATTTATGTTTGTTATTAACCCTCTATCAGATGTGTGGTTTGCAAATATTTTCTCCCATTCTATTGATTGCCTTTGTACTCTGTTGATTATTTCCTTTGCTATGCAGAAGTTTTCACTTTATTTCACCACGTTATCATTGCATATTTCATGCAAATTTTTTCAAACATACTAAGTGTAATCATTTTGTAAAACATTTTTTAAAATGTTTTTTTAACTTAAAAATTGTTTATTATTATATTGTCTTCAGTGCAAGATTAGGATGCATGTGATACTCATGAATGCATGTTGAAATGGAATAGTATGAATCGATGCACATCATTTCTTCATGAAGGTTTAGAAAACATTTTTCCAATCTGAAAAAAGATAGTTAACACATTAGTTTTCATTGATTTGTGCAACATAGGAAAAATGTTATACTTGATAAAATTAACTTGATAAAATTAATTGAAGTATAAATTTTCAAAATTTAATCTTCTATGTCTGAATATTCTGTGCTGCCATCATTGTTTTGTTATCTGAAACACCATCCTCAGTACCATTTATGTGTTTAGTATTAGTACTGTAGTACTCTAAACAAACCACGTAGATCAACTTCTGGAAATATAGTGACTGTGCATATGCAGTGAGAATTCTAGGCTCTCAGCTTGTAATATGCAAGAAGACAAATGCACATCCATATTCCATTGCTGAATACGTTTTTCCTTTGTTTACTTTTTAAACAGCATGAGGAACTATACCTTGCAATGATTACATGATAAAAAATAATAAACGAATTTTTCTACTACAAAAACAAGGCACAACAATCATGCAGTGGTGATGATTATGTGGTGGAATAAAATAGTTTAAAATAATTCCACATGAATATTTTTTATTTATTGCCTTTGATTTTGATGTCATAACTAGTCAGTCATTGCCAGTTCAAGGTTAAGATTTTCCCAGTTTCCTTCTAAGAGTTTTGTTGTTTTCATTTTTATGTCTGCGTTTTTATTCAATTTTGAATTGATATTTGTATACAGTGTGTAGTAAGGATCCAGTTCACTCTTCTGAGTGTGGATATTCAGCTTTCCAAAATCATTAATCAAAAAGAGCATTCAATGACCATTGTATATTATTGGCATCTTAGTCAAAAATCACTTGACTGTAGAGGCAAAAATTTATTTCTGGCTTTTTTGTTCTATTCTATTGACCTATACTTTTGTTTTGTGGTTGTACCATACAGTTTTGGTTACTTTACTTTGTAAAATATTTTAAAATCCAGGAGTGTAGTACCTGCATCTTTGTTTTTCATGCTCAAAATTGTTTAGGCTATTTGGGGTCTTTTGTTGTTCCATATGGATTTTAGAATTATTTTTCTATTTTTGTAAGACGATGTCATGGAAATTTTGATAGGCATTATGTGGACTATATGTAGATTTCTTTAGGAAGCATGAACATATTGAATAATTCTCAAATTCGTAATTATGAATGTCCTTTGATTTATTTAGGCCTCTAAATTTGTTGGATACATTCATAGTGTTAAATGTACAAATATTTCAAATATTGTTAATTTATCCCTCAATATTTTATTCTTTTTGAGTTTTTCAAAAATAGAAGAAAGAAGTAGACTTCAATACTCGTTTCCTAAAATCAGCATCATTCTGATAGCAATGCTAGACAAAACACTACAGAAAAAGAAAACTAAAAGTCAATATTCACAATGAAAATAGATGCAAAATTCTCAACAAAATACTAGCAAACTAAATACTACAGCACATTTAAGGAGTAATGTACTATGACTACGTAAGGTTTAACCATAGCATGAAAAGATCGTCCAATATGTGAAAATCAGTATTATATATCACATTAACTGAATAAAGGATGCAAATCACAACATCATTTCAACGGAAGCAGAAAAAAGCACTGACAAAATTCAACAGTTTTTCATGGTGAAAGCCCTCAATAAATTTATGTGCAGAAGGAATTTATTATGACAGAATAAAGACCTTTAAGTCAATCACACAGATAACATCATACTCAATGACAGAATGATAAAAACTTTGTTTCTGAGATCCAGAACATGGCAAAGATGGTCATTCTTGTTTTTTCATTTCTTCTATTCAACATGGGATATTTAAGCTAGAGCAATTATGCAAGAAAAATAAATATAACCCAAATCGGAAAAGAAGAAATAAAACTCTCTCTTTTTGAAGATGACATGATATTTTATGTAGAAAATCCTAAGACCACACACACAAGTACACAAATGTTTGCACTAATACACTCAATACAGTTATAGTATAGAAAATCAATATATAAAAATCAGTTGCTTTGGGGCTGGGATTGTAGCTCAGCAGTATAGTGCTTGCCTCGCATGCGTGAGGCCCTGGGTTCGATCCTCAGCACCACAGACAAAGTAATAAAATGAAGACATTGTGTCCATCTACAACTAAAAAAAAAATTTTTAAAAATCAGTTGCTTTACCTTGTGTATATGGCCACATTTTCTTCACCATTCATCAGTTGATAAACATTTACATTCTTTTTTGGTTCTTGTAAAGTGCATAGAAATGAAATCCTGTCATTTGCAACAATATTGACGAATTGGATATCATTATTTTAACTATAATAAGCCAGACAGAAAGATAAATTACACATTAACTTACACATGTTTGAAATCTACAAAAGTCAATCCCATAGAAGTTGAGAGTAGAATGGTGGTTATCAGAGATTGCAAATAGTAGAGAGGAAGGAGGGTTGGTCAATGAATATTAAACTATAGTTAGCTAAAGGTGAAAAATTCTGGTGTGCTATTGCACAATAGGGCAACTATAGATACCAATAATGTACTGTACATTTCTAGAAGCTAGAAGAAAGGAATTTGAAAGTTTTTATCATAAGCAAATGTTAAATGTTTAAGGAGATAGATGTATTTAACCTAGTTTAAATATAACATAATGTATACATGCATTAAAACATTTCATGGAACCCCATTAATGTGTATATTTTTATGTTTTATGTGTTAGTTAAAATAAATATATAATACGATAGGTAATTATAAACTAGTTACATTTTTTATAAGAACAACTTATCTGAAAAGGAAATTAAGAAAGCAATTTCATTTACAATAGTATACCCACTTTTATGAATCTTCAGCCGAAAGATGGGCACAATAATTCTGGCAATGCTTTTTCCAGGCTCCCAAAATGCATACCACAGCCATATCCAAGAACCCATTTTAGTGTATTGAATTCTGTGACACTGAAGAGTGCCACTTATCCAACTTTATATCCTGCACTGCCTTGTTTCTACTGGTATATATCAGGCAGATCTTATGACTTGATTGACTTATATTTATTTTCATTCAGTAGGAACTGATTACTTCATCTGGATATGATTATATTTGACTATAATAGCAATTGTAGATGGAGTTACCAAAAAAGGAAAATGGTAGCACCTCCAGGGGAAGACAAACATTTACTTATAGTGATTTCACTTAAAATACGTGAATATTCTCATACAAGATGATTAGATTCTCTCTACTTAAAAAAGAGGTTTAATGTATTTCAGCATGCCAAGGGGTTCCAGTGCAATGAGAAGATTCATATTTAAAACTCTCAAGTGCATCAACCCAGACAGCCTTCCCAAGTCTCAGGGTTCCACTTTGTTCCTCTGAGGACCCTGGCACAGGTTTGCCAAGATGAGAATCTAGTCTTCAATGAGTCTGCTACTCTTTTAAATAAATAATAGATTTTATGAAAATTATAGTTTTCATTATGTTCACAATTTTATTGTAATATAGCCATACCTATGTATTTATGTATTGTCTGTCAATGCTTTTTACCACAATGGCAGGGTTGAGTAGGTGAGACAGACCACATGTCTCACATACACTAAAATATTACTATTTGGCCCCCTTAAAGAAAAGATTACCAGCCAGGCCTGGTGGCGCACGCCTGTAATCCTAGCACTTTGGGAGGCTGAGACGGGAGAATCGCGAGTTCAAAGCCAGCCTCAGCAACAGCGAGGTGCTAAGCAAGTCAGTGAGACCCTGTCTCTACATAAAACACAAAATAGGGCTGGGGATGTGGCTCAGTGGTCGAGTGCCCCTGAGTTCAATCCCCAGTACCAAAAAAAAAAAAAAAAAAAGATTACCAGCTCATCACACAGACATGTTTTTCATACCCTTTCCACATTTTCCCTTCTGGCTTATGAAAAGAATGCAACTCTAAGGTCATTTGGATTTCAAGTCTTCTCAGACTCTAAACAGGAAAACAATGTAAGCCATAGTATACTTTGAATTATAACCTACAAAACTGTGCAATAATAAATTCTTGTCATCTGAAGCTGCTAAAATTGTGATAATAATTTAGGGAAGCTATGGAGACCAATTAGATTGATTTCATGGAGAAACAAATATATGTAAAATAGTACAGTCATAATGCAAACTACAGAATGTCAAATAATTAAGTCATGTTAATATAAATAGACCTACTTATGAATCTGTTAATTGTATGTCTTTGTGTGATTTTATTTTAGCTCTCAATTCCACACATCAAAATCCTAGAACATCTTCAGTTTATAACTAAATCCATACCATATATTCTGAAGACTACAAGGCAATGGAAAGTTAATCCCATGCTTCATGACATCTAAATAAGGGGACAGTCTTTAGTCAACACACTGAAGGATCCTCTTATCTCTATGAATAAGAACTTAGCTTGCCCGAAATCTAATTTCAAGAGATGGATCTATGTTTTCTCTCATTCCCCTAAATCCACCTTGATATTCTGTCTATTATTTGAGCTGGGTTTCTTTTATCACTGTTTTGTCCCAATTTGCTTCTCCTAATACTGTAATTCTTGGTTTGAAATGACATTGGAGTTTTTTTCTCAGCTTTTCTCTGTAATTGCTACCATATTGATTGGATTTGAGAATGTCTGGGCCTCCACATTTGTCATCACCATTCCTCATCAAACAAACATCTCTAGGAATCCCCAGATCTGTGCCCACACGTAGAATATTTTTCCTGATGGCATATTTTGATGCACTTAACATACATTTACTCCAGTACTAGCTACCCACCACATTCCATATGGAACTTATGGATGCCAGGCATTTACTCACACAGAACAAGGATATTTAGTAAGTGTAAAGAAAATAAATATGTAATATTTCATAGGCTATCATTTAATTTCCAGCATTTTTTTTTTTGTATCCAAGATTCCTACCCTTTGTATTTCAATAAAATGTTCTACTCGCTTCAAAGAGCTCTTCCCCATCCTTGGTTTCAATACCGTCCAAGAACCTCTCCACTTTTGTAAGGGGGCATGAAGCTTCTCCTAACAATTACAAAGGTGCTTACCTATGATTTCTCACTGGAGCATCCCAGTAGCCAGTAGTGAGTATCTCCCCTAGTAAACAAGGCAATATTCTTGAGCAAGTACATTTCTGTCTTCCAATGAGCTCCTTTCCCCTTCTAGAAATTTACCACAAATTCTTAGGAAATAGAATCAAGCAAATTGAGGCTTGCAATTTAATAAATCTTATTATACTTCCTCAATCTTGTGAATTCACAATGTTTTGTATTTATTACGTCCAATAGTTCCTAAGATGGTAATTCTGCAACCAAACAGTGTAAATAATTTCTAACTTAAAATGATATTTTTAAAACATTAGAGCCCATATCTTGTCAACTCCTACTTCCTAAAAACATATTTCCAAGAACTGTTTATGGGAAGTTACATTCTTAACTACTCATACATTATCCACTGGGGAATGATCTATGAGTTGCTCCCCAAGGTAACCTGCACATGATAGTTCATCTCAGTATTGAATACCAAGGGAAAATTGAACAACAAGGAATACCAAGGGAAAATTGAACACTCCTCTAGCACAAACATACTCTCAAATAGAAATGAAAAAAATTGAAATATATGTTGGAATTCTCTTGACAAAAACCAAAACTGAAACAAAATAAAACAAAATAAACAAGATAAACCATATTCATTACTTAAATTATGTCATTCGTTAAATTTTTAGGCTAGCTGTTCAAAATCTCTCTTATCTCTTCTCTCACCCTCCTTTCTCCTTGCCTTTCTCTCTTAAATTCTTTGCACCATACCTCAATTTTCTGCTGTTTTTTTCCTCTCAGTTACCTTTTTATTTGAGGAATAAACAAAAAATTATTATAAAATATCTAGCACTCTTCCTATAATTTGGTAAAAAAAATGTTTAATATTTTACATAACTCATTAATACACATACATATATAAAATATAACTCATTTTAAAGGCAATTTATAATTTATAATTCAATTATATAAGAAAGTAAAAATAAGAAAATGAATCCCCTAATTAATAATGTAGGAAAGGAATAATGTTTGAATATATATAAATAGTTTAATAAACAATATTTGAATATATCTCAATATTTCAATTATAGAAGAATAAGATGCATATTTTCTTCCAATCTATAATATTTACTATATACTTTTGGCTCTAAGTACCATGATGGATATTACATATGGATGAAAAATTAAGTACCTACTCATTGGAGCTTCTGGTTTATTGTGTAAAATAAATGATAAAACCTCAACAAATAAGCAAACAAGTAAAAAATGTTGGGAAAGAAACATAAATAGTACTGTAATAGGAAATATGAACTTAGAGTGCTCACATATGTCCCACTAAGCATACAATTTTGAAACTGACAGCCAAAATTTTGAAAAAACAAATCACACTAAAAAAATCACATGTGTACATATATGTATATATAATATAATAATAATCTAATATAATGTAAAAATCTTAAATTATTGCAGATTTTCTAAGTTTAACATGACATAGGTTCTTGTAGTTGAAATTATAGCATAAACCAACATTACTATCATTAAATAATTCCCTTGTTATGAAATTAAACTGTTCTTCATAATTTACATTCACATAACACCTTCAGTCACCAATATTCTCATATTTCATGTTACTTCTCCTCTAGAAAGAATAACCTGAAAAGTTGTTTTGTTCCTGGAAGTTCTGACTTTCCTGCTCCTCTAGAAAGCTTGAGATCAATTGGTTCATGAAGTATACAAGTTTTATGAATTTCTGTTTGAGATATTTTTATTCATTACTTTAAGAACTAGCAATCATTTATCAGATCTAATTGTAATAAAAATTAAATATTATTACATATAAATTTTTTCCAAGCAAAAATTTCCACACAACTAAATACTGCCTTCTTTTCAACTTGGAATGAACTTTAAAAATTTAATTCACATATAATATTATGTATAATTTTCTTGAAAAAAATTAGCACTACAGGCTTAATAATTAGGCAAATTTAAAAGCCATAACCCAGGAAGTATCTGGGCACCTACAAGATAACATTTTTGTTACTGTCTCCTATTCCTCTAGTTAAAATCTGCTATTTCCTCTATTAATGGACTCATCCAATTTCCAGCTAAATTTCTCTTTCTTCTTCATCTCTAACTAGTTGATTGAAAGGTAACAGATACAAATTATTTAGATGTCAGCTGTTACAGAAATAAAACCACATCATTAAATTCCCAAGACATATATTTGACTTATTTGGAGATACTAGAAATATTTGTTACCACATTTTCCCTTTATTGAAAAACAAGATAGGATAAACCACATGTCTAAGACACAAATTCTTATATTTCTGTGAAATTGCAGCTATAGATGTCATCATGAGTAGGGACTTTTATAGTATCATAAAAATTCAGTGTCACTATAAATTTATGCTGCTGAAAATGTCGACATTTATGGCAACTTCTACAAGGACATATTTTAAAATGATGCTAAAACTTGATGCTGCAACTTTTATTTTCTTAAAAAGTATGGTTAGAGAACAAAAACATTTACTCTAATTTTTTTAAACTGTCAATATGCATGATTAATTTTCTAAATTCTCAAGTCATGTCAAGGTTTGATAGATACTTAAAAATTGAATCAAAGTTAAAAAGCATAAAAACATGTTCATGTATTATTCAAATATAACAATTAATTGATGCATATAATTAATATTCATTTACAATGCATTTAATACAGACTTTTAATACCTGATAAAATTATTAATGATGCTAGCATATGATGATGCTTATTTAGGAATTATAATCACAGGCTTATATGAGCCTATTTTTATATTAATTTATTTTCACTCATATCCTAGGGCAAGCACAGTTACCACTTTGATTAATGAAAAAAAAAATATTCTTAATATTGATTGTCCAAATCTGCCATTTCATGCAAAAGGATTTTTCCCTTTTTAGCAATAGAACTTCCTTGGTAATGAGGAAGAATATAACCTCATTAAAAGGTCTAATTCTGGCAACTACTGAAGAACCAAAGAAATTTAACCTTCAAACCCAACTTCTATGTCAAAAACCTTGCTGTGGACTTATTAGACATATTTTGATAACGTTAGTGATAGAAACTGGCAAAGATTTAAAAAGTCTAAACCTCTCTCTCTTTCTCTCTTTTCAGCTATGGCTGAACAAATGGAAATCCACCAAGACGCACAGCCTTACCCTGTGAAAAAATCCTGTCATCATAATTATATGTTCCAAGAGCTCTAGTCCAAACTTCAGACAGAGGCTTGCTGCCCCTTGAGTTCAGGCACTGTTTTGCAGTCGCTATATGTGTGATATTGCTCCCAGAGCTCTTCCTGAGTTCAAGGACTTACATTTAACTAAATTGTAAGACCTGGATAATTTCATTGTTCTTAAGTTTTTATCTAGAAAATATGCTGTTCTGACATTTGAGTAATGGTTTATTATAGATAGGATGCCTGTATCTCAAACTTATATAAAGCAGTAAATATGTTACTGATATATTTTTACATAATTGGTTATGTTGCTGCATTTGAATGCATTCATATGTGATCTCTCAATAAGTACTCTGTTTATTTGGAATGGATAAAGAATGGCAAGTTGAAGGATAATTTTCATGAGCTTATTAAGTTGCTCAAACTTATAGCAGCATACAGTGTGTAATAAAAACAAATCAGGTATTACCACATATAGGAAGATGGAATAGACATACATATCTTTTATATGATATTAAGTATAACCAAAATCATTGGATATTATATATAAATAAAATAAGAAGACAACGAAAGCTGTAGTATAGAAAGCAGATTTGCTAAGGTCATTAGGGCAGTGTATAGATCAGTGGAGGATTTGTTTCTTGGCATTTTTTTAAAATGTTACACTGGTTGAAGACACTTCATTTCGTTTTTATAGCACTCATTGCTAGTATACAGAGGTAAAATTAAATTTGAATTTTGCCTATTGATCTTTGCATTGGCAAGCTGGTTTATTAGTTCTAGTGGTGGCTATATATAATTTTAATATAGAATTACATTATCATGAAAAAATCTAAATTAATTTTTCCATTCCAATCTGGGTGTCTTTTATTTATTTCTATTGCTAGATTGCTCTGACTAGAACCTATAGTACCATGACAAATAGAAATGGTAGAAGTAGAGAGCCTTGCCTCACTCCTTATCTTAGAGTGACAGGTCACCATTTAGTGTGATGTTAGCTTAGGTGTTTTTGCAGATGACCTTCATCAGGTTGGAGAAGTTCCCTCCTATTCTTAGTTCATTGACAGTGTTTTTTATCATGAATAAGTGCTGCATTTTATCAGATATTTTTCTGCATTTAATATTATAGAGAGAAGTTAAGAACATGGAAATATTTCTGCATAGAAAAGAGATTTAACTGAAAACTTCAAACATTTATAAGAGATTAAATGCCTTTTGAAAATGGCAAATACAAAACAATAATTGATATTAATAACTCAGATGACAGAATATGCCCATGCAGTGATAATCTGAAATAATGATTTAAAAGAAGTGTGTTTGACATATTATAAACTAATTAAGACTACCTTTTACTGGTTATAAGATGATAACCACTTATCGAGAACAGATAATATGACAGAATATGAAGACAAAAACTACTCATTTTTGGAAAAAGGAGGGAAATGCAGATATATAAATAGATATGCCAAATTACTTAACTTTAGGAAGTAAGATATTAATGTAAGAAAACTGTGGCAGACTTAACAAAGGAGGTAAGTGCAGATAAATCAAGTACAGATGAATATGCCCTATGGAGAAAAGGCAAAGGTCTTTGTGCTCTTGAAGGGCAAACAATCACACTAGATTTAGAGTGAAGCCAGAGAACTAAAAGGAAATTAGGGTAGAGTTCTGAAAATATGTGAATCTTTTGGGTAGAAATACTGAAAATTTTAAAAGTGAGAATATTAAATAATATTAAATAAGCAAATGGAATAGAATATTAAATAAGCAAAATAGAATAGAAGAAAAAGTATAAACAGGAATAGTTTCTACTTTATGTCTAAATGTGTAGGTTCCCAAAGTGACTTGGTAGGTAAGGTGGGTGGGAGTAGGGAGGAATGAAGCAAGCCAGGACCAGGATGTGTGTCTTGCACTCTGCCTTCTGCCCAGGCACTGACAGTATTCATCTATACTAGGGCAGAGCTAAGCAAGGAAAGGGTCACAGGGGTGGGTGCAGACGCCAAGGAACTGACATTAGAAGCCCAAGCTTTCCTAAGGTCCATAAATCACAAAGGCTACCTGATGTTTAGTTAGACTGCAAGCCTCTACCCAGAGGCTAGCTGTGCTAAGGAGACTCTTTCCAATTCAGAAACTAATGAGGCAGAATATTGTGGTAGCTAAGATCCTTGCTTTAGACTTAGAACTGAGGACGAATACAGAGTTTAGTAGCATGACATCTGCATGAGTTACAGGGTTATTTGTTAAACCTCAGTTTTTCTCACTCATGAAAGATTAGTTTATTTGCTTATTTATTTATTCTAATTAGGTATACATGACAGCAGAATGCCTTTTGATTCATTGTATGCACATGGAGCACAACTTTTCATTTCTCAGGTTATACATGTTGTATCTTTGCACCATATCTGCAGTCATACATGTACATAGGGTAAAGATCTACATCTCATTCCACCATTTTTCCTGCTCCCATACCCCTCCATCCCCTCCCCTTTGTCCAGAGTTTCTCCATTCTTTACATGCCCCCACCCTATTATGGATCAGCATCCAATTATCACAGAGAACATTCAGCCTTTGGTTTGGGGGGATTGGCTTACTTCACTTAGCACAATATTCTTGAACTCCATCCATTTACCTGAAAATGCCATAATTTTATTGTCTTTTAATGCTGAGTAATATTCCATGATGTATATATACCAGTTTCTTTATCCATTCATCTATTGAAGGGCACCTAGTTTGGTTCCACAGATTAGCTATTGTGAATTGAGCTGCTATAAATATTGAAGTGGCTGCATCACTGTAGTATCCTGATTTTAAGTCCTTTGGGTATAGACCAAGGAGTGAGATAGCTGGGTCAAATGGTGGTTCCATTCCAAGTTTTCTGAGGAATCTCCATACTGCTTTCCATAATGATTATACTAATTTGGAGTCCCACCAGCAATGTATGAGTGTATCTTTTCCCCTACATCCTCGCCAACACGTATTGTTGCTGTATTCTTGATAACTGCTATTCTGACTGGTATGAGATGAAACCTTAGTTTTGATTTGCATCTTTCTAATTCCTAGAGATGTTGAACATTTTTTCATATATTTATTGATCAGTTGTATATCTTCTTCTGAGAAGGGTCTGTTCAATTCCTTAGTCCTTAATTTAATTGGGTTGTTTGTTCTTTTTTGGTGTTAAGTTTTTTGAGTTCTTTATATATCCTAGAGATTAGTTCTCTGATGTGTGTGTGGCAAATGT
Organism: Xerus rutilus; assembly: GCA_028644305.1. Classification (NCBI taxonomy): domain Eukaryota; kingdom Metazoa; phylum Chordata; class Mammalia; order Rodentia; family Sciuridae; genus Xerus; species Xerus rutilus. The sequence continues at coordinate 82,506,655 of CM053403.1, read as the reverse complement.
TTGCTCCCAAAATGTAAATGCTCTTCACCTCATTGATTGTTTCTTTTGCTGATAAAAAGCATTTTAGTTTGAATCTATCCCATTTCTTGATTCTTAATTGTATTTCTTGAACTTTAGGGGTCTTGTTAAGGAAGTCAGGGCCTAATCTGACGAGATGAAGTGTTGGGCCTACTTTTTCTTCTATTAGGCACAGGGTCTCTGGCCTAATTCCTAGGTCCTTGATCCACTTTGAGTTGAGTTTTGTGCATGGTTAGAGATAGAGATTTAGTTTCATTTTGCTGCATATAGATTTCCAGTTTTCCCAGCACCATTTGTTGAAGAGGCTATCTTTTCTCCAATGCATTTAGTTGGTGCCTTTGTCTAGTATGAGATAACTGTATTTATGAGGGTTTGTCTGTGTTTCTTCTATTCTGTACTATTGGTCTACATGTCTATTTTAGTGCCAATACCATGCTGTTTTTGTCACTATAGCTTTGTAGTATAGTTTAAGGTCTGGTATTGTGATGCCTCCTGCTTCATTCTTCTTGCTAAGGATTTCTTTGGCTATTCTCTGTCTCTTATTTTTACAAATGAATTTAATGATTGTTTATTCTATTTCTATAAGGAATGACATTGGGATTTTAGTTGGAATCACATTGAATCTGTATAGTGCTTTGGGTAATATGGCCATCTTGACAGTATTAATTCTGCCTATCCGAGAACATGGGAGATCTTGTCATCTTCTAAGGTCTTCTTCAAGTTCTTTCTTTACTGTTCTATAATTTTCATTGCAGAGGTCTTCCACCTCTTTTGTTAAATTGATTGCCAAGTACTTTTTTTGAGGCTATTGTGAATGGGGTAGTTTTCCTAATGTCTCTTTCAGAGGATTCATCACTGAAGTATAGAAATGCATTTGATTTATGGGTATTGCTTTTGTATCATTCTACTTTGTTGAATTCATTTACTAATTCTAGAAGTTTTCTGGTGGAATTTTTTGGATCCTCTGAATATAGAATCATGTCATTGACAAATAATAATAGTTTGAGGTTTTCTTTCCTATTCATAACCCTTTAATTTCTTTCATCTGTCTAATTGCTCTGGCTACAGTTTCAAGGACTATGTTGGATAGAAGTGGTAAAAGAGGGCATCCCTGTCTTGTTGCAGTTCTTAGAGGGAATGCTTCCAATTTTTCTCCATCTAGAATGATGTTGGCCTTGGGTTTAGCATGGATAGTTTTTATAATGTTGAGGTATGTTTCTACTATCCCTAGTTTTTCTAGTATTTTGAACATGAAAGGGTGCTGTATTTTGTCAAATGTCTTCTCTTCATCAATTGATATAATTATATGGTTCTTATCTTTAAGTCTATTGATATGATGAATTATATTTATTGATTTTCTTATGTTGAACCTTCCTTGCATCCCTGAAATGAACCCCACTTGATCATGGTTCACTATTTTTTTACTATGTTTTTGATGTGATTTGCCAGAATTTTAATGAGAATTTTCATATCTATGTTCATCAGGGATATTGGTCTACAATTTTCTTTTGTTGATGTGTCTCTGCCTGGTTTTGGTATCAGGATGATACTAGCCTCATAGAATGATTTAGGATGGGTACCCTCCTTTTCTATTTCATGGAATAATTTGAGGGATATTGGTATTAGTTCTTCTTTGTAGGTCTTGTATAACTCAGCTGAGAATTCGTCTGGTCCTGGGCTTTTCTTGGTTGGTAGGCTTTTGATGGTATATTTTATTTCCATGCTTGAAATTGATCGGTTTAAGTTATGTGTGACCTCATGACTCAGTTTAGGTTGATGGTATGCCTCTAGAAAGTTATCAGTGACTTTGTGATTTTCTATTTTACTGGAGCATAAATTTTCATAATAGTTTTTAGTTGTCTGTATTTCAATAGTGTCTGTCCTGATATTTCATTTTTCATCACATATTTTAGTAATTTCATATGTAATTTCATCACATAATTTAGTAATTCTCTCCTTTTTATTAGGGTGGCTAAGGATTTGCCAATTTTATTGACTTTCTCATAGAACCAGCTTTTTGTTTTGTTAAATTTTTGAATTGTTCCTTTTGCTTCAATTTTGTTGATTTCTGCCCTAATTTTGATTATTTCCTGTCTTCTGCTTCTTTGGGGGTTGGTTTTTTCTTCTTTTTCTAGAGCTTTGAGATGTAATGTCAGATCATTTATTTGTTGACTTTTTCTTCTTTTAATGAATGAGCTTAATGCATGAACTTTCCTCTTAGCACTGCCTTTATAGTGTCCCATAATTTTGATATGTTATGTCAGAGTTCTCATTTACCTCTAAGAATTTTTTAATCTCCTCCATGATGTCTTCTGTTATCCATATGTCATTCAATAGCATATTATTTAGACTCCAGGTGTTGGAGTAATTTCTGTTTTTTATTTTATCATTGATTTCAAATTTCATTCCATTATGGTCAGATACAATGTAGGGTAGTATCTCTATCTTTTTGTATTTGCTAAGACTTGCTATCTGGCATAACATATAATCTATTTTGGAGAAGGATCCATGTGCTGCTGAGAAAAAAGTGTATTCACTAATTGTTGGATGGAATATTCTATATAAGTCTGTTAAGTCTAAATTATTGATTGTTTTATTGAATTCTATAGTTTCTTTGTTTAGTTTTTGTTTTGATAGTCTACCCAGTATTGAAAGAGGTATGCTAGAGTCACCCAATATTATTTTTTTGTGAACTATTTGCTCCCTTATCTCTTTGTTGGTGTGATCAATTGTTGCTTGTATTTGCTTTTTTATGTCATTCTTTAATTCACAGATCATTTTAATTGTGTATATTCTGAACCCTTTCTCTGACATTTTATCAACTGTACTGTCAGTGGATTCTATTATTGTAGTATCTTGGTTTGTTTGGGGCATTTTCTTCCTTTTTTTTTTTTTCATGTTGTCTATGTGTCTTCCTTTCTTTCAGTGAAGATATAAGGTTTTGCAGTTTCTACCCTATAGTTTTATATTTTCCCTGCAGATTATTTGTACCTCACCTTGCTGTTGGGCTTTCAATCCCCAGCTGGTGTCTCAAGATGTATGCTACTACAACTAAAGATTGTGGCAATAGTAATACAGTTAACTCAAAATAGCCATGAGGATGTCCCAAGATGGATGCAACCACTTTCAGAGATGGGGCTGAGCGGGTGGGATTTACAATGGCATTGGGCTGCTTGTTCAGAGATGCTGTGCTGTGGTGGGCAGCTGCTTCCAGGCTCTCTGTTGTCCCAAGGTGGAAGCTACTACCTAGGTAGGGCAATGGTGATGGCTGCAGTGTCCCAAGGTGAAACCAGCCAGGGGAATGAAATGTTGGTAAATTTAGAGCCATATGGTGGTCCTCTGTTCTGCATGGGCATGGTCCTGGGCCTGGTCTCCCACATAGGTCATTGTGGCCAGTCCTGGGGCTGACCTGGGCCTGGGCTCTCATGCTGGTCAGGGATCTTTGGCTCCTGCACAAGTTTGCAGGGTTGGTCCTGAGCCTGGGTCTAGGCCCTAGTGAGGTTCAGTGGGTGGGATAGGTAGTCATGGGCCTGACCTCAGCCTTGGCTCCTTCACAGATTGGCAGGGTGGTCCTGGGTCTGGGTCTGGGCTCTGGCGTCTGTGTCTGGGTCTGGGTCAGCAGATTGGGGGACTCTTCTTTGTCTTTTTTTTTTTTTTTATAGCAGATGTATCCAGAAAAGAAAAATCAGCAATGAGATGACTTCTCAAAATCAAAGTCATGATTTAATTAGTCATATTGGCATGATTTAATTAGTCATTAATTCTGTTTCCAACCCTATTAGAGAAGATGAAAAACTCACTTGAGGATTCTTATTACACTTAAATGCATATTAGGATTTATGAGTCTACTTAAAGATCAAAACTAAATGTAGCTGTATTATAGTATAATGACTTTAAAATTTTTAGTTTATTTTTATGAAATTTGAAAAGTAGTATCATTATCTTATTTTCATTATATTAATTCATAGTTACAGTTTTATGTCAAGTAATACTGAATTTCTATGTATAATAATGGTATATTTTTGTTTTTAAATGAATTTGTTGGTATAAATATGAATAGTTACAAAAATTATAAAAGGGTAAGTTGCTGGTGCTGGATGTAGCAGCATGCCAAGTGACTTAACTTTAGGAAGTAAGATATTAATATAAGAAAATTTGTGGCAATCTTAACAAAGAATAAATAATATATAAAATGATGTTGATAGAAACACTGATTTAAAACAATTTATCTGAGTTTTAAAAAATAATGTAGGTTGAAATATACATATAAATATAAAACTAACATACATATATACAAATGCTCTTTAGTGAAAAATATAACTAACATTTTTCTGTTTCAGCACACAGAAATCCATTTTCCTCTTGTACCACAGATGCAGGTGATTGACACATTCACATTCCTCTGTCTATGGTCTGATGTCTTCATTAGTTTGTCAAGCCTTCACATATTTTAGTTACTCTCCTAAGTCTTCAGTATTTACTGTCACTACCACTCTTAATATCACTCTATTCTCTATATAACCTTGGTTATGAATGTGTTCTTAAGTATATCCTTGGATATATACTCATGTGAAATAAATAGCTTTCTATCCAGTGTATGTTTGTGCTCATTTCTGTATGATTTACTAAAAAAAAATAAATTATACTTTCTATTTAAATCTGCTTGAATTTGTAGAGCTTTTGGTCAAGTGGAGAAACATTTTGAACATCTCCTTGTATCAGTATCTCTTTGAATTCCATTGGTTTCTAGAAAACACAGTGTCTACATGCAAATTTATGTATAAGGAAAATATTTAATACCAAATATTTAAAATGGTGCTTTAAAATGATTAAACAGAGAAACTAGTGTAGGCAATAAAATTTTTTTCTTATAATTAATATTTTTAATATATACATGTTCAATGTCTATTCCTTATTTAACAATTTGGCATATAGAGACTGGAGTTTTATAGTATAATATAAACAAGAGTTTTATTATCATCATTATTTCATATAAGAAAATTACTAAGTGAATTAGTAAAATATAGTATGTAAATATTTTTCTTAATAAGCCTCTGGTTGTAGAACTTAGACTCAGCATAGTTGGCAAGTTTTGGCATATTGCAATTTGATCAAGTAATGTAGTTGTTCTTTACTCAACATTTACACTGGAAAAATTTAATGTCTCAGTGTGCTATTCTACTGTCTAAAATTTAGGAAGAGCAAAAATAGTCTTCACCGAAGTACAGAGATGTTATAATAATGTATAACATAATGTGAACACAGAAATGAATTTAATAATAATAATTGCTAAAATTAGGGATTGCATGGACATATTCTTACCATGAGCAATTACTATGTTTATTAAATTTTTACATTTAGTGATAGAGAATATAATCAATAAAAGGCTGAATCATTTCTTAGTTTTATACCAGTCTTATACACATCTAATTGCTCTCCATTCATCTAATTCCTCTTTTCTTTAATCATTTTTTAATCGTTTAAGGATATTTAGTTTTAAAGTTCATATATAGTTATGTCTTTCCATTATTTTTAAGTTATAAGTTATTTTCCCATTCATTACAGAATCTTAAGGCTTATGTTCATCCAAATCAAGTGATGACAACTTGAAAATATCCCAGATAGAGAAATAACAAGTATTTGAATATTTACTATATTCAAGTTATAATTGTAACTTGTGCCCCACAATACAAATCCTATTTTTCATTAGTATTTCACCTTTTATTTGTAAACTGGATATTACTTTAAATGACCATCTTCCCAGGGTTTGCAAGGGATACATTTTTTTTAAGTAAGATATGCCAAAGAACAAATTTCACTAATTTGTGTCCACAACATCATATGAACTAGGCATAAAATCTACAATCTCTTCCACTAATATTACACACAGGAATAACTATGTACGTGTGATTAAGTAGTATAGCAACAGAAATAGTCTCTGACATCAACATAAATAAGAGTCTACAATATTTATCGCAGAGGTACTATTACCTGAGAGATGGTGTTTTCCTTATCAGAAGATGGTAGCTGCATATAATAAAAGTCTTCAACCAGAAATTTTAAAACTCAAAAGTGCTTAATCAAGATATTTTTATAATTAAACACATATTTAAACAAAACATGATTACTATATTCTAGATAATGCACATTTTGTGTAGATAACTCAAATAAAATAACTGAAACTTATTACTTATTAATATATGGATTTTATAACCATTAAAAAAACTAAATAGAGACTTGTTTCTTAGAATTAAATGTCCAGATTGAAATATAATACACAAGACAATGTACAGTACAAAGTGCACAAGATATATCATACAGTAGGGAAAGGTGTAAAATTAAAGGTAATTTATATCCCATAAAAGTAAATAGAAAATGAGAGCAATATTTAAAATAATAATGGCCAAAGCTGATAAAATATGGCAAATATAGATTTTAGAAACTCTTAGAACACACACACACACACAAAGACATATCACATAAAATTGATAGGAGGGTCCAAAATAGACAAATCAATAAATGTGATACACCCCATTAACAGAATGAGGAACAAAAGCCATATGATTATTTCAAGAAATGCAGAAAATGCATTTAACTAAAATTTAATATCCTTCCATGATTAAAAACTCTCACCAAATTAGGTACAGAAGGAACATATATCAACAGAATGAAGGCCATATATGACCAGCCCAAGGCTAACATCATACACAATAATGTAAAGTTGAAAGTTTTTCTTCCAAGATCAGGAACAAGACAAGGATGCCCACTCTTGCCACTTTTATTCAGCATAGTACTAGAGATTCTAGCCAGAGCAATTAAGTAAGAGAAAGAAATAAAAGGCACTCAAATCTGGAGGGAAGAAATTACATTGTTTCAGTGTGTAAATGGCACAATCTTCAATAAGAAAAACATAAAGCCTCCACCAAAATTCAGCAAAGTAGTGAAATACAAAGTCCACAAACAAAAACCCTGTGTCATTTCTATGTGCAAATAGTGGAATAACTGAACAAGAAAAAAAAACATAAAAATGCTGATTACAACTCTCCAAAATTAGAGAAGAATAAATTTAACCAAGGTGGTGAAAGATCTGTACAATGAAAACTACAAAGTATGGGTGAAATAAATGTAGAAGACACAAAGAAATGGAAAGATATCTGATACTCATGACTTGAAAATGTTGGGGATTTGACCCCAAAATCACTGGAAACAAAAGACTTATAGACAAATAAGATTCCATCAATCTGAACAACTTCCCCACAGCAAAGGAAACAATCAAGGCATGAACAATCTATGAAATGGGACAAAATATTTGTAAGCCATATGTCTGATAAGAGGTTATATTCAAAATGAATAATGAACACAAGTAACTCAGTAACTACAAAAAATGAATTAAAATGTGCAAACGTCTTCAAATAGATATTTTTCCAAAGAACACAGGCACATGGCCAACACACACATGCAAAGATGTTCAACATCATCAGGGAAATGCAAATTGAAATCATGATAAAATGTTACTTCACACTCATTAGAATGCCTGTTCTCCAAAAAACGTCACAACAAATATTGGGGAAGATAGGAAAGAAAAAGAGTACCCTTGAATGCTGTTGGTGGGCGCACAAATTAGAACAGTGATTATGGTAAACAATAGAAAGTTTCCTAAAAAAAATAAAACTAGAACTATCACTTGAGCCAACAATCCCACTATAGGGTATATATCAGAATGAAATCCAACCAGCATGTTGAACAAACATCTGCACTCAGGTGCTCTGAAGCATAATTCCATAATAGCCAATGCCCAGGAGTGGGGAGATAAGGATGATAGTGGTCAAAGGATATAAAATTTTACTAGATAGGGGAAATAACGTCAAGAGATCTATTGTACAAAAGGTGACTACAGTCAATAATATTTTATATGTTTGGAAATTATTAAGAGAATAAAGTTTAAGTGTTCTTACCACAAAAAGGATAGACATATGTGAATTAGCTTGTTTTAGCCACTCTAAAATGTACATGTATTAAAATTTATACTACACACCGTATTTGCAATTTATATTTTTTAGTTTAAAGTAAAGAAAGTGATTATTCAAGGTGTTAAAAACACATAAACAAAACAACAACAAAAACAGATAGTTTGGGTTATAATACAAAAAAAGGGAGCACATTAGCTCCATATTAACAACAACAAAAATAGTTGAATTCTCAAAAAGGAGTAGAATTAAATTTGAAAAAAACTGGATAAAAAAATATCCATCTATAATTCTATACCCAGCAAAAATATTCTTAATATTAAAGGCAAAAAACAAATTTTTCCAGAGAAACAATGTATTGTGTCCCTTTTTCCTAGCCCAGCTAAAGTTTACTAGATATTAATAATTACAGATAAAAAAGAGTATATATTTTTGCCAGTTAAAATACATAAAAATAGTAATTCACTGGAAAATGGAAATAACAAATGTTCTAGTTTTGTCCTCACAGAATAGTGCTGGCAGCCAGCAGGGGCACATGTACCATGGCAGAATTTTCTTTCTTTAAGCCTTTGATTCAGAAATAAATATTTTTCTTTCTCTACCCAGGTAGCTCATAACAGCCTCTGACTGGATGTACTAGTAAAAGGTATTTTTTGTTTTCTTCTTCAGTTCTCTACTCTGCGCTCCTTTTTTTTTTACAACTCTACCTCCACCCTCATACACTGCTTTACTAGCAATCATGGGAAGGTCAGAGTAAAAATACATGGAAATATAATAAAGGTAAAGATCAAGGTCCCTGTGGGCTGTATCTGTGTTCTCTCAGCCTGGCAGAAGTTCTAGTCTGAATCTTCCTTCTCTTGGGCTCTTCTGTGAATTCTCTAGAGATTCTCTGATCTTCTTTCTTGAAGATTCATTCCTTCCACAGATGAAAGACTCCTTTCTCCTTCCCTAGAATTTCTGTCTCTGCTCCTCTTCTAGTCCTATGTAGTCCTTTTATATAGAACCAAAATAACTCAGAACTATTGATCTTTCTCATGTGGGCCAAGTGGTGATGTTTGTATTTCTTGTTCACACAAATTTAGAGAACGCAGTTATTTACAGCTATAGTGGCAGTCTTCTAAGCTACAACTATAAGATTTACTCTCTTGTTTCTGGGTGTCTTAGTCAGGATTCAGACCCTAATCTATTTCCCATAAATGGAGAGGATACTTCCTGGAACCACCATATCCCAATTCCTCAGTGAGAGTTTCTCACAAACCATCTCACTTAAAAGATATCCTCCTCACAAAAATGTTCTCTTTCTATATACTATGACACATTTTCAGTCCTTCATATCCTTCAGGTTTTAAGAGTTCTGAAATTCCTGTGCAAATCACTATGTTTATTTCTTTCCTACTTATTTTGGAATTTAACTCTCTCTTGTCTTGGCATCCCAATGTTATATACTTTTCCCATTGGTTCTATATATTTTTGAATGAACTAATGAATAATTATTTTAATTTTGATGCAAGAATCTCTAAACATTTTCTATATTAAACATATATCACTTAGTATTTTTGACTTTTGACAGCATGCAATTGTAATTGAAATTAAGTATGAGAAGACGTCTAACTGAAATTTCAGAAAAGAGAGAATTGTGGCTTTTAATTTTACTTAACATCCAAAAAAAAATAACACTCTTTGTTAAGAGTAAGAGTCTAGGAAGAGTCAGAAAGTCTTGAAAAATTATAAATTAGTAATAATGGAAAATTTGTTGGAGAATCTGTACTGAAGGAAACAAAGAAAAAAGGAGTTTGGCAAAGTTGGATAGTCAAGACATATATCCCAACTTGTGATGCTCATCCAAAATGAAGCTATTTTGAGTTTTGTCGATCATTATAGTCAAGTAATTGTGACAGTCTATTCAGTAAAGAGCAACTTTAAGTATAGTAAACCCATTTTACACATCAGTGCATTAAAGAGCATACCTCTATAAAATATGATTGTCATGGTTGTCATCATATCAGAGAAAAAAAGGGGAGAAAGCCATAAAGGAAAGTTTACTGAGCATATCACAAGGGTGGAGGAAGGGGTAGATGTTTCTTAACACTGAAGACAATTCCTACAGCAACATATCCAGGCCCTTCCTTGTGACCATTTCATGAACTTGCTTTACACAATTCTTTTTACACCCACTAATTTGAAGGAAATATTTTAAGCTTATTAATATAAATTTTTATTTGGGAAACAAATGGAGCGCATAAGAAGTCCTTGCAATTCTGATGTGTCTATATTCACTGACATTCATCACTCTTAAGAAAGATTTTTAATATTTCTTACAATATGGGCATTCTAGAATGGCTGGTGAAATAATGGTTTATACATTTACTGCTGCTCTTAAAAGCTAGAAATTGAATGTCCCTACAGTATATATTCACTGAAGTTTGCATTTTTAGACTACAATTCCCATCTCTTCTACATCCCCCAAACCCTGCCCAACATTTATCTGGAGAAATGAGAGGTACATAAAACCTTTGACATTCAGAAGATCCTCCTGTAATTTTCAGATTGCATGTGTTGTCTTCAGTATGCATTATGAATTTTTTTCAAATGAGAAAGGATAGCTTGCATAATGAGGCAAAGCTTTTAAACAAGATTGTCTTGTGTACAAGGCATTCTAATTTTTTTTCAAAAGCTTATCTCTGCTTTTAGTTACACAAAAAGAAAGATTTAGGACAACGTAAACCAATAATAGTTATTCAATCTAAGCTGTAAGGGTAACTTACTATGGGCACTGGAGGTTGAGATGGGATATTGTATTTGCATATATACAGTATTTGGAAAACTATTCTACCATTTTATGAAGCAGCAATCATATTTAGTTTAATGTCTTTTAAGTCCCATAAAATGATATTAGGAAATTTTGCTATTTGGATGGTGAGCAATCAAAGCTGTGGTGTTAACTCATCATAACACTACTAGTTTGACTCTTCAGGCCTCATTAAATTAGGGATATAAACATGCCAGATCAACCAAATGAAATTGGAATGCTCCTATTTCGGGGTTTAGAGTAGCCTGAATGAGTTTAGAACCTTTTATATTTGTGGTTAGGTACTGCGATCACCTACCTTGTGATTACATGGCCATTTCAACAGGAATCAAGATTAATGAATATCATTAATTTTCAACTTTAGACCATGACTCTCCTGAGGATCCTGTAAAACAGCCCCAAAATCATTTATTTCCCCTATTTCCTCATCTTTATTTTCTTGTGTACCCAACACAAGTCCAAAAGTAAGTGTCTTGATGTTGTTCCACTTGATAGAACTTCAGGGCTAAAATATGACAGCATTGTGCGGAGCTTCAGAATAATAGAGGGGACATAACAGGTGGAATCATCCAAATCTTACGCTTACCAATTGAATATCTGGAGTTTAGAAAATCTGTCTCTTAGAACTTGCAATTGATCCTCCAAATGAGAAATAATGATCTACCATAGAGTTCAGAATATTTCAATCATATAGAGATTAGGAAAAAAGTAAACTGTCTTTTATAATTTTTAAGATTTAAAAAATAGTTAAATATTGAGGAGAATAATCATAAAAATAGGCAATATTTCTACTGTGTTCTGAGACCTGTACCTTATTTTCCTTTTTAATTTTCTGGGTCTCCTCATAAGAATGGAAAATAAAAATCATCCTGAAATTAGACTTCTTTTTTTAAAAAAAATTCTATATATCTAGTGAATTGAGATTTTGATCTTATTTTCTTCTAATAAAGCAGTCTCTCAGAGGTGAACACATAATTTGCACATGATTCTCACATATGTAAAACTATAAGCATTACGACTCTCTTGTTGCTATAGGCATCTGAGGAACAATTTGAAGAAGAGAGCTGAACACTGAAAAGCAAATTCTTATTCATTGTTGAGAATGTGGTAGGCTTCTTGTGATCTCAGAATTCAAATTTGAAATCTAGACAACATAAAAAAAATACTAGTAAATTTATAGTTCCAATGTCATGTATAATGATTATTTTGAATAAAATATAAACGTGTTCAGTTTTAACTTAAAAATATGTTAACTATTTTAAGATATTTTCCAGTCTTGAAATATAGTACATATTTGTAAAAGTACTTAAATAATATAATTCATTCTGAATTCTAAATAGTAAACTCATAAATGACGATGTATAGTTTACTGACATACTAGAATCCATTCAACAAACAGGTATTACAAACCTGATTGATCTAAATTGCTTTTACAACATAAAACATTTCAATCATATATTAGTCCATTATCAAGCTACATGCAAAAGATATTGATGAATAGCATTGAACAATTGTTATTTAATATAATTAATTTTTTATATTTTCTGATTTCCTATAAATATTTTGAGTTTGTTTCAAGGTAACCATAATTAAGAAAAACAAATAGTGAATAAAAAAATAATTTGCTCTGTAAAAAAGAAGCAATCATTATGATTTATGAATAAAAAGATCAGTTTAATTCAGTAAAATTTTTAGTAATTCTTGAATAGTTTTAAATTGTGATATAAATTTCTCAGCGTCCAAAATATATCCTTTAGGTTTTATGATTCAGGTTAGTATTATCTGTCAAGTTGCTGCTTTACATTTTAATCTAAAATTCATTTCAATGTAAGTGGTTCAAAGTTACATGTAATTACTGAGAAATAAAACAGACAATTATGCCACTTTAACTTAATATCAGAGTGGGCTTTTTGCTGAACTATTCCTTTACAGCTAAGAATAACATATACTAAAGAATATTGTCACCTCATTCTTTAAGATGTAGGGAGTTCAAAATCATACATTGGTAGAAAATAAATCTCACCCTTATTTGCTTACTAGGAACATTGTCAGAAGACTCTTTTCACAGCTCAGAGCCATTATGTCCTGGAATGTCAATTGAAAGTTGTTTGCTTGGTTTCCAGTAGAGAGTTAGTTATTGTGTATCTGTCTGCACTATTCTCATTGTGAGTGACAATCACAGACTATTCTGCTGAATACCACCCCTGTCATTGTTGGCGTTTGCTATTTGACGATTTTGTCTTTTTTCACTTCACTCTTACAAGTGGATAGAAAAATCGAGTAATTCATCAGAAGAAATACAAAGTTAACTCAGCTTTCAAAACCCTGCCTGCTGTCATTTTCTATAGTTAAGATTTTTACCTGAAGCACTGAATGTCTCACCCTGACATCAGACTGCAGTAATTAATCATTAAATAGCAATTGAGGCAGTGGACCCCAGAAAATATCTCCATACACTACCATATGCTGAAGCCAGCTGCAAGCGAGTACTTAGAGAGAAGCAACACAGAGGAGAACAGAGCCTGACAGTTCCCTGCTGTGAAGTCCAAGTACAGCGTGCTTCTCACTAAGGGCCAAAAACAGAACGCTTGCTTGTGTTGACCTTCATTACCTGACACTGTTTAAAAGACAAAATGTCAGTGTTAATGTACTGGAAGTTTAAACATTTAATCACATTTTAATGAGGATACCAGCATTTTTTTTTCATGTTTTACATGAAAAGATAAAAACAAATCACTTTAGCAACATATCTGTTCACAATAAAGGGAATTTAAAACTAGACTACACACACATACACACAAACATACACAAATAACAAATAAAACAAATTAACATATTCCTATTTTCTAAAAAAATTAAGCAATAGATAGAAGGATACATGGATGCTGTCTTCAAATATTTAAAGGACCATTGTGTAGAAGAGAAAGGAAATATATGGTCTGATTCTCCACAGGGAGTTAATAGATCTTATGAAGCTACTAACAGACATATTTGAGCTCAGTTGAAGATATAATTTATTAACAGGACTGTCCAACAATGCAACTGCCTTCATCATGAGCAGTGAACTTCCCACATACAGGGACTCAAATTTTATACAAATATGGTGAGATCATAACAGGAATTTTTTGGGTGAGATGTTAGGTGACATAATCCTATCAAGAGTATTACATTTGGATTTACAGACAATCTTTACCCATTACTATATAAACACCTATCATTGCATTCCATATTTTATTGATTTATTTGATTTAAAAATGTATACAAAATAAAAATATCAACCTTTTTTATTGAATATAGGAGATAACTCATGCTAATAATAGAGATTTTATTTTTACTGGAATAAAAATTAAAATTTTGCTTGGCTTGTATCTGATACATTTTATATATTTTATCTTCTAACATGTGTATAATATATTCACCAATTTTATTTTGAACACAATCCATCAGAGTTCATTGCCAAATTTATAGTTACTTGAGAAGACTTTCTAATTAGGGTTTTCAATGTAATTTTTAATCATTTTAAAAACATAGTGACTTATCTTCAGTTACAGTTTTAAAAAGCTTATATGATTCAAAATTTTGGTCTTTATTATTATTTTATAAGGATATAAAATATATTTTCAAATCATTGCAAATAAGCATAATAAAGGATTGTAATACATTAAATCATAAATATTCTGGGTTTACTTTATTAGTTTTGTTAAGAAGCTCTTGTTTTTGTTTTTTGTTTATCACAAATTTGGATTGAATGACAAATATATAAATATATAAATATATATAAACTCTCTCTACATGAGTGGCTATGTTTCCCTCTTGGATGAAACTATGTGGCATTTAGCGGTGCTTTTCATCAGTGTGCACATAGCTGTATTTGAGTGTCTGGTTCCTTCAAGCAAGAATTGAAGGACTTATGTGTATCAGAAGCTATCTTTTGACTTGCTGAAATTTGGTAGCTGTACTTTCTGCTATAATGGTTCACAAATGGAAATTATCTGTTAAGGTATTTTGTGCCAAATAGAGGTTCTAATTATGATAATCTTTAATATGCTTCCTTTTTCTTTGATATTCAAGTACATTAACTTCTTATGCAGAATTTTAGATCTCCGTTCTCTTTGAGATGCTTTTTCACTTTGCCTCCTATTTCTGATTTTTAAAATAACAGCTGCTGATTTAGAGACCACAGTTAGTGTAGCAGCTACTGATATCTATCTTTAGTTGATAGCTTCTATACCTTTCCTGGTGAACAGATGTGTGGCTACTGATATCTATCTTTAGCTTATAGTTTCTATGCCTTTCTTGGTGGACCGATGTCTCCATTTTCCTTGTGATTTCCCTCCAAAATTCTATGTTAATGACCAACACTACAGAACAAAAGAATAAAAGGCTGTTTCTCAAGTCTAGATTTCCTAGTGCATAATGGTTTTTAAATATTTTTTACATTGATCCAGACTTATATTTCATTTTTATGCATCTAATTTTAGGTTACTTTTTCCTTATCTACCTCTGAAATATGAATATTTTTGACTTACAGCATAGAGATAAAAGTCTCCTAAATTAATTGTAAAGATTGACCTATGTTTTTATGAAGAATTAATGCTTCTGTTGAGATTAAGGATAATAAAGTTATCTGATTTAGGACTGACACATCTGTTTTGTTGAAACATTCTAAACAAACTTTTCTTTAGGTTAAAGTTGTCAGTAGCAACAATTCTTTTTAAAATATTCTTGTATTTTTATAACATACAGTTAAAAGTATTCATAGATATAGAATTTTTTAAAAAAATCTTTTAGTTATCTACTTTTATAAAATGCAGTTTGCATAATCCTGAGCAAATTTGGAAGATCATACATTAGTGTTATGAATGAGGCAATATAAGAGGCAAAAATTACAAAACTGGCATCTTGTTCCTATGTCGGTTTCTTTGGCAACTATTGAAATATGTACCACTTGGTAGAAAATACAGTTTTTACATACATAGAAAATGAACCTTCTATACAAACTAATACATATGGCTTAAACTAATCTGAACATGCCATTAAAGGATACTTACAAACTCAAGTCCTTTGTATGACATAAATGCAAATAAATGCCAATTATAGAACTTGAAAATTCAAACAGAAATAACTGAAGCTACTTGAGGTACTGTATATCTAACTTAATTTCATGTGAAGAACTGTTTCTTGGAAAACATTGTACATCTTTCACAGTATAAATGTGAAGCAATCAAAATCACTTTTAATTAAAGCTCTTTCTCAGATCACTAAGGAATACTGAGAGAATGCCAAACTATATTAATGTACTCCATTATGACTTTGACTGTATTTTACAACTTGAAAAATTTTCATTTTTATGGTGCCATCAGCCTGCTACTTAATAGAAAATGTTTTATTGACATTTATGTTCTTTACCTAATGATGTGTATTTAAATGATGGCTGCCATCTTCATTAGAAGCTGTTGAAAGAGTAATAAGAGCAAGAATAGGGAAACCTGGTCTCATTCTTTGTGCAAACTGAGAATATAACCTTGAAACACTTCACCGATTTAGCCATAAGGTTTAATTAAAAATGCTATACAGCTCCAACATTGTATAATTATTTTATTGTGAGTTTAAGGTTTATTGATATAAGAAATATATATTTGTGTACATATGTGTTTGTGCATTCTTCTATATTTCTTTGCAAAGTTAATATACTAATTATTTAATTTAAATATTTAAAATCTTTTATTCTGTTAATACTGTTAGTAATTTTCAAATATTGTCAGGCTTGGGACAGTAGAAGTCATCACAAAGTCAATTTGCTGTATTGGATTTGTATTGATAAGTATATTCCAAAAGAAGTCATTTATACTTAGAATAAATGTTCACAAGAATTTTATTCCTTCCAATAACTTGAATTGTAGGTTAAATTCAGCTTTGATTTACTGAATTTTTATTAACATCAAAAAAGTTAGTAAACAGTTCATTACAATCACCATTTTGTTCTTTATTAGCTTACAATTTGTGAATTTTTGCTCTTAAATATATATTAAACAGCAATGTTCATAAATAAAAATTGGTCAGTTAATGAAGTTTGTATAATCTAAAATAAACAACTTGAAAATAAATGTATTAAACCTAAAGATATTACATTCAACTTTTACTTCTATAATAGGCAGTGTAATAATAGATTAACATATTTTTCTAGTGAGGTATTGAATAAAAAACAAATAACACTTACTTCTAACACCATTTATATACTCTATTTTGTTTTACTAAAGAAATTTGTTTTCCCCAGATAATACCCGGGTAAAGTTTCCATCATTTCTTCAAATACAATTATAGTTTAATGTTCTTTTCTGTACTATGTATTTACTTTATTCAAAATGCTATTATTGTTGCACTGAACACCTTTTTTTTTTCTTTTCTAGAACTGGGGATTGAACCCAACAACCCTCTGCAACTGAGCTACATCCTAGGCTCTATTTATTTTTTATTTTATTTTTTTCTCTTTTTTATTTTTTCAAATTTGTTATATATGACAGAAGAATGTATTTTGACATCATACATACATGGAGTGTGCTTCTCATTCTTCTGGTTGTACATGATGTAGAATCACATCAGTCTTATAATCATATACGCACATAAAGTAATGATGTCCAGTTCATTCTACTATCCTTCCTACATTTATGTCCCTTCCCCTCCCCTCACTCTCCTCTGTCTAATCCAAAATACCTCCATTTTTCCCTAGTTCCCCCCACCTTATTGTGAATTAGTATCCACATATAAGATAAAACATTCAGCCTTTGGTTCTTTGGAATTAGCTTAATTTGCTTGCATGATATTCTCTAACTCCATCCATTTAACGGCAAATGCCATAATTTCATTATTTTTTAAAGCTGAGTTATATTCCATTGTGTATATGTGCTGCATTTTCTTTATTCATTCATTTGTTGAAGGGCATGTACGTTGGTTCCATAGTTTAGCTATTGTGAATTGAGCTGTTATAAACATTGATGTGGCTGCATCATTGTAGTATGCTGATTTTAAATTCTTTGGGTATAAACTGAGGAGTGGGATAGCTGGGTCACTTCAAGTTTTCTGAGGAATCTCCATACTGCTTTCCATAATGGTTGCACCAATTTGTAGTCCCACCAACAATGTATAAGTGTATTTTTTCCCCCACATCCTCACCAACACTTACTATTGCTTGTATTCTTGATAATTACAGTTGTGACTTGAGTGAGATGAAATCTTAGTGTGATTTTGATTTGCATTTCTCTAATTGCTAGAGATGTGGACATTTTTTCATATATTTGTTGATCGATTGTATTTCTCCTTCTGTGAAGTATCTGTTCAGTTCCTTATCCCATTTATTGATTGAGTTATTTGTTTTTTTGGCGTTAAGTATTTTTGAGTTCTTCATATATCCTGGAGATGAATGCTCTATTTGAGGTACATTTGGTAAAGATGTTCTCCCATTTTCTAGGCTCTCTCTTCACACTATTGCTCATTTCCTTTGCTAAGAAGAAGCTTTTTAGTTTGAATTCATTCCATTTATTGATTCTTGATTTTACTTCTTGCACTTTAGGAGTCTTGTTAAGGAAGTTAGTTCCTAAGCCGAAATGGTGAAGATTTGGGCCAACTTATTCTTCAAGTAAGCTCAGGGTCTCTGTTCTAGTGCCTCAGTCTTTGACCCACTATGAGTTGAGTTTTATGCAGGGTGAGAGATAAGGGTTTAATTCATTTTGCTACATATGGATTTCTAGTTTTCTAGCACCATTTTTTGAAGAGACTATCTTTTCTTCAATGTACGTTTTTGTGTCTTTGTCTAGTATGACATAATCGATCTATGAGTTTATTTTTTATTTTGAGAGAGTCTCACCAAGCTTCTTAGGGCCTCACTAAATTGCTAAGGCTGGTCTCCAGAGTGAGATCCTCCTGCTTCAGACTCCCAAGTCAGTGGATTGCAGACACACACTATGACACCAGGCCTGATTTACTATTTCATATTCCTGTGGTTAAGTAGCCTCTAAGATGATGCCCAATAGTCCTTGTCTCCTAAAAATGTCATTTGCTCCCATATTGAATTATATTTAGTCTTTTGGGACAAAATGAATATAAAGCAAATAATCATTTTTTCTTGCTAGGCCAGATCATAAAATAAAATGTGAATTCTGTGACACTTTCTTGAATTACTTTCTCTGGAAAAAATAAAATGCCATGCCATGAAGATGGTCAAGCAGCCCAATAGAGTGTTGAGTTGGAGAGAACTGAATATTCCAGCCAAAACCATCTCTAAAGTTCTGGTAGGTGAGTGGACCCTGCCTGGCACTCTAGCCAACATCTGACCGTGACCTCATGGGAGATACTAAGTCCAACTCACAGAAACCATGAGATAAAATAAATGAGTGTTGCTATTTTTTAAGTCATTGTATTTTGGACTGAGTTGTTAAGAAGCCATAGATAAGCCGGGCGCGGTGGCTCACGCTTGTAATCCCAGCACTTAGGGAGGCTGAGACAGGAGAATCGTGAGTTCAAAGCCAGCCTCAGCAATGGCGAGGCGCTAAGCAACTCAGTGAGACCCTGTCTCTACAAAAAACACAAAATAGGGCTGGGGATGTGGCTCAGTGGTCGAGTGCCCCTGAGTTCAATCCTCAGTACCAAAAAAAAAAAAAAAAAAGAAGCCATAGATAACCAATAAAATTTCCTAGCCTTATAGAAAGATTCTTGGATCTATGGGTTGTTATTATTTTTTTAACTATGTATTAAAGGTACATAGTTCAATGCTTGCCACAAAGTGAAAACTTTACTAGTGTTTGCTAAGTTTAAATGAACAAATCTATAAGTGCTTCTATAAGCTTAACCAAAAGAAGCTTAATAACCATGAATACCTATTACCCAGAAAGAATGACTCAACATACTTGGCCAAACAATTTCATTTTAGGCACTCATAGTATTAAGTAATTACATGCATTAGAGCAATGCAACCAGTTACTATGAGCCAAAACCCTAGTCACAAAAAACCTTACTCAAAATTAAATGTTTCCTAAGAACTATCTAAAATTCTTAGATGGGCAAGGAATATAATTTGTAATACTTACACTTAAATCTTTACAGATTTGTATGTTTTTCTTATATTCTATGGCACAACAGTATAGGATCTCAGCTTTCTAGGAACATTAACAGAAACAATCCAAAATGAATGGATATAAACCCCAGAACAACCAAGATTTGAATTAATTATGTCCAATTGTCTATTCTTCTTTTGCATCAGAGCCTCAGGAAATTAGATTGAGTAGTTAATTTCACTTATCAACAATAATTCCTTTTCATTAGTGGTAGTTTTGTATTTTCTAATCTTTTATTGAATTATAAGAATTAATCATATACAGAATGTTTCTGTATAATAAATATTTTAATACAAAATTTACCAGAATATCTTAATATATTGTGTCTCCAAAATTAAAGAATTTTTAAGGTTTAGATGAAAATAAGATTTAAAAAATGTGTGAAGCAGGACCAGGACTAGATTTATCATCTGAACATTTGATAACGATATTTTGTAAATTCAATCAACTAATAAAAATAATTAGAATTTGATACCAGAATACCTAACAAATCTTATTTATATCAATTAGTTAAAACAAAAAAAGTTTCTTCTAATATTTCTTGTGCCTCCATGAATCACTTTTGAAATCTTCCTAACATCTCATGTTATAAAATTATTCTTATAATCTTTAAAGAGATCCCTAAACTTCAGTGAAGTCTGGTGACATTTGTCACTGTCCTAATGCTCTAGCAAGAATAAGCCCAGATTAAACACAAGTCTTGCATAATCAATGGTCTAACATAGAACAACCTATTTGAGTCAACTTCACATAAATATACCATTGATTAGCAGATTTACTAATTATAGTTCCTCATTTTGAGCATGTCTGAAGCTTTTTTACAAATTAAATTCGGTCCATTTGATACTATAATGTAATTGTTTCATGATCAATATAAATGGGAGTAAGGAAATAAAGTAATGGTTTCTGTGAAGGAGCAATTTGCTTAATGCCTGCACTGAAGGAAGGACTGGTAGGGCAATAATATAAAACCCCCAAAATTCATCAATTAATTAAAATAACTAGAAGTAGATGCAGTCATGTTAAGGTGAAGAATGGAAATATAAATAAAGAGAATATTATATTGAGCAAAGAATTAAATTAGGGATAAAAATATAGAGAGACTCGTAACATGATTCATGTTGGAGATATTCCTTAATGCTCCCTAAAACCAGCTTTTGGCTTTTCAGGTTTCTAAGCAGTCCATTTCTATCTTATCTTTTCAATCACAAAGAATGACAAATCGTCTGAAATTCTTTTGTGTAACTAAATAGAAAGGATATATTTATTTTAGTTATCTTTATTGTTTTCATGATAATGTATAAACTCACCACTTAGCAACTTCGTCAATTAAAGAATTAACCTATATGTCTTTCTGAAACATATTATCAGTCAAGTTCATTTTGATTATTAAAAAAGAATAATCTTTGCATCTGTACTAACTTGTTTCTTGGAAGAGTTAAATATACTCCTTAAGACTTTTCTAACTTGCCACTTTCATTTTTAGGAGATATTGCTCCCTATTTTCTTAGTAAAGGAGGTACCTCAATCTAACATTTAATATCTTTCATGAGCTCTGTGAGAAAGCCACTACTTGTTATCTTTAATTTGGATAACCAGTGACTTTACAATTCAATGCTATTTATTTATTTTATAATTATTGTGCATGCTTATTTATTATTTAGTGCCTACCCATTGCAATGTCAAGAATATGAGATGAGAGGCCTCATCCCAAAGCATACGTACCACTGTGCCAACCCTGCAGTAATCACTAATAAATATTTGTTAAATAAATGA
This sequence comes from Xerus rutilus, assembly GCA_028644305.1. Classification (NCBI taxonomy): domain Eukaryota; kingdom Metazoa; phylum Chordata; class Mammalia; order Rodentia; family Sciuridae; genus Xerus; species Xerus rutilus. The sequence continues at coordinate 82,484,975 of CM053403.1, read as the reverse complement.
AATCATTAGAACATAGGGAAGATGAAAAAAACAACAAACTTGGAGGTACAATGATTAATATTGAAATATTAATCATTGATTATCAATTGAAATATTGATAGTATCAATAATTTTTGGCTGATATAATGCACAATCTGATATTTATATCCTTGAAAAACTATTGACAAGAAATTCAACTCATGTCAAAATCATGATAATGATTTCCAGACCTTGAGCCCAATTCTGGTTAGTTCCAGCCTGGAGACATGTCATTTTGGTCCTATTATCTGCCTTAAGTCCTTCTTGTATTGGAAAACAAAGTAAAAATAACACATTACCTGTATGTATGATTGGGCTGTCCCTGCTTCATTTTTTCTGAAGATATAACATTAAATCTTATTTCAATTATTATATAATTTAATTTTTAAAACGGAGAACAGAGAACATAGAGGTATTCAAGAAGATAAGTGGAAGAATTCGGGTTTGAAAATCATGTGGGTCTATTGCTCATTACACAACTGAACAGAACTTTTTCATTCAAAATGGAAGACAAAGTCGGGCGCGGTGGCTGAAGCCTATAATCCCAGCACTTAGGGAGGCTGAGACAGGAGAATCGCGAATTCAAAGCCAGCCTCAGCAATGGCGAGGCGCTAAGCAACTCAGTGAGACCCTGTCTCTACATAAAACACAAAATAGGGCTGGGGATGTGGCTCAGTGGTCGAGTGCCCCTGAGTTCAATCCCCAGTACCAAAAAAAAAAAAAAAAAAAAAAAAAAATTTGAAAATGTGGGGTCTGAAAAGGTCACACCTTCACTTGAAAAGAGTACTTATCAATGAATCATAAGAAATGAAGATCAAATTAGTGATTTGGATTTTATATATTAAGAGAAGACAGCAAGAAGCCAAGGATACTAATTACATAACAATTGGCAATAAATGATTTTAATGTAATGAAGCATAATATTTTAAAATAAAATAATTAATGTCAAAGTACATACATTAGATAATTTACATGAAATTTTTATATTAGGGAAATATATAACTAAGGTGTATGTTTAATATGCTCACTTAGTACCTGTTTAATAAAACACATAAGGTATGAAAATTTTCCTACCATACACACATTTTTGCAATACTATGTCACAGAGTCAATGAAGGACATAGTTTTCCCTCAATGTGAACCTTCATATTCTTAATTTCTGGCATTTCATAGAAAAGAATAGCATAATTAATAATATATTTCAATGTATATAATATTTAAAAATTTATTATGCATCAATATAATACATGAACACATATCTATAAATATATATTAGTAAATAACCTATATAGATTTTGTCAGAGATCTGCGTAAAAACTAATATTTAAAGTAACTTAAATACTTAAAGCATCTCTATTCAATATCCTGAATGGTTCAAGAATAGAAACCTAATCTTATTTTGCAATTTTAAAACTAGATAATAACACTTTTAAAGCACTTAAATTTTGAATTAAATATAATTCATATTCATGTAATTTCAAAATAATCTGAAATATCTATAACACTTGAGGATTCGTAGAATGGCCCTCTGGTCTTTTAAAGAAACTGGTGGATGTTGGGGAAGATACATGTGAGGCAGCAAGTTGCTTTCTCAGACCTTCACTAAAAAACAAATAGTAAGCCAAAATTTTATTTTGTTGTTTTGTTTTTGTTTTTGTTTTGTAATAAAATAAAGTCTACTAAAACTTCATATGGCTTCCAAACACATAACAAGGCAATAAACTGATAATTAAATAACAAATTAATAATGTAAAATGTTTTCTAGCAGAAACTTAACATTTGCTGGTTCATTCCACACACATTCCAGCTACTGAATTTTCAAAGATACAATCCTAGCTTAAAAGAACATACACTAGTGAGACTGGCCCATGGGCACTTGAGGGGATAAAAAGTACTCACATATAGGAGTCCAGAAGAGAGGATTCTTGACCTGAATGCCCAGTTTTAACCCTTGCTGCCTCTTTTCACTCTCAGCTCATACAACTCCACATACCCACGGCATGCCTGTAATCCCAGCAGCTGGCGACGCCGAGGCAGGAGGATTGCAAGTTCAAAGCTATCCCCAGTAACTTAGTGAGACCCTGTCAAAATAAAAAATAAAAATGTCTGCGGATGTTGCTCAGTGGTTAAGCATTCCTGGTTTAAATCCATGGAAAAGAGAGAGAAAGCTACAGACAGACAGACAGAGAGACAGAGAGATAAAGAGAGAGAGAGAGACAGAAAGGAAGAAGATGATGATGACGACGGAGGGAGGAAGAAGAAGGAGGAGGAGGAGAAAGAAAATAGAAAGAAAGGAAAGAAGGGAGGGAGGGAAGGACGGAAAAGAAAGAAAGGAGGAAAGGAATAAAGGAAGGAATAGAGAAGGAGGGAGGGAGATAAGGGAGAGAGAAAGAAAGAAGAAGGAGGTGGGGGAGGGGTGGAGGAAGAATGGAAGAAAAAGAAAGAAAGAAAGAAAGAAAGAAAGAAAGAGAAAGAAAGAAAGAAAGAAAGCAAAAGAAAGAAAGAAAGAAAGGAAAAGATGGAAGGAAGGAGGGAGGAGGGAGGGACAAGAGAAAGAAGAAAAGGAGGAAAGGAAGGAAGGAAGGAGGGAATAAGGAAGGAGGGAGGGAGAGGTGTGGGAGGGGAGAGAAAGAGAGAGGAAGTTGCCAAGGTTGGCATTGAAGTAAAACACCACCAGTGGACATTTGAGGTAAAGTACTTCATCAGCAGAGCTGAGCAAGAGTGTTCGGTATGTGACTGGTTGGAGGAGGCCTTGTTTGGATTAAGGAATGCAGAACAGAGAAGAAAAGAGAAAAGACAGGCAGGATGGGATCACTTAGTTGAAAGACAATTCATCTCTGGGATAAATAACACCCTTTCAGGAGTTTCTGAAGTCTGGAGGCTGGGTACTAAAAGGTGGTTAACTATCTAGTAATTGTATACTTCCAGAACCTAGTATTTGAAAGAGCTTTAAAAATTAAAATATTAGAATTCCTATTTGGTGGTGGCTTTTCTGAATGTAACATTGTTCTTAAACCAGATTAAATGCATTACTGCTTTTTAAACTATAGACAAATGGCAAAATGATCACAATTATTCACTCAGATAGACCAAACCGAAAATGGTTCTGCTTTGAAAAGAAAGACAATGAAGCTAGTTTACATATTTAAACTTCAGACAGTTTTGAAATACCAAAAGTGAAATAAAATATAGACTGAATATAAAGGTTTGAGCCCATAACAGGTTACTAGAGGGAGGCACAACCTACAGACTGATTAAGACTTGGGGCAAAGAAAAGATCTCCCTTGCCACTTCATGGCAGAAATGGCACCATTTTCACAAAATTGACATGTAGTATACAGAAAATTAAATTGGTTCCTTGATTGTGTATGTGTGTGTTGATGTCATCCTTATCATTCTACCTAAACTTCCGTTCAGGCCTTGAAAGAATTTTAGGAAAAAAAAAAGATGAATGAAATAGTAAATTTTATGAAAAAAGTGAAAAGAAGAAAGAGGACAGGAGCTCCAGTATTCAATACAGAAATACTCATTCACAATGTAGAGGCCAAATAAATTTGTAGGAGCAATAAGTATGGAAATTTAAATTTTAAAAATCTTAGGGAAGATTTAACCTTGAAATTCCCATAAACTATAAAATTAAATATCAGAGCTATCTTATTTTAAAATTAAGAAAATTATAACTCAAAAAAGATAATTTGGAGCACTTTATATACTTATTTTTAAAAAAGAAAAAGGCAATCTTCATAGAAGGGGAAGGACTTCAAAAAGATACAAAGACTGAAAACTTGTACCAAGTGGAGGCCTAGGAAAAAGCTGGTTATGGGGAAAGCTTGAGGTTTGATGTTTGAATACAGTACTGAGGCTGCAAAGAGTAACAACAAAAGTTGCCAATCCATCAATTAGAATTATTTTTCCACTAGTGGCAAGTGTAACCTGCTACTCTTTAAATTCTGAGAGAGATCCTCAGTGCTTAGAACAGTAACGAGTGTAAGTTGGCACAAAGTAAATGCTTCTTTAATTAATATGTGGATGCATGGCTACATGGACATACACACAGGCACAGGAATGTACCAGGGCAGAGACAGAAATTAAATGCTTTCGCTCTTGCTTTCTGTACCAAAAAATTCTTAAAGTATTCAAAGGGTGCTGGAAAGAGACAGGGAAAGGAGACACTGCAAGTAAGAGTAAGGAAAACCACACATAGCAGATCATCTTACACAGGACAATCATTTAAATATGTTTTAGTAGCCGACAAAGCACTAGCAATCTTCAGAGATTTGCATATTGAAAGCTATAACTAAGCTATAAACACTGACAATACTGAAAGGGTGACTGAATAAAATCCATATTCTAAAATGGCTGGTGCTGATTTGGGAATCAAGCTGCTGTCTATATTGAAGCAGAATTTGATTTTTCTCTTATCATGTCTGCCCTCTGCTGAAAACATAGGGTGCCAGTGGAGAATTAATCATATATTCTGATACATAGCATTAAAACTTTTTTATTTTTTTAATTAAAATTCAAGTAGCTATAAGTGGATACAGCAGACAGTTGGACAGCCTATTTGGCAGAAGCTGTGTTTGAGAAAAAATTAAAGAGAGAGAAATAATTTCTCTACATGACTGCTTTGGATCTCTCTTCTCTCAGCCATTCTTGGTGCATAAAGTGAAACTTTACCCCAAATGCATACTATTTGGAAACAGAAAAAGCTTTTTTTGTTAAAGGGTACAATGGAAAATGCATAAATCAACCTTCTCAATTTGGATGACTTTGGTAATTTGCATTCATCTGTTTGAAGAGAGATGTCTTTGGAGACTTCCTATTTTTACATAAAAATTACACTCAGCATCTCTCAGCCTCTTTTGTTCACTAAAATTAGATTTGCTCACTTATACAATTCACAAGGCCTAATTTGTTCAGAGGGAAGTCACACACACTATTTACATCATGCTCTCCTCTCATTCACCTCCCTCAAAAAAAAAAAAAGTTAAATAATAAAAGGGAGGAGCAGTCCCCCTCCCACAGCAGAGTACACGCACTAGTGATTCATGGAGTGCACTCCTGTGGGCAAAAGGCCACCTATTACAAACCAGAAAAGAAAAATTGGCAAAGAGTAAGGTTTGAATGTACCATGGGATTTTTGTGAGAGTAATTACTCTGGCCTTCCATATTAATGAGCATTTAGAGGAACATCCATGAAGCAATCCGCTGAACCTGTGACTTCAACAATTCCAGTCCTGTGGCTCTGCCATCAATGGAGTCCTAACTCTAATGTGATGCTGAAAAGCTGAGAGGCTGTTTTGCTTATCAGGGCTAGAGTGAAGTGTTCTTCCCACTGGATGTGTAACAACACTTTCCTTTGGAAAACTATTAGCAGGGCAGCTGAAGAAGGAAGTGTACTATACTACAACAGAAAGGGAGCATATCACCAGACAATGAGAAAAAAAGAGCACATAAACATTTAATGAATATTTGTGAGATGTTATATACTTTTTATTTTAATTTTTGTTTATTTATTGTTGCATTATAATTATACATGGTAGTGGGATTTGTTGTTACATACTCATGCATGCACATAACTGTGCTTTATAAAGCCTTTAAAGTGGACTAAGTGGTCAAATAAAAGCTAGAGACTTAGTATTTTTTTTACACTGGGCTCTGTTCATCTCAAAGTGTGTAAACTTATGCAAAACAGATCTTACAACATCAAATTTTTGATTGTTATCTGTTGTTATCAGGGATAATACTATTATATTCTTGAGGGTATCATTATCAAGTCAGCAGGGCTAGCTTCATAGACATGTGACCTCTGTAATCACAAAGGGCCCCATACTTAAAGGGGCTATCACTGGTTTAATAATCTGATTGATGTCTTGAAATTCTTGAGAATTTTTAACGGAAGTTCCCTATTTTAATTTTTCACTAGGCCCCACAAATTACATATCTCATGTTGCAAATTAATAAATCATCTGTCCCAGTGATTGCCATATGTTAAGTGTTCAACATGTATTGGTCTTCTCCTTATCCTCCTTTTTCATCTCTTAGTATATAAGATACATGGAAGTCCAGGTGTCTACATGCTTCATACTCTTGGGCTCTAGACAGAAGTTCATTGCACTTCCTCTTCCCTGGTTGCATTTTCTAATTGTCGTGGTCACATTTCAGTACAAGCCATTCACAAACACCTCATATAAAGCCTTAGAAAATAATCACTTGGTTCTTTTCTTGTAGTGAAGGACTTGTTCTGATTACTAGATTGAAACATGAAGTTGAAGAAATAGTAATGGTGCATTGAAATATAGTTTGGTTTTGGTGTTTAGCTTAAATCTATATGGTTTTGGCTATTTGGCAGTCACTCGACTCCCCATCATCCTTAGCTTTAGACAATCCAACTTAAGTTTCATCTCTATGGGTTTGGTTACTTTGGGAAACTAATACAAATGGTATCATAAAATATAAGGTCTTTTTTGACTGGCTTCTTTTACTTAGCTTAATATGTTTAGGGTATTTTCCTGTAACATGTATCTGTACTTTATTTCTTATTATTGCATGATAATATTCTATTGGATAGGTATACCACATTATGTTTGTCTTCTCACTGGCTGATGAACATATGGCTTCTTTCACATTTTGCTGTTATTAATAATGATGCTATGAACATTTCTGTACACATTTTTCAATGGACATATGTGTTTTGTTTCTCTGGAGTATATGCCTAGTAATGGAGTTGTTGAGTTTAAACTTTCAAAGAAGTTATTTTTGAAAATTTCTATATATTTCATATTTTTACTGTCACCATATTAAAGTCACCAACAAGTCTTATTACTTATCTTTGTGATTATGGACATTCTAGCAAGTGTGAAGTGGCATATCATTCTAGTTTTGATTTACATTTCCCTCATAGCTGATGCTCAGCATTTTTCCATGTCCTTATTGGGAATTTGTATATATTTTTGGAGAAATGTCCAATTCTTTGCCAATGTTAATAGGATTGTTTGACATTTTAATATTTAGTTATGTGTTATATTATATAATGAATGCAAGTCTTTAATACAATGTGTTACTGTGTCCTAAGTACATGACAAGAAAAACTTGCTGGGGGGCAGTTATTTTGGCTCATGAATTCAGAGAGCTAGTCCATAATCAGGTGTGTTTATTGCTCTGGGCCCAAAATGAGGCCATACATCATGACAGAAGGGCATTGTGGAAGAAAACAGTTCCATTTATAGCAGCCAGACAGTATATATAGAGAAAAGAGGCAGAAAAGGGTCACAGGAAAAATGAACTCTTCCCGTATATGCCCCCAGTAACTCATATCCTTCAGCCACATACAATCTACCTAGTTACCACTCAATCCATTCAAACAGGATGGGTTAAATAAATTGCAGATTTCATAACCCAATTTACCTCCAAATTTCTCTGTATTAACACAGGAGCTTTAGGGGGCCATCTCATATCCAAACCATAACACAGAATATATCATTTCAAAATACTACCTATATTCCATGGGCTGTATTTTTACTTTCTTAATTATGCTTTTCATGCACAAATAGTTTTCATTTTCATGAAAGTGTCATTTATTTTTGTTTTGCTTCTGTACTTTTGGTGTCATGTCCAAGAAATCACTGCCTAGTTAAAGGTGCATTGTTTGTATCTATGTTTTCTCCAAAAAATTATATAAGTTTAGGTCTTGAATACATTCTGAGTAAACTTTTATATAAAATGCAAAGTAAGTCCAACTTCATTATTATGCTTGTAGATGTTCATTTATTTTAGCACTATTTGTGCAAAAGTTTATTTCCCCAATGAATTGCCATTATATCTTTGTTGCAAATCCATTTACTACATATATTGGAATTTATATCTGGAATCCCAGTTATATAACTTTAATGTATATGTCCATAAATTTGTCAGTGTTATATAGCCTTGATTAATATAATTGTGTTTGGAAATCAGAAAATGCTTAAGTGTTTGTAGTATGTTTGGAAATCAGGAAATGCTTAAATTACAGTTAGAAATGCATATGTTAAAAATAAACAAATGTAAATCATTAGCCTAACTTTCCACCTTGATGGACTCAAAAAATAGAGCAATATAAGCTCAAAATAAATACAAGGAAAGACACTATAAAGATTTGAGTGGAAAATGATGTAGAAAATAGAAATCAATATTGAATATCAATAAAATATTAATAGGTCCTTTGAAAAGAATAAAAGTTTTGACAAATATTTAGATAATTGATAAGAAAAAAGAGAAAAAACTAAAATTTGTCAAATAAGGAATAAAAGAGGAAAAATTGCTAGCTATCATACTGAAATATAAAAAATAGAAATGGCATTCTCTGAACAACTATATATATACACATGTATCTATACAATTATATATACTATACATACATGTATACATATATAATTATATATAATATATACTATTATATATAATTATATACTATATGCAGTTATATACAATATATGATATATAATTGTATATGTACAATTATATACTATATAATACATTATAATTATATACTATATATAGTATATGTAATTGTATATATACTATATATATATACAATATACATATGCAAGATATACAAACAATATAGTTGTAGTCTTTATTGGGGTGCTGGCGATTGAACCCAGAGCCTTGCACATGCAAGGCAAGTACGCTACCACTGGACTGCATTCTACTATTACCTCCACAGCCTTGATAAATCATATAACTTAGATACTATCTACAAATTCCAAGAAAACACATTATTTAAAGTGACTCAAGAAGAAATAGAAATTCAAAAAACATACAAAAAGTAAAGACTTTTAGTAATAAGAAGATCCTCCAACATGAAAATTCAAGATCTATATGGCTTCATTGGTGAATTCTACCAAATAAACAAGGAAAAATTGAAAACAAGTCTTAACTTTTCCAAGAAATAGAAGTGTGGGTAACCTTCACATCTGATAGTATAAAACTAGTACTCTGATTCCAAAACCTGACAAAGAAATCACAAGGAAACTATAGATCAGTATCTTACAATTATAGACATAGAAACACTCAACAAAATATTAAGAAATTAAACACAGTAACAGATACATCGGTACCTAATAAGATTGATTTTAGAAATTCAAGGTTGATTTAACTTCCAAACATTAATATACTTTGCTATATCAATTTAATAAAGGAAAAAAACCACATAATAGTCTCAGTAGAAGCAGTAAAATCATTAAATGAAAATCATCAAACACTTTTAATAAAAAACAATCAACAAAACCTGCATAGAATGAAACTCAAGTTTCTTTCTGAGATCCATTTCTAATTTATGTTTTTGGCCATATAACATGCTTTATATGATTTTAATCCTTTTAAATATTTAAGGATAGTTTGATTTCCTAGTATAAATATTGGAGAATTTTGCATACATGTCTGAAAATAACATGTATTCTTCTGTTGGGTAGATTGTTTTTTAGTTGTCTAGATGGCTTATAACGGTATTGTTGTTCAAGTCTTCCATTCTCTTTTTGATTTATGACATAGTTGTTCTATCCTTTATTGAAAGAACTGAATAATAAATGCTCTCAACAATGCATATTGTAATGATTAATTTGAATTGTCAACTTGATTGGATTAAGAAATGCCAAAAATTAAGAGGCCTCTGTGTGTATCAGTCAGGGTGTTTTTTGGAATGATTGGCTTGTGGGATAACAAAATGAAGTGAAGACCCTCCCTTGGAAGCAGCAGCAGATGCAAGCTGTATTCTTGAATGGGTTCTTGAATGCTGCCATGATTGCCTGAGAATATCAGATTGTTGCTCCTTTCTTCATTCTTCCAAAGTGGACTGTGCCAGTAAATCCCCAGAGAGTTTCCAGAAGCCTTTGGTCTCCAACTAGGGTAGCATCATGTACCCTCTTATTCTGAGGCTTCAGCATCTTGGACTGCACAGCTACTGGTTCCTCCAGCACTTCAGCATTCAGATGACTATTGTGGACCATTCACTTTCTGGTTGTGTAAGCAAATCTAATAAATCTCCTTTTTACAATCATACTTCCTGTTGGTTCGGTCCTCTAGAGAACATTGACTAACATATATTATATACCATAAAATTGTCTTTAAAAAATGGAAGACAAACACATTCTAGGTTAAAGAGAAAGAAAGAGAGAGAGAGAGAGAGAGATAAGCTTGCTAGATATTGGCTTTACAAGAAACACTAAAGGAGATCTTCAGACTTAAAAAAAGTAACTTCAGACAATAAATTACATTCTTACAGAAAATTTAAAAAAATTTTTTAAAATTTTAAAACATTAAAAACATTGGAACAGATAAATATGCTACTATAAAAGACATTGTATGTGCATATTTTCTTCTTATCTTAACTGATTTCAAAACTACATAAATAACACGTATATAATTATTTCACTGCACACTTAACATATTGAAAATGTAATAATTTTGACAATCATAGAGCAAAGAAGGGAGTTGGAAAAAAGCTGTCTGGAGGGAATAAATGAAACCAAAAGGAAGCAAAAATCCACAAAAACAAATGATAAGAGTGTAGTGGCACTCCCTCCTCCAGAGAAAATCTTAATTAAGCTTCTCCAGAAACCCTCATCATAATTGTTCTTAGACTCTCAGCAAAAATTTCTGCAAAAGAATTTTCAGGCAGGAGGTGAGGTATGTTTGCAGAAGCAGAGTGCAATAAGAAAGACTAACCCAAGGCCTTCATGGAGGCATTTGCATTTTAAAGGACAGTAGTTAGGTCCTTCAAAGCCAGCTGCTGGGATGGGTGACATGACAGGACTATCCCTCTCTCAGGCACTGATTTTCCTAGAGTGTACTTGTGGTTATTTTTGTAAAATTTGGCCTGAGTTGGAAGCCCAGAAAGGTAAGAGAAAAAAGCAAAAACCTACTGTTATATAGACTTCTGTATACTGTGAACCTCTGAGTCCCTCCCCCTACATACTGGGTATAAAGTTCTAAAATGTTCTGAAGTAAAGGTTCAGAGGGATTGACTAATTGCAGCAAAAGCTTTTTCCCCCCTCTGGACTTGGCTGCAGCAAATAAACCTGTTTCCTGCTAATTCCTTTATGTCCAGCCTCATCTGTCCTACAGCAAGAATAAGAAATGGTAAATAAGGAGAGGAAGAAAGAATGGCAGATAAATAACAGCCACCACATACTGGCTTCTCCCTATTTGAATTGCATCAAAAGTTGTCTAGCTGGTAGGAACAGAGCTCGATTCAAGCTCAGAGAAGCAGTAATCAGCAGAAGCACAAGAATACTTTTGTCTAGAAAAATAAGAAAATTTGAGTAAAAAGAATAGTATTCTGAAACACCAACAAGCACACGGAAGCTAAGTGTGAAAAGAAAAACTCTGTTCCAGAGTGCTAGGGGCATAAAAAGGAATTATAAAGATCTCAAGAACTTGAGACTTCAACATCAGACAGCATCTGTAGTTTGAGCAAAGAGGAAATTTAAGTGTAACACAATGTATTCTATGTGACTCAGGACCCAATCTGCATTCCCACTGGAGACATATTTGCAGTTCCAGGTGATTATTATCTCCCATTAAAGAAGTGTAATATACTGATCAAAAGACTGAGAACACATTGACTGGACCTTTTGACATGGAGATATTCTCCTGATATGGAACACCCAGTAAGTGAAAGTAGCCTAATAAATTATCCTCTACACAATGGTAGGAGAAAAATTCATTCCAGTAAATTGGCAAATCTCAACATAGAAATATAGAAAACATGTTGAAAGCAAGAAAATAAAATGTCTTCAAAAATTTATAACCCAGCTGGGCATGGTGGCACATGCCTGTAATCCCAGTGGCTTGGGAGGCTGAGACAGGAGGATCGTGAGTTCAAAGCTAGCCCCAGCAAAAGCAAAGTGCTAAGCAACTCACTAAGACCTGTCTCTAAATAAAATACAAAAAATAGGGCTTGGGATATGGCTGAGTGGTCGAGTGCTCCTGAGTTCAATCCCTGGCACCAAAAAAAATAAAATGTTCATAATCCTTAAACAACTGAAATCTTGGATATCGAAGTGAACAAAATGCCCAGCAAAGATTTTAAAAAGCTGATGGTTAAAGTGGTCAAGGAACCAAAAGAATTAAGGAATAAAATAAAAAATAAAAATACAGGAAGTGAAACATCATTTCACCAAACTGATAGACATTCTGAAAACAGAACAAAACAGATATACTAGGAATAAAAGAATCAATAAATCAAATTTAAAAATAAATGTAAAGTATTACTAACAGACCATGCTGATGGCAAATTTTGTGCCTCAAACACAAGTTGTAGAATCTTGAAAACTCAGTAATAAAGTAAATATGAAAAGAGATCTTGACCAGAATATTCAGGAAATCTGAAACCAAATTAAGAGACCAAATATAAAGATTATTGGCATCAAGCAAGGCAGCGAGTTACAAACTAAAGGCATTGTTCTACTCAATTTTGCATTGTTGTGACCAAAATGCCAAACAAGAACAACTTAGAGGAGGAAAAGTTGATTTCTGGCTCTTGGATTAGAGGTCTTACTCTAGAGATGGCCAAGACCATACCTCTGGGCACAAGGTGAGAGAGAACATCATGGAGGAAGAGCATGAAGGAAGGAAACTGATATCCTTCTGGAAGCAAGGAAACAAAGAGAAGGAAGGATGAGGAAAGGGACATCAGGGAAGAATACCCTTCTAGGGCACATACCCAAGTAACTTTTTCTCCATGCACCACCTGCCCACAGTTACCACCTAATCTGTTCTCTCAAGCTAGGCTGAACTAAGAAGGATAGAACTTTCACAATCTAATTACTTTACCTCCAAATATTCCTGAATTAACAGTGGAAGATTTTGGGAGATATCGCATATCCAAACCATACTATTATTTTGTAGTGCCTAAAAGATTATGTCCATCATACAATAAAAAGTGCATTTAGTTCATCTCCAAGAATTCCCTAGTCTTAACAGTTTAAACATATCCTAAAAGTCCAAGTCCAAAGTCTCATCTGAGACTCAAGACAAATTTTTGGGTTTAAGCCTCTGTTAGGAAAAAAAAGCAACTATGCAATACATAGTTGCATAGAATAAATATTTCTGATACAAAAGGGAGGAATAGGGGCATATAAAGAAGGGATGATAACAAAGGAAGACAAAAAATCTGCTGTGCAAATGAGTCCTGTAACTCCATCTATAATTCTACATACAACATCTAGGACAGATGGATTTGAGATGTTATTTCCAAAGGGCTTGAGCATCCATGCTCAATTGGCCTTCCTGGTTAGTATATGCATAGGATATTATTTAGCTAGGCTTTCTCTGCAACCAGCAACTTTACTTGGAAGATAGTCAATGTTACTGGCATCTTGAAATTCTTGTGGAATCCATTTCAGTTTTGGCTTAATCTTCAGAACTTCATACATCAGTCTCTCAAGGGCATCTACCTACACCCTGAACTTGCTGCTCTTTGCCTTGCCTCCTAGACTTCCCTTTGAAACCTCTGTGGAAACCTCCACTCTCTCCTAACTCCAATATTCTACATTCCAGCAGAACCAAGGACAGGTAGATGACACTAAGGTCTATTACCGGCTCATACAATGGCTGAGCTTTCTGGAATCACAACTGCTACAGTCTCTAAGTTATCAGATAGCTGGATATGGTGAAATAAATTCCCAAGTTCCCTGTGCAAGAAGAGCACTTCCATGATCTCTTCTAAAAATTATTTTTTCTTCTACAAGCTTGAGACTCTAATAAGTATGGTCTTGAAAATCCCTGAGATGTGCACAAGCCATTAGTCTATTTTCTCTGTGCATAGCACTTAGCATCTCCTTAGTGACTATAATCTCTGTAACCAGTACAACTTCCTTGGCCCCAGTTTCCAAGCACTTTTCAAGTCAAATTGCAAGTTTTTAAAAGCCATTAACTTTGCTTTCTGCTTCTGATTCTCACAGTAAACTGGACTAAATGCTGCCAACAATATTTATTCCCCAGACTGAATGCTGTGTTTCCTTGAAATTTCTTATGCCAGATTAATTAGTCCATCACTTTTAAATCCAGCCTCACACAAATGTCTCAGGATATGGGCAAAATGTAGACAACTTCTTTGCCAGAATGTAACATGAGTGTCCTCCAGTCCAATTCCCAACAGAGTCCTCATTTATAGAATCTCATAAGCATGGTATTTACTGTCTGCATTTGGGCCTTCAGAGGTCCTACTAGAATTTTCCACTAAATTTATTTACAACATTCTAAAACTTTTCCAGCTTGTATCTTCAAAACTTTCCAAATACCTCCAGCAAACCAATTCCAAAGGCTTCTGAACAACATTGTCAGGTTTACCATGACAATGACCCAAATCTTGATAACAGTTTGTATGATAGCCAATTTTTGTCACTGTACCCAAAATACATGGAGAGAAAAACTTAGAGGAGAAAAAAGTTATTTGGGGCTCACAATTACAGCATTCTCATTCCATAGTCAGCCATGTCCATTGCTCAGGACCTAACGAGAGAGAGGACAACTCCAAACATTCTTGCATTAACACAGGAGCTTTTGTGGTACACCTAATATTCAAACCATAAGAGGAATGTATAAGCTTTCCAGTGAAATAATGCAAGAAAATTTCCCAAAACTTGGGAATGACATGGAAATCCAAACCCAGAAGGCATTCAGAACCCAAAATAAATAAAATTTAAAAAAGATCATCTCCAAGATTCATTGTAATTTAAATGCCTAATATACAGAACAAAGAATTTTCTAAACTTCAAGAGAAAAGCAGTAGGTCACATTCAGAGGTAAACCAAAGTGAATCACCACTGATCTCTTAGCTCAAACTTTTAAAGCTAGAAAGTCTTGGAATAATATATACCATGCTCTGAAAGGTAATAATTACCAACCAAAATTGTTTGCCTAGCAAAATCATTCTTCAGAAATAAAGTGACATAAAAAATGTTCTAAGTTAAGCAAATGCTAAGAATTCATGACTACTAAGCCAGCACTACAGAAAATGCTTAACAAAATTTTTCGTACAGATGAAAGGCAAAACAATCTTCAGTCAACAAATTAAAGACTCTCACTAGAAGAGTAGCCATGTAAAGGAGAGTTAAGTCTGAACAAAACATTAAAAATAATAAAAATGGCATGAAAAAATAATTATCTTTCTATACCACTGAATGTAAATGATCTCAGCTATCCAATCAATAACATTAAGAAAGAGACTGAATTGAAAACAGAACCTAACCATCCATTGTTTACAAGAAACACACCTTTTAGGCAAACATGATCATAGGCTGTAAGTGAAAGAATGGAAAAGACATACCATGAAAATGGAAAACAAAACTGAGCATGAGTAGCTACTGTCATATCCAACAAAGCTGACTTCAAGTAAAATTAATCAGATGAGGCAAGGGAAATCATTTCATAGTAGTAAAGTGTACTATTCAAAAACAAGATATAATAATTATAAATATTTATGCTCCAATGTCAGTGCACCTACTACATAAAACAAAACCACTCAGCATAAATCTCAGATTGATTCCAATAAAATTATACTGGATGGTTTTAATACACTTTTTTTCATCAATAGATAGGTCATCCATACATAAACTAAGTCAAGATTCTTTAGACTTAAAAATTACTATTAATCAAATGGACCTAACAGCAAACTATAGTATAACTCATCTATTGACTACAGAATTTACTTTCTTTTTGTACATGGAACCGTCTCCAAAACAGACATTATTCTACACATAAAGCAAAGCCTTAACAAATACAAAAAAAATGAAGATAATTCCTTGCATCTTATCAGATTATAATGGAATGAAGTTAGAAATCAATAACAAGATAAAAAAGAAATCATTTTAACATTTGGAGATTTAATGATACAGTTATGAATGAAGAATGTGTCATAAAAGAAATCAAGAGAAATATAAAAATTCTTAGAAACAAACGAGAATAGAGATACAACGTATCAAAATCTTTGGAGTACATCAAAGCATGAAGGCAGTTCTAAGAAGAAAGTTTATAGTTTTGAGTGTTTACGTTAAAAACATAAATCACAAGATCCCAAATATGAAATTTGTTTGAACCAGCCTATTCAACACTGTGAACCAAAAAACCCAACATGGATAACTTCAAGGAAGAAAAGTTTATTTGGGGCTCATGATTTCAGAGGTCTCAGTCCACAGAGAGCTGACTCCATTGCTCTGAGCCCAATATGAGTCAGAACACCATTGCAGAAGGTCAGGGGGTAGGGGAGCAGCTCATTACATGAAAATCAGGAAATAGAGAGTTCAGTCCACCAGGGACAAAATATACCCCAAGACATGTCCCAAGTGACCTATCATCTCCAGTCAGGCAATACCTACCTGAAGTTATTACACAGTTAATCCATATCAGTGGATTAATCCACTGATTGCTTCACCTCTAAATTTTCTTCCACTGTTTCACACACGAGCTTTTGGAGGACACCTCATACTAAACTATTACATTCTGCTCCCAGCTCCCTAAAGTTCATACAAAATACATTTAGTCAATTTTCAAGAGTCCCAATAATCTTAATAGCTCCCTCATTGTCAAAAGTCCAAGATTAAAGTCTCTTCTGAGACTGAGGGCAAACTCGCAATGTGAGCTCCCATAAAAATGAAAAGCAATTTACATATATTCAAAATATAAAGGCAAAGAGTAATCATGTCTATTCCAAAATGGACAAATAGTGGCATAGCATAAAAGGAAGGTACCAAAGCAAGATCAAAACCCAGCTGGGTAAACAAGTTCTGTGACTCCATGTGCAGCATCTGGGGGAAAATGGCATTATGATGTTCTCTGCAAAGGGCTTTTATAACTGTCCTTATGGCCTTGCTGATTGCAGCCCATATGCCCTCTCTCTTCACTTGTTTCTCCTTGTTTTCTGCAGCCTTCCTAGGCAAATATTCCATGATACTTGGCATCTCTTAAGTTGAGACTCTCACTACAGCTCAGGCTTTCTTCTCATCTCTTCATGCATTGCCCTCTCAGAGGCTGCCTTTAGGCATTCTAACCCTGCTGCACTTTGCCTAGAGTTTCTAGGCCTTCCTTTGAAATCTTGAAGGAAGAATCCATGACCCACCAACTCCAGCATCCTGTAGTCCTGAAGAACCAGCATAATATGATTGACACCAAGTCTGCCATCATGTCAAGTAGCAGCCAAGCCTCCTGAGATTCTGGCTGCAGCAGCCTCTGAGTGCCTAGGCAGTAGAGCATGTTGAAACAAATTCCTAGGACACCCTACGAAAGCCAAGTGCCCTCATGGTCTATTCTCAAAGGAATTTTTCCTTTTACACCTATGACCTTGTGTGGTCTTCTCAATTCCTGAGATGCCCTCAAGCCATTTTACCTACTGTTCCTGGATGAAGTGTTTAGCAGTATCTCTTTAGTGGCTGTAATCTTTTTAACAACCACATCTTCCTTAGCCTCAGTTGTACTTTCACTTTTTTGGCCAAGTTTTTCAAATCCATCTGCTTTGCTTGCTGCTCCTGATTATTACAGTAAATTTAGCTAAAAGCCACCAGCAATAAACTGCCACTTTCTGAATGCTGTGCTGTCTTGAAATTTCCTCTGCTATATTAATTAGCCCTTCACCCTCATAGAAAGTCTCAGTACATGGGAAAAATGTAGACTTCTTCGTAAGAATGTAACACAAATAACGTCTAGTCCAATTTCCAATTTCTCTTCCTCTGAGACCTCATGAGCCCATTCTTTACTATCCCCAGTGTTATCAGAATTCTGATTTTCTGAGTTCCCATCAAAATTGTCTATTAAACTCCATTTACATCATTCTAAAACTTAGAGTTAACTTTTAGATTCCAGCATAGCTTAACTTTTAGATTCCGGCTTAGTTTAACTTTCCAAAAGTTCTCTCCCAACAAACAAATGCCAAAAGCTTCTGAATCATATAGTCAAGTTAATCATGTTGCAGAAACCTCAGTCCCTGTCCTCCTTACCAATAATGAGGACATGGTTTTGAGACAAAGGAAAAAGAAAGTTTATTGCTTTGCCGGAAAAGGAGAAACACAGGGGGCTCCTGTCTCAAAGGCTGTGATTCTACTTATCAGCAGGAACAGGGGGCTTTTAAAGAGGTGATTCAAGATTACATTCCATGTGTTCTCTTTTGGAGTTGTAATTCACTTGTTAATTTGGGGGACAGTCATTTCTGAGATCTTCTAGTACCATTCTCCAAGTCTGGATTACTTCATTCCTATGGTGGGTGTGTACTCAGGAACAAATAAATGTGTCTAGGAGTGGAAGAAAGGTAAATTTGTTTCCTCTGAGATTAGGGAGGGGGAGAGATTAGGGAGGAACAGGGAGAGAAGAAGAGAAAGAAATGTCCATTTTAAAAATAAATTTCAGTGGCACAGCAGCAAGGGTTTTATTCAAAGCATAAAGTGGGCCACTGTTACAATCACAACTAGGACCTTACTCCTTGGTACCAATTTGTTTTAATAAGCATTTTTTGTTTGTTTGTTTGGCACCAGGGATTGAACATAGGGGTGCTTACACACTGAGCAACACCCCCAGCCCTTTTTTTTTTCTTAGACAGGTCTTGATAAGTTGCTTAAAGCCTTACTAAATTGATGTGACTGGCTTTGAACTTGTGATCCTCCTGCCATTTCCCAAGCCACTGGTAAAACAGGCATGTAATACTCTAGGTTAGCTTTTTCATTGCTGTGACTAAAACACAAAACAAAAACAACTTAAAGGAGGAAAAGTTTATTTGGGGCTCATGATTTCCGAGGTCTATCCATACACAGTCAACTCCTTGCTCTAAAACCAAGGTAAGGCAGAACATTATGGAGGAGGAAAGTAGCTTAGGACATGGTAATCAGAAAGCAGAGAGAGAAAGCTCGGCTCACTAGGGACAAAATATGTACCACAAAGGCACATCACCAGTGACCGGACCTATCTCCTCCAGTCATGTGCTACCTGACTGAAGTTACCACCCAGTTAATTCATATAAGTGAATTAATTCACTTATCAGGTTAAGGCTATCATAATCCAATCATTTCACCTCTAAATTTTCATTGTCTCTCATATAGTCTTTTAGGGGATATTTCATATCTAAACCATTCATAAAAAATTTAATATTAAATCTCAAGTCCCTAGAAAAGAAGAACAAACTAATTCCAAAAATAATAATAGGCAACAAATATTTAAAATTAGAGCAAAAATTAATAAAATCAAGAATTTTTAAAAAACAATGTAAAGGATCAATGTGACAGAGTTGTTTCTTTACAAAGATAAACAGGATTGATGAACATTTGGTCAAACAAACAAAAAGAAAGAGAAGACTGAAATCAATACAATTAGATATGAAAAAGGAGATACCACCACAGACTTCGCTGAAAATCCACAAGATAACTAGGAACTATTATGAAAATCTATTTTTCAATAAATTGGAAATTCTGAAAGATGTTGAGAAATTTCTAGACAGCTATGTCCTACTCAAATTGAACCCAGAGAAGGCATAAGGCTTAAACACACCAATATCAAGCAACAGAATGCAGCAGTAATAAGAAGCCTCTCAATAAAGAAAAGTCCAGGACCAAAGAGATTCTCATCTGAGTTCTATCAGGCCTTCAAAGAAGAACATAGAGTCAATACTCCAACATATTGACACAGGCACTAATTAATAATAAGATTAATTAATAATAATTAATAATTAATAATTAATAATTAATTAATAAGATTTCCAAAACTCAAGAAATAAACCCAAGAATCAATAAGTGGGATGCCATCAAATTAAAAAGCTTCTGCATAGCAAAGGAAATGATTAAGAGCATGAAGAGAGAGTCTATACAATGGAAGAAAAATCTTTGCCAGCTACTCTTCTGAGAAGGAGTAATATCCAGAATATATAAATAATTCAAAAAACTTACCACCCAAAACCAAATGACTCAATCATTAAATGGGCATATAAACTAAACAGATGTTTTTCAAAAGAAAAAACACAGAAGGATAACAAATATATGAAAAAGTATTCAACATCCTTAGTAATCAGGGAAATGCAAATCAAAAACCTACAGTCTTCATCTCACTCCAGTTAGAATGGTTATCATCAAGAATACAAATAATAATAATTGCTGGCAGAGGAAAAGGTATAGTTATACATTGCTGGTGGAACTTAATGCAACCAGTATGGAATGGAGTCCTCAAAAGACTAGGAATGGAACCACCATATGACCCTGTATTCTACTTCTTGGTATTTATCCAAGAAAACCTAAAATCATCATACTATAGTGATACATGCATATCAACGTTTATAGTAGCACAATTGACAATAGTGAAGTTATGGAACCATTCTAGGTGCCTATCAGTGGATACATGGATAAGGAAAATGTGGTATATAAATTTGGTACAATGGAGTTTTACTCAGCAGTAAAGAAGAATGAAATTATGTCATTTGCTGATAAATGGATAGAACTGGAGATCATGATGATAAGTGAAATAAGCCAGACCCAGAAAGTCAAGGCTTGCAGGATTAATCTCATTTGCAGAAGCTAAAGAAAAATGAGAGGTTAAAGTGGGGAGGATATTTCATGAAAGTATAAAGAACAACAGTGGTATAGAAGAGGATTGATGGGAAGAGAGGAGAGGTGAGCAAGGAGAGCAACAACAGAAAGATATTGTCGAACTTATGCATGGACATGTATGAATACACCCTAATGAATTCCACTTTTATGTAAAACTATAATGTACCAATTAAATAACAATAAATAAGTGGAAAGAGATTAGAGTAGAGCCAGGAGATGGGGAGGGGATGCTGGAGGCAAGGGAAAGGGAAATTACTGGGGATTAAGAATGAGAAAATTATATGTATTTATGATATGTCAAAATGAGTCCCACTACTATGTATAACTATAATCCACTAAAGAAAACATTTTTTAAAATGGCAAAATGAGAAGGTGGATATTAAAAGCATTATGAATGCACACTTGTTTGCCCCTTTTCAATCAACTGCTTTCAAAGAAAAAATTTATAAAGAATATAATTATAACAGTATATTTTGGGATCTGCAACATATACATAAATACATGTATAGCAATAATAGCATATATGGGAAAAGTGGAGCTAGAACTATATATGCACCTTAATCTGTCACTGGAATTAAATTACATAAATTTGAAATAAATTCCAATAAGGTAAGAAGTATATAATAAGCCTTATAGAGAATACTAAGAATATAACAAAGGTGGTAAAATAGTAAATCATTAAAGAAAATATTACATTTAAGCCACTTTACAGTTAGACTCTGACCCACTCCATGTCCCTCACCCCAGGTCTGTAATTTTTCATTCCTTCCTGTGACTCACTGGTGGAAGGACTCTGCCCAGACACAAGTGGATCTAAAGGCTGGAGGCAGGCAACATGCTAAGGGGAAAGTTTCTAGTTTGAGCTTCAAACCTGCCTGAGAGCAGAGCACTCCACTCTGCAGGTAAAGATAGTCTTCTTACCAATAAATCTAGAGTTCTGGTATATAAAAACCTGAACTTGGGAGAATGGAAAAGGTAGGGGAGAAGGGAGATGGAGAGAAAATGGCTAATGGACATGGGTAAGGTTAGATAGGAGGAATTCTAATGTTCTATAGAGTAGCTAAGACTGAAAATATTTCAAGTTTGCTAACAAAGAAGATTTTAAAAGTTCTGAACACAGAGAAATGGCAAATGTTTAAGGTGATAGCTATGCCAGTTACCCTAATCTGATCACTATGCATTGTATAAATGTATGGAAATGTCATACTGTACCCCGTAAGTATTTACAATTATTATGTGTCAACTAAAATTTTAAAAAAATTTTAAACCTGAATTTATAGATAAATTAGATTTCTTCTCCATAAAAACATTCATTTAATGAAAAATAAAGCAGTAAAGGAAAACTAAAAAAACAAGACGTGACATATGTAGAAAACAAAATGCAAAAATGACAAATATTTTAAGTGTACCAATGATAATATTAGATTTCAAAATGTGAAACAACTTAATCAGAACAGATTGTCAGAATGGATATTGAAAGGGGAAAATACCCACAATCCAACTATATCTTCTCTATAGAAAATACTGTTGGATTCAAAGATAGAAAGGTTGCAAGTAAAAGAATGGAAAAGAATACATTATATCATGCAAAGTAGAAACTACATGAAAGCTGAAATTTCTATGTTAATATTAGATTAAATAGACTTTAAAACAAACAAAAAGCCCCTGTTACTAGAGATAAATGAAATAAAGTCATTCCCTGGTATCTGTGGTAGAATTGTTCCAGGTCTGCCCACATACCTAAATTTTTGGAAGTGCAAGTCTCTTATTGAAAATGGCACAGTATCTGCATATCACTTATGCACATCCTCCCTATACTTCATATCATCTCTAAATTACTCATCGTACCTAATACAATGTAAGGGCTATGGAAATAGTTACTGTATTGTCCATTTTAGGGAACAGTGACAAGAAAAATGGTCAGTACATGTGCAGTAGATGGAAACCTTTTCCCAAAGTTTTTTATCCATGGTTGGATAAATCCAAAGATATAAAATTTACAGACACTAAGAGCCAACTGCATTTTATAATGATAAGAGGTCCATTCAACCAGGAAAATATATCAATTATAAACACACATCTGATATGAGCCAAATAAAATTGAGCAAAAGTCTCATAATTTAAGATGAAATACACAATTGCATAGTAATTGATATAGAGTGATATTTCACTTAAAATAAAGAATATGCCAAGCAGGCAAGAAATCAATGAGGAATACTCCACCCACTATCTTCTGTCCTCCTTATTTCTGAATAAATTAGCTGTTCATCTTTTTTAGACATCCTTTTATGTGACCATTTTTTTTCCTGTTTTAAAAATGATCTTATTTTTGGCTGGCAGCATTTTTGAATATGATGTACTTGGGTATGAATATCTTTGTATTTATCCTAAGTGGAGTTTGTTGAACATGGACATGTAAGGTTTTCTATCAACTTTGGTGAATTCACAACCAGAACTTCTTTGAAATATTTCTGCTTTATGTCTCTCTCTTTCCTCTCTTTATAATATTCCAACTGCATTACACTTCATGATGTCCCACATTTTCTTCACAGCTCTATTTATATATTTTTCTTTTTTAAAAAATATCTGTTCTTAAGAATATTTAATCTCTGTCTTCAGGTATTCTTTCTTTCCTTTCTATCTAAATCTTAATTTAATTAATTAATTAATTTTTTATTTCAGCCATTTTACTTTTTAAAAATCAAAATTTCTATTAGTTTCCTTTTAAAATAGTTTCTAATTTGTCTTGATAGTCCTTCTTAAATTATATAATGTCATCACATTTTCTTTACTTTTAGTCTTACTTCCTTAAAAGTCATTTAAAATATAAAACATTTTTAATATCTCCTCTGAAATAATTTTTCTGTGAAAAAGCTGGATCCTCTCATAAGTTCTGTTTCTGTCACAGTTTCTGTTGCTTAGTTTTGTGTGCTTACTTTTTTTCCTGTGTGTGGATCACTTTCCTCTTTCTTTGGGTGTTTTGTAACTTTCTACTCAAAACTGAGCATTTTAGGTAATATATTGTAACAACTCTAGAAACCTCTGGAAACTACTGATCCCTCCCCCACCCCTTTGAAGCTTGCTTTTTGTTGTTTTTGTTGTGTGCACGTTTTGTTTTTAGGTGAATTATTTGGACTCTTGTAGTTAAGTTCATATTGCCACCTATGTCAGTCCTAGGATAGTGCTTCCAAGAAGATGCATTTTGGGACATGTGAACAGGTATGCTAGGCTTACAGAACTGCCTTACTCTTGTCTCTTTTCCTGATCTTTCTGTTAAGCTATCTGCCTTTGCTGGTATCATAACCAGCCTTTAAGTTCCACAAATTTGCCTGATGATTACTCGACCGTTTCTACAATGTCTGGATGCATAAATGGTTTTATGGGCTTTTTAAAGCAAATATTAGGCTCTTTGTAGAGTACTTGTTTGAAGCAGCTTTTGGGGGTTATTCTAACTCCAGGAGACATTTTATTAGCTATCTATATCCATGATTATCTCTGGCTAACTAGCTGGCCTTCAGTTTATCTTATTACTTTTATGACATACCAGATTTCTTTTAAAGTTTATAAACAAAATATCCGTGTTTTGTAGAGCAACCACTGAGTTGATCTTACTTGTACTGTGTTTCAAATAAAGTCAGGTCCTTTAGGTGTAAGTGAAGTTCTCGGTCCTCATAGACTGCAACTCTTCATAGGTAAAATCTCTGAGCCATTGCTCCAGAACCAGGTGCAAGGAAAATCTCTTGGAATAATACCTTTGGTAATGAGCAAAGCGCTCAGTCTTTCATTTTCTCAACCTGCTTCTACTGGAGTGGAATCTCTGTTCAGAGAGTTAGCTTAGCCACTTGATCTGTTATACTTAGGACTGAACATTTTTTCCATGATTTGGGACTGAGTGTAGCAAGTGAGACTCCAATTTCATGGTGCACTTTCTAGGATTATGCCTTTGGAACTAGGAGGTGAGTAGATAAAAAATGCTGATTGCTGTCCTTTCCAGTAAAAAGCAAAAAAATAAAAAAAATTTAAAAATCACATTCCCTGACTAGAACCTGATAGGAGAGCAAGGCCTGCTCTCCAGTGCAGTCCAGTTAGATCTGAGCATCTAGGCACTGACAGTAGGGAGCAGGTCACGACTCACATGCCACAGACTCATGCTCTTCTTCCTAAGATTTGGTAGCTTTTCATGCACACACATTTCTTCATTTGCTACATGACCCTTGGACAATTTTCACAGATTTTAAATGACTGAGATTTAAAGTAAAACAATTATTTTTAAAAATTATGATTATGTCCTTGAGGTACAGATTCATGGAGCCCCTCATGCTGCTACTCCAGAGTCTCTGCAGGTAATTTTTGTTTTGTTTTCCTTTGTGTTTTCTCCTCGTCCTGCTCCTCCTCCTGTTCCTCCTTCCCTTTCTCCCCCTCCTCTCCTTCTCCTTCTCTTTTTTACCATGAGTTTTGTCAACTTTTACAAAGAAATTAAATTGCCTTCCTGCTTTCCAAATTTTGTTTTAAAACTAAGTTGTGGATTTTAATTATAGAATATTTGTTTTAGAGTGTAGAATCATTAGGAAAGAAATATGTAAAGGAGAGATATAATTATTATTATAGCTGTATCTAAGCAGTTTGAGGCAATTTTATTCTTTTAATTTGATGTTTTTGAATAATTATGATAGTAATGATTTGAAAAATAATCACTTTTTTAGAGACCACTTTGTGTTTGATAAGGAAAACTGTGAGAATGGAATTTAGAGATAAAAAAGGAAATGAATACTTTTCATCAATAAGCACTATTATTTTATAAAATTTACTAAGTAAACTTTCCCAAATTTTGTCCAATAATAACTCATTTTATAATAACTTTCTATATTCCAAACTATGAAATTATTTTAAACTACAATCTTATAATTTAAGCTGATAGAATTGCTGATAGACCATTTGACATCACTCTACAGAATCATCTTTGATATTCGTCTCTCAGAAAATTAGGCTCTTTTCATTTATAGGATTTTCCACTTTTTCTGAAGTCAAATTTCAAACAACTGTGTACATATGCTATTTTTAAATTCCCTTGGCTCAGAAATCATTTTTGTGCCTTTTGCTGCTATACTTCCATGCCTGTTATATGCACTTGAGGAGTATGTTTTGTTCTGATGTTGAAACATATGTAGGTCATTCATGTCTGTAGACTCTAATTCATCACATAGACACTGCTCAACTCTCAATCATTATAATGTGTGTTAACCAGGTTATTCATTCTGTCTTTATTCAGCCAAATGGCAATATATTTTTATTTCTATTTTATGGCTAAAATAAATATTTCTTAAATTCTTAAATATATTTACTATAATTTTTCTAAGCTAGATACTTAAACTGGATAATGAAATATAAATAATAGCTTCTATATCACTCCTTATATTCAATTAAACTATGTTTGATCTGAAAAGTGTTCAATCATATTGTTTGTATATGTTAAGAAAATTGAACCCCAAGGGCTAAAAATAGTAATTTTTGTAACTTAAAGCTATTATTTTTCAACTGAAACATGAAATTTCTTAAATCAGATTATATTTTAATAAAGAAAATGTTGTATGTATATACAATGGAATTCTTATCTGCCATAAAATGACAGAATCCTATCATTTTTGCAACTACACAAAATTATCTTAAGTGATGTAATGTAGATAAAGAAAGGTAAATACCATATAATTTAACTCCTATATAAAACCTAAAAATATTGATCTCATAGGAGTTGAGAGTAAGATAGTTGTTACCAGAGTCTGGGGAAAGGAGAAGGGAGGTGGGGTTGGTCCATCATGGGTACAAAGTTACAGATTGATAGGAGGAATAAGTTCTAGTGCTCCATTGCAAGGTAGAGCAACTACCAGTAATAATAATATATATTCTATAATGACTAGAAGAGAGGATTTTGAATGTTTTTCCATTAAGAAATTATAAATGTTTGAAGTAATGGATATGCTAATTACTTGATTTAATCATTACAAAATGTGTCCATGTATTGAAAAATCCTATCTTTTCCCATAAATTTGTATGATGATTGAGTCAATTTTTTAAAGTTCTGAATTAAAAAAGAATGGCTTATCCTTTGCTTGTTTTTATACCTTGCCAAAATTTATGTGTAAAACTAAACCCAGCTAACTACTATTCTAGGATATATAAGTAGTGGAGTGAGAAAGGTAGGTCACAATACAAATCCTACAACAAATGTACACATATTACTCCCTACACGCTGTGATTCTTGTTCAATAAAGAATGTTTGAACAACTTTCACTGGTGGCGTGCTGTTGCTCTCTGTTCAAGGATTAATTAAAACATGTTCCAATAAAAACCTCCAGCATGAATACATGGAACCAGACCATGTTCTGTGTGCGGCACCTTCTTATGTGATAAGCCACACTTGCCTTCAGTGGATGCACATTGCTTACGTTTTTAGAACTATTAAGCTGGGATAATTATGGAACAATCTAGGCAATGTTCAATAGCCCATGCAGATGCCTGACAGGGCATGTTGTCTCTTAATTAGGAATTCGAATGCCTAATGCTTGTATATTAACTGAAATAATTGGATAGATGTTTTACATTTCTTTCACTTTTACTGACATTGAAATCAAAGTAGCTAGAATTCTCTATTTTAAAATTAAAAAATTAAAAAGATATATGTATGTTGTTACATAAGATGTGGTAAAGATTTAAGACACTGTTTAATTTTGTTTGCATTTTTTAGACCATATGCAATGTGACTTTGCAAATTCTGATACATCTTGAATCACTGCCTATTAAGAGAAATATAAGTTAAATATTTCACTATTTTGTAAATACTTGATATAATTATGTTGCATAAACAATGTGTTTGCATAAGAACTGTGTCATTTATATCGTAAAAACATATGTATTGCTTATGTATAGACTGATACCTTAGTGCTTATTCACAACTATTAATATAAAATCTGCTTTTAAACATAACAAATTGCTCTCTATTAGGAATACACATAATGACCTATTTCCATAAACATTTTCAGTAAGAGATATCTTGATGTGCAAAACCCTGCAGACCTTTTATGGAAATTAGATGATATTGTGCTGAAATGCATCAGAGCCGTATTGTCTTAATATTTGAGAGGTGGATTATTTTTGCCCTGTATGTAATGCAAAATAAAGAGTCCTATGCAAAGGTGAATATGAGCCTTTGCATGTGTCAATG
This sequence comes from Xerus rutilus, assembly GCA_028644305.1. Lineage (NCBI taxonomy): Eukaryota > Metazoa > Chordata > Mammalia > Rodentia > Sciuridae > Xerus > Xerus rutilus. Next base: position 82,457,180 of record CM053403.1, on the reverse strand, counting down.
TATTTTCCCTTTGTTTTTCTCATGCATTGGTTTATCAGAAATATTTTATACATAAAACAAAAAAGATATTATTTGGGTGCTATGTGTGGTGTACTGCTCATATGTATAATCAAACTAATGTTGGTTAAATACAGAAGGTAGTATGGTCTTCATTGGTTCAAAGACTAAAGGAATACAAGTTTTGGCAAACAATATTTAATAATCAAAATAGTTCAATTTTTTGAAGCAAAATATGGAATTTGAAATACACCAGAGAATTGTGGTATTTAGAAATACTGAATATCATACCAAGATATGCATATTAGATTTTCTCTAAACAATACAAATTATCCCATATTAGATTAATATGATAGTCATGCAGAGCATAGGGAGTAGATGCTGGGTGGGAAAACAAAAATACAATTCAGGAGAAGATGAACTTTCCTTGTAAGTTCAGAATTGTAAGAAAAGAATTGAAAACCATAACCTACCCTAATTTTGTGTTATAATTCAGAAATGCAGACACTTTCCTCATATTTAAGCAGTCGTTCAGCTGCTACTATTTTTGCACTTTACATTGCCATTTTGATATCAAAGGAGCCATATTACTATGTTAGATTGATTTGAATAATATACCAACTCTTCTCTTGTCATTTTTGTTAGACTATATATTACAAATAATGCATATATTTGCTCATATTTGATAGATAAGACAAACATTGTAGTGAAAAATAACAGCAAAATTATTAATGGAATAGAAAATGCTTAATGCCCAGCAGCCATCCTCTCAAAACAACAACAAAAAATTGAGTCATATTAATGTATTCAACAGTGCCTTGGTGACACATCAGAAGCCATCTGTCATTACATGCTTATTATGTACTGAAATGGAATTATGAGGTTTTGCTGACAATTACTGCAGAACATAGTATGTCACATCCTCCCCCCCTTCTCTTTTTCTGGTGGAGAGGATGATTGTATTTCATTTCCACTTAGTCCAAATAAAAAATATATAAACATATATGTACATTTTCATACTGAAATTGAGCTAAATGTTCACATTCTGTGACTTACAATAAATATACTAGAAATGGAAACATTCTCTTCTTTGATACCTTGTTCTTCCTTTCACCATCTTCTTTTTTGATAGATATAATTTTATTTACATAAATTTAGAAATACATATTTTTTATTCAAAATGTCTTTTGTTACCAAGCAATAAATCCTCTGAGAATAGAAATTTACAGAAAGAATTATTTGCAGGAATCAACTGTAATTACATGTAATTCATGCTGCAGCTGCTTATAATTGTAGTTTTCCCCAGGACCTTTCCCTCCTTAAAACCACTCGAGCATTGCTTCTTTGCAAATGGTTAATCGGAATAATAATTTTTCTATAACTAGATACAATGTTATTAAATGATTAGTAAGAAATTTTTTGTTTAATAATCAGATAAAGAGATAAATTTGATTTGACAGCAATGAATTGATAAATATCTACCATGTGTAGAAGTTATACAAGGTAATACAAGTTACAATACAAGATAAATGAAAATGATAGTTTTTATCTTAGAAGAAATTAAAATCTAGCTAGAGGATTAAAAAAATACCCCATACATTAAAATCTATCTGACGATATTTGAAATAGAAAACTTGAAAAAGTACAAAATAGCGATTACTGTATTCTTGTTTTCCTAAGTGTAAGACCCATTTCTTTAACAGAGTTAAAGATGAAAGGTAAACATAACTTTACATAAACTGACCTATGTGATGAATGAAATGTGGTGTCTTCCTGTGTATATTTATATTTTGGGGCTTCCAGAAGACAATGTAATGCAGAGAAAATACATGAAAATTTGCAATTAATCAGAATGGAGGCCAATATTCAGCATTAGCCTTTTATGGACCAATTACATAAGTCATTTGGAGCAAACTTTTTTTTTTTACCTTTCTGAGGTTTTCCTCAGTTAAAAATAATGATAAATATTTATTCCTTGCTTCTTGTAAAGATTCATTCAACTAGTGGATATAAATCAACAACTTGTACCACACAACAAATAGACTATTAAAAGAGCAGAATTCCATAAGTGAAGCCATGGATAAAGATTTGTGTACTTGTGGGCAGTAAAATCTTCTACAACAATAATAATCATAGGGTAAATGTTTTCCACTTATATGAAATTCCTAGGAGTTTCTTGTATTTAATAATTTATGAATAAAAAGTATTTGTGGTAAGTGATTGAACCCATACTATATAATTAAATCAATGTGCACTCTAGCAATTATGCTTTTATATAACAAATATAAAATATATTCAAAGGATTCTGAAGGAGAGTTATAGTTCTCTGTCACTAGGAAAATGATAAGATCTTTCAGAATCTATTCAGATTAGGCATTTTTTTGTGTGTGTGCACTTACAGAAGCCTCACATTTTGTTTCAGTCAAATACAGACTATGTCTAATGAGTTGTGGGAAACTAGCTCTATGTTACGCCCTTATGACTAGCCATTGTGTGTAAATGGGAAAGGCACAACGGAAGGAGGAACTATGTGATTGGTTTACTGTTGGTTCCCGGAATGTGATCAGCTTGTGGACAGAATTCAGGGGGCTTACATGCCTTGCCACATGAACAGCTGTTGCCTACATGCATTGTCTCTGATTGGCCGAATGGTCCTATAAGTTGAATGCTTGTTCCGCAAATATATGAGTACTTGCCTTGACTTGACTCCCTAGCGTGTCTGATTGTCCTGCAGCAGGGCTGGGAACAGGCAACCAGTCGGCTCCAACTCTTCCCAACTTCCACTGCTAGGTGAATGTGGGGGTGCCCCTTCGACTCGCTGGCTCGGGACAGACTGCAACCCTCGCAATGAGTCTCTCAATAAAATATAATTCTTGGTGTTCAAATCTTTATTGACTGAGTTCTATGCTTTATTTTGAACACTGGAAAACAATGAAGTGACTCCAGGAGATTTTCAAAGATAGTTCATGAGGAACCTTACAGCTCTTCCAGAGTCTCTGGAACACCCCGTTCTATCAGTGGTAAGACATCACATAAGGAGTACAGCTACCTTGAGACAAATGAAGACCCCCAACATAGTATCAGTTGTCTAGGAGAGGCTTCCATGCCTGACTGGACTGGGCTGGTGAAAGTTGTAGCTTTTCTAATAGGTGCCTACAAAGCTCAGACACCCATTCCCGATGAGCAGCATGGTTAAGGCTCTTTGGTCTAAAGTTGAACAATAAGAACTAACAGTAAGGAACCAGCAGCAGATAAACTCCTTGTGCTTTCTTCCTCTGGAAGGGATAATCCAAGATGCAGCTCTTTCACACTGTTTCCATGAGGTATTTCAAGAGAATCAACAACTAGCTTCATTTATGAAGAATCTATGACTCACTCAGAAATTAGTCTTTCTGTGTTACCTCACCTCACCTTTTATACTTAACTGCTATTTCTCTGACTTTTCCTCTCTCTAAAAAAAATGATGAATTAAAAAAAAAACATATTCCAATCAATACATGGACAAATGAACTGAACAGTTTTTTCTCAAAATAAGAAGCATGAACGGTCAGTAAGAATATGAAAATATGTTCAACATCTTTAAACATCAAGGAAATGCAAATGAAAACTACATTGGGATTCTGTGTCACTCCATGATTGCAATCATCAAAAGTACAAGTAATAATAAATGCTGGCAAGGATTTAGGAGAAAAGGAACTCTTATAACTCTTGGTGGGAATGTAAATTAGTACAACAACTATGGAAAAGACTATGGAGGCTCCTCAAAAAATATAAATAGAATTGCCATATGATTTAGCTAGACTACTACTTGGTATATACCAAAAGGAATTAAGTTCAGCATGTTACGGAGACACATACATACCTATTTACCACTGCTACTATGCAAAATTTTGCCACCAGTTCTATTTTCTAGAGAATCCAATTGAGATGACCAGGAAGAGGATATTACAAAATACTTTACACTGGTGTGTATAAGCACTGTACTGGAATAGACCAAAATTCTAGGTAGTAAGTGACTTAATTTTTTTCCTTTGGAAATTTTGTACATTACAAAATATTTGGAAATCTATGTTTTAGTAAGTTTAAATATTTTAGCTTGGTCATAAAACTCCTTCAGGCCTCTGTTCTAATCCCTAAATACTCTGGATTTGATTTAGGGTCCAAGAGGCAAAATGCTTTTTGTGTAAGTATGCTAGATTTAAATCTTGATCTTATTGACAAGCTGATTTCAAATTTAAATGTAAGTTGCATTAAAAAATACAAGTTCTCACGTGGAAACAACTTGCTGTAAATACTATAATTAACCCTGACTACCTATATTAAAGGGAATGACATGTTGCATAAGAGAGGTCACTTTCTTCTATAAATGTAAACATTTCAAGAGGCAGGAAAAGTGTTGCTACAGAGTCTGTACCTCATCTTATCTAAGACCAGACAGGAAGTCAGGAGAATTAGCTGCAGGTTCTTAGGGTTTAGAAAGTGCTGAAGGGACGAAAGGCCAATGTGTTGGCTCCAGGTTAGTTCCTATGATCAACTATTCTTTTCATCTTCCCATAAGACCACCTCTCTCGTTTGTTGCAAAGGATGGGGGGGATAGAGGAGGGGGCCAAGAAGGAGTTAGAATGTTTGATTTCAAATAGGAAATAGAATTCCTTAGATGATGGCCCTGTAGCAATGAGAAAAAGCACATTAACTTAAGCAGACAGAGGAGGGCATCAGGGGTGGGGTATTAGAATTATTCATGCAATTTAAAACATTAACAGTAAATCAAGACAATGGCCTATTCAGTGTTTAGACTTGTGCAGTTTCTAGCCCCTTTCCACACATTTTTCTTTTGTTTATCTCCTGAGAGATGCCCACATGTGTACAATACAAAGAACTGAGTCATAAAAGCAGAGGCCTGTTAGCCTCCCTGAGGACCAATTAATGGTGCTCCAAATCTTGTGGGCAGGCAGATAAAAAGGATAGAGAGAGCGAAAGGGAAGAGGATGAATACTCAACTAGAGTAGGGAAGGATTTTTTTTTTTCAGATGTTGGAAGGGACTTCTTTAGCTATTCTTATCTAACTTCTTTGGGGTTTGTGGGTGTTTTTTTTTTCTTTCTTATTTTTTTTCTCTCAACAGCTTCTGTAGCCCCCCTAGTTCTAATGTGAACAGAGTGAAAAGTAGTACTTCAAAATATCAATTAGGCTTTCATCCAAACTGATGACAGCACGAGACTGGTGGAAAAAATAAAATAAAAAAAGCCATTTAGAATGTTTCTGTTCCTCCTTTCATATATTGGCAGTTTTATTGATAGGTGCTTGAGTTTGTATTACCATTTGTATCTCCAAGCAGGATATTACTGTGAATGCAAGGAGCTTTGTAGTTCAACCTTTAACTCCAATCTCACCCCCTACGAGTCCACAGGCCTTTGAACATGAACGGAGTGGCACTTTGAAATCAGGAGTTGAAAGTGTTTGACATGGAAAGGGGAGCTTGAAAGTCTTGCTCTTTGAACCTTTTCTTTTCAAAGTCCCACAGAAAGTACAGGCAGGACAATAATGGGCAGGCTGGGGCTCTCTGGGTGAAGAGGGGATATGTGGTAATGAGGATTTAAGTGCTTTCCTATCTCCATCCTACTTCCTTTCCTCCACGCAAGAGAATTAAACCTGCCTTAAGATAACACAGTCACCTTTTGGTATTAGGAGTTGGATTTCTTTTTTAACATGTGAATTCATTGCTTAATGAAATGAGAAAATCCATATGACCAATGAAAATCAGAAAGTACAGATCAGAATTCTCTCTTCCCAAGGAAAGTTGGGAAAATGTCATGTGTTCCAAAGTTTTCCACTAGCTAGGCAGTGGTAACCCCTAAAGCTAATCCATGTAAGGGAGAATGTGCTATTTAATGTTACATAGAAAAGGACTGCTCATTACTGGGGCAATCCTTCTACTTGACCAAAATGCTGGATTAAATTTTAAATTCAACATTTCTTTTAAAATTAGATTCAGTTAAGTAATGAGCATGGTAGGATATTATGATAACTAAACTTTTGGGAAACTTAGCACTATGTCAACTGAATGAAAAGATAAAATTGCAAGAAAACACCTACCCATGCATTGTCTGTCTTATTAATCACACTTTGGGAAGTTCTTTGGACTCACTACCAGGGCAACAGTTTTAAAAATATTTTTTCAGTAATTATGCAACCAGTCCTTCATGAAACCACTCATTTGACCAGTGCACACTTTCTTTTCTTTCTTTCTATTTTTTTTTTAGGTACTAGGGATTGAATTCAGGGGTATTTGACCACCGAGCCACATCCCCAGCCCTATTTGTGTTTTATGTAGAAACAAGTTCTCACTGAGTTGCTTAGCGCTTGCCGTTGCTGAGGTTGACTTTGAACTCGCGATTCTCCTGTCTCAGCTTCTCAAAGTGCTGAGATTACAGGTGTGCGCAACCCTACACAGTTCCAGTGCACACTTTCTTAATACAAAGTTTGTTATGTGATGGGATGGGAATAGAAAATAGAAATATAGAAAACAGGTCACAAAGCTAAGAATTTGGTAACATTGAGCTAGATGCCTTCAAAATAATAATTCATAAACATTTTTTCCTGGTGGTTACTTACCATACTCTATGAAAATTTAAACAAATTACCATTATCATGTTGTTGTTTAACATCATACATCATATGTCTGTGTTAAATTTGGTAGAGGAAAAAGAAATCAGCACATTTAACATTTGACAAATATAGTACAAGTTGCTTTAGAGATATTTTCCCATTCATCCTCTCTGTAATCCGGAGATACACAGGGTTATCTCTATTTTATAGATGATCTTGAGGTTTAGATAGGTTAAGTGACTAAAGCATAATCATAATGTTTAAAAGCTCTGAAATTAGAATGTATATCCAATCATTCTCTTTCATGATTTCTGTATTGTACTCAAATAAGTATTACTAATATATTAATAATAAAGACATTTAAATTGCCAATGTATATCTAGATAATTTCCTGTAAAAATGACCATTAATGGAATTATTATAATTGTAATTTACCTTCTGAAAAAAAAAGAGAAATTAAATGCATTTAGTATTATTTTAAGGATTTGAGGAGTTAGTAAGTATCCTAATTCAAAAGTGCCCATCCTTTCCAAACATTGTGAATAATTAATAATAACACGTAATTTGGTTGTTGAGAATAATTAGGTATCTGAAAATAAATACCTATATTCCATATATAAATGCCATTTAATGATAATTTATCTCCGATTACTATGCATGTAAAGCAATTTTTCATCAAAGTATGGCATTTTGTTGTACTCCAAAATCAAAACAATTTGTCCCATTTTTGTGGTTATTTCACAAAGGATGAAAAAAAAATTTGTTCTGGGGTATCAGAACTTTCATTGCAGTTTATTGATTGGATAAAGAAGCTTTTTTCCTTGAGGTTTGAAATTCTAAAACATACATTTACTTCCTATCATGAAATGGTGTTTTGTTTGCATAACTAACAGTTACTATATTGTGACTACATAAGGCTGGGTTAAAAATAATGATGGTTACTCTAATAAGCACAGATCCTTGTGAAATTCCTTCTGGCAGTAAAATGCCTCATTCCTTCCACAGGTTTCTTGGATAACTAATTCTAGTATGAGTTTTCTATTTTCTGACCTGTTTAAATGAAAATACTTTGTTATAGTAAAAAAATATTTATGGTATTTAGTTTTAGCACAAATATTCACAAATATGTACACAAAAATACATTGCCCAGTACTTATATCTAAATACAGATGTCAGTATAGTAAATTAGCAGGAGTCCTTGGGACAAATAGCCTAGGCACTGAGTCAAGGATCATATACTTCTCAACTATGCAACTTTGGGCAAGTAACTTCATCCCTGATTGCCTCTCTTTACTCATCTGCAAAATGGTGATAACTGGTCTGACAAATTCACAGGGAAGTTGTGCAGATTAAATGAGATAACAAAACAAAACAAAAAATAGTGCCCAGCACAAGATAAGCAATAACTAAAAGTTGGCTACTATTGTTAATAAAGTCACTGAGTTGTAAGTGCTATAGTGACTTAGTAACCATAGATACCAAAAGTTTGTACTTATCAATATGAAAGTCTTGTATCTGATTTTTTTTTTGGTCCTGAAAACCAAATAATTTTAATTATGCTTTTTTAACACATTACTGTTATTATCATTGTTTATTATCTATACATTAACTAAGAAAACTACCTTAGTCAATTCAAAGGCAATTATGTAATTTTAATATTATCATAACACATTTTATTATTAAATTTTATCATGCTAAAATACTTTTAAAAACAAGCAAATAATAATTTGACCAATTCTTCTGTGAATATGGAACACACCAAGAAGCTTGGTGTTTATAATCCTGTTTTGAGGTGTGTGTGTGTGTGTGCAGTCATGCATACCTTAATCACAGGAATGCATTCTGAGAAATCCATTCTTATGTGATTTTGTCATTATGTGAACATCCTAAAGGTACCTATACAAGCCTAGATGATATAGACTGCTACACATCTAGGCTATGGTATAGCCTATTTCTCCTAGGCTATGACCTAACATGCTACTTAACTGAAACTGTAAGCAATTGTAACAAAATAGTATTTGTGTATCTCATAATATTTAAGCAAATAGAGTCAAAATATAATATAAAAGATAAAAACTGGTATATCTTACTATAGTGTGCATCTTAAATGTCTCTCACAAACCCACGTGTGGAAGGCTTGTTCTCTGGACTAGAGCTTTTGGAAGATTGTGGAAGTGATGGCACCTAGAGTGAAGTTTTTGGCTCACTGGGAGCATATCCTCAGAGGAGAGACCTGATACCTTGCTCTTTCTATTCCTTTTTCTCTTGCTTTTAGACCATGAAGTGAGCAGTTTTACTCCAAAACGTGCTCCCTGCCATGATGTGCTACCTTTCCACGGACCCAAAAGCAAAACAGCCAATCAATCCTTGACTTGAATCTCTGAAACCAGAAGCAAAGTAAAAGTCCTCTCTTTAGCCGGGCGCGGTGGCTCACGCTTGTAATCCCAGCACTTTGGGAGGCTGAGACAGGAGAATCACGAGTTCAAAGCCAGCCTCAGCAATGTTGAGGTGCTAAGCAACTCAGTGAGACCCTGTCTCTACATAAAAAACACAAAATAGGGCTGGGGATGTGACTCAGTGGTCGAGGGCCCCTGAGTTCAGTCCCTGATGCCAAAAAAAAAAAAAAAAAGTCCTCTCTTTATAAATTGATTATTTCAAGTATTTGTTATGATAACGGAAAATTGACAAAAACACAACTTTGGAAGACACATACTATGAAAGGAGCTTGTAAGACTGGAAGTTGCCCTGGGTGAGTTGATGAATGAAGAGTGAGTGAGTGTAAAGACCCAGAACAGTGCTGTCCAAGACTGTGAAGTTCATAAACACTGCACATGTAGACTACACTAAATTTATTTTTTAAATATCCCTTTAATAATAAATTAACTTTATCTTCCTTTAACTTTTTTATTTTACAAACTATAACTGATTTTTTAGATTTTTGACTGTTATGATAAGACTTAGCTTAAAATACAAGTACATTCTACAGCTATACAAAAATATTTTATTTTAATATTTGATAAATGTGCTTTTATTTAAAGTTTTATTTTTACTTTTTCAATTTTTGTTGAATGCTGAGACACAAACGCACTGGGAGGATATGCTCCCAGTGACCCAAAAACTTCACTTTAGGTGCCATCACTTCCACAATCTCCCAATAGCTCTGTGAGGGACATTTAAGATGCAAACTATAGTAAGGTATACCAGTTTTTATCTTTTATAATATATTTTGACTGTATTTGCTATGTTTAAATATTATGAGATACACAAATACTATTTTGTTACAACTGCCTACAGTTTCATTAGCCTAAGCCTGCACAGGGTCAGGATCATCAGTATCCCTCTCTTCCACTTCCACATCTCACTACACTAAAAGGTCATGGGGACAATACCATGTATGGAGCACTCATCCTCTGTGACAATGCTTTCCTCTGAAATCCTTTCTGAAGGATATTTTTTATCCTGAGTCTGTTTTACAGTTATAAGGAGAAATAATAAATTATATAAATATACATAAACTGGTAACACAGTCACTTGTTATCAAGTATAGTGTAGTATACATAAATGTATTACTATTCCTTTATCTGACTGGCAGTGCAGTAGGTTTGTTTTGCATTCACACCACCACAGACATGTGAGTTGCACTATGATGTCGAGACAGTCATGACATCATTAGGAGACAGGAAGTGTTTAGCTCCTTTATAATTTTAAAGTGCATGCATCTACAGTTCATATTTGACTGAAATATTGAGTGACTACACAATACAATCAATATTAGACTAGCAATATAGAAGCATATCTGAAAAAAATAATATTCAAGTGTGGTTTTTTTTTTCCTTATGAAATGGTCTAGTTTAAATAATGATGTATTAAAGCAGGACAGGCAATAGATGAGACAATGGGGAGTGGAGAGAAGAGAATGAGGATAGGCATAGGAAAGACAGTGGAATGAATCTGACATAGTTTTTCAATATATATGTATGAAAACAACACATGAATCCCACCATCATGTACATCCATAAGAATGGTACTCTAACTAGAATATTTATACTTCACACTTGTATAATTATATCAAAAGGGATACTGCTGTTACATATAACCAAAAAGAACCAATGAAAAGGTACAATTTGGAATTTTGGAATTTCAAAATTATGTCATAATTCAAAAATAGCAAAGAAATGTAAATTTATTTTTAAGCTCTATAAGGTTTAAATAAATTGATCTATAAAGTAAAAAAAAAAAAAAAAAAAAGGAACTCCATGTAGGTGATAGACTATGTCAAAATATGTCCTTGAAAACACATTGTGAAAATTACCCAGAGATGAGTTTGGGTATCTTTTAAAAAGTTTATTTAACAAAGTCCTAGAAAATTAAAGATAAAATATTATTTTTTAAAATTTGTGATTAACTCATAATCTGAAACTCTATTTGTGTCCTAAAGTAACATTTCTTTACACAATCATTCCTTTGTCTAAAGTTTGGGTGCGAAAATGCTTTAAAAATTACCATTCAATCAAAATTTCTTTCTTAGTCTTTATTGTCAATATTATGCAACTTTAAATCACTTATTTCATAAGATGGCCTACTCTAAAACTGGTTAGAAGTTACACTTTAAAATAATTTTTAATTAGGAAATGAAAAATATTTGTTAATAATTTGTTTTACCATTTTCTTATTACTGAAGGGTTTCATGTTTCCCATAAATTTAAATTTTAATTATACAACCTGGTATATTTTTGCAGTTAGAAATAGATATGAGTCTGGATATCTATATAAATATTAATGCATATATCAGTATAGAAAGTTATTATACTAGCATTTTTACTCCAGAATATTTGTCTTTTTATTATTTACTTTGTAAGATACTTACCTGATAAATATGGTGTCTTTTTTTATTTTTAACTTTTTTTTTGGTGTTGCAACATTGCAGTGTTTAAATAAAGAGAATAAGTTTTTTCTTACAAACAAATCTAACCATTCTTTATAACAAAAGCCAAGAGGTGCAGTTTTTACTAACCAAAAGCATTGAATGCTATTTAGAAAATAGTACACAACATTCATACCATTTGAAAGTTATTTTCCCAAAATATAATTGATTTTATGACACTATATGAAAACTCTATGTAGCTAATGGATGGATTGAACTCCTTCTGTTAGACTCAATCTTCACAGGGAAAGTTCATGAGCAAAATTGAGCTTGACTGTCACCGGGCTTCAGTGTTTCCATAGGTCAAGTGTAGTTTCCTACAATTATGTTCTAGAAAGTTCTTTTGAGATTTAGGAAACAAAGCAGTCATGGTTTGTTCAAGAAAATTCCCTTTTGAAATGATTCCCCTCAGATCAAGTCATAAATATTAACAGACGTAACTGAATATTTATATTTTTTGAACACAGAGATGTCTGTACAACATAGTACCTATAGTAAATACTTTATGTGCACTTAAAAATTGTCATAAAGGTAGGTATCATGTTAAATGTTCCTCAAAACCAAAAAAACAAAGAACCATAAGAAAATTTTCAGAGGTAATGAATATATGACCTTGAATTTTTATGACCTTTTAATGGTTTCATGGATGTATGTGTATGTACAAACTCATAAAATTGTATACATTCACTAGGTGTAAATTTTTATACCAATTATAGCTCAATAAGATATTTAAAATTTTAAGGGAAAAAAATTTGTAGTCTTAAAAAATAAGTAGTAAAATTTGGATTAATACAATGTGAAGAAATATTTTTTAAATTCCAGACATTACACATAGAGCTTGATAAAAATGAAAATGCCTTACTCAATCCTGTAATTTCTGATTCTTTAGGTCTTGGATATACAAAAAGAATCTGTGTAGTTTACCATTTCCTTGGTGAATTTAACACTTTCTAGGTTTAAATTACCAAAGAACTTTTTATCCAAGAACTTTTTATCTTCTAAAACATGATGTCTTTATGATAAATTATTTTAAAATGATAACCAAAGAGAATTAATTGAATTTTCATTGAGATTCACCCATTTTCTACCTTCAGGCTTTACTGTCTAATCAGTAGGCTGTTAAACTGAGAATGATGGCCAATCAAAATAGTCAGCTTTTCAAAGAAACCATTTTTAATATCAACCGAAATAAATAACTTTATCAGAAAGAGTTGAAGGACCCCAGCCACACTCAGTTTTCAAAAGGAAAAGAAATGGATTTATGCTACTGAATGAATATTTTAAGTATATTGATGGTAAAGCCATCAATATATTTTTCTTTCATTTATTTGTTGTTGCAGTCATACAGATTAACAGTTCACAACATCTATCATCACCGCGATCAGCAGCAATTGCATGAAATCTTCATCTGAAAGAATAACATTCAGATTTCTGAAGTTACTTTTCTTAGCATCAAATCCTGTCTTTATCTTAAAATTGCTCTGTGACTTTAGGAAATTTTAACTATTGATTTCTAGTTCGAAGAAAATCAGTACAATTTTACTAACTACCTCATAGAGCGGTGGTGAGGATCACATGGAAAACACACATGAAGTTTGCATCTTACCGCCTGGCACAAAAAACACTCAATAAACATTGGACTAAGGGTAGCCATACTTATTACAAAATGGAGCTACAAAAAAAAGAAAAAAAAAAACTTAAAAATGAAATACATTCCATGACACTTCTGAAGAACTAATGCATTCATCTTTCATTTAAATAGTATTGTTCACATAAGATCTTACTTTCTCTGCTGTCCAAAGAATATACTATGTTACATATGATTTTTATTATAATTGTTAAAAGGCCTTATTTTTCCACATTTAGATTTTTATCAAAATTATACATACTACTAATTTAAAGAATCATCCAATACTCTAAGACTTAGTATAAAGAACAGGAGTCCTCTACCCATTTTACCAAATAATTTTATGATTTCTAGAGGAACAATCATTAATTATAGACAATCCTTGCATAGCATTGTAGTGCTAGACCATAAAAATAACCCTGCAAGATGAAGCTGTTCAGAGCATCTTAATAACCAATGTGAAATGATGGTGCATTGACCTCTTAAAATATTCTCAAAAAATTAAAGACCCTTGTTATCATCAATTATGAATATGTAGAAAAATTTAAAAATAGTAAAACCAATATTTCATTATAATGTTGTAATTTAAAACATTAGACACATTGAAAGTCAAGTTTATTTTTTCTAAAACAAAAACAAAAACAAAACCACAAAACTCATCAAGAGTAATTTGAACAGTGCCTGCCTCCTTTTTGTAAAACCTATGATAAGGAGCCAAAATACTTTTCTATGGATTTATAAATTGTCATTCTCCTTTCTAACTTGAGGTAGCTTCAAACATTTCAACCTTTGCACCTTCAGTATTAAGAAATATCTCAAAGGATTCCTTTAGTGTGAAGTTCTTACTGGCATCAGTTCCTCTGGGAATCTTCATTCTTTTTGTCTACAACCGCTCATTTATGACAATAAATCTCCTTTGCTAAGTTCCTCTGGCTGTTTATCTAGGGCCACAGCAGCAGTGTCGACACTCTTACAGTCAGCTATGTTTTTCTATAACCCGTTTACGTTTTATTCAAATTCCACTGCCAGTTTTATCACTTTTCACTTACTGCACATTCATCATTTTTAACAAATTACTTATTATTATTTTTTCTTATAAAATATCACAGTGGTTTATCATTGGAAGATGAGACTGCTACACACTCTTCTCATTGGGAATATATCAAATACCAAGGGTGCCATAGTCGATCACCAAAAGTTATTGAAAGTAGTGATGTGTTTGGTCACAGATCATGATGCACATCTCTTCTTTAGATAATGACTTGGTGAGCTAAAGAATAACATAAGAGTTTTTACACTAATCAGTTCCTCTCAGTTAATATACTATGGTAACTAACATTTGAAGCATGTATTTTAAAAAAAACTGGTGTTACTTGACTGAACTGTGGTTATGATTACTGAAATTAGTGCACATTGAAAACTCACCAAGTGAGGACTGCTTGCATTTTGGCTGGATTACTTTGGCACCTGAAGTGAGTGCCAAAATGCATCTGAATAATGTTTATATATTTGTAACTTTTTTGTTTTAATATTAGCCATATTTTGACCCTCCACTAAATGCTACAAAAA
>CM053403.1:82249436-82441956 GCA_028644305.1 Xerus rutilus | reverse complement strand
TCTATACTTTGGGAAAATAGATGAATTCTTTTAAAAATAGAATTCACATTTCTTAAAATTTCTGAAAGTATTAAGAATGGACGATAGAGTTTTAAACACTTAAAAAAATGTCTCCTTGAAGTATCACTTTGTAACTGATGTAAGTTTGTGGAAAATAGAGAAAAGATTGAGAGATTCATTATTTGTACATTTAGTAGTAGACAATCAATAGCTCTCAGAGGCAGTACAGTTTGGGCACTCCAGCATGAAAGCTTATTGTTTATCATTTCTTTGTAATAGGACAGATCAGTATGCATGTCTAAAATTAGATGGTAATTAGATAATAGTAATACATAAGCCAATATTACATTTGTAGGAAAGCATTAAATTTAATAACACCTACTCAGACTGAAGAGAGGTATTAGACCTAATTTCCTATAAGATCTAGACCAATTTAATCTTTGGTAGTGAGAAGAAAACTCCATTCATTCCACTCATTGATTAATTGATAAATATTTTTGCTGCCAGATAATGTAGATTTCAGTCTTTATTTTACTCCTTGGCAATTTTATGGCTTTCAGTAAGTCATTTAACTTCTCTGAGCCTCTATTTTCTAGTCTGTAGAGTGGACATAATAATAGAAATGATTTCATCAGATTGGTCTAGATTTAAATTAGTTCATTCAAGTAAACCACTGAGCACAGCTCCTGACACTTTGCAAATATTTTAATCCTACTAACATTTTTATATTTTCATGCATCTGAACCCCCAAAGACACCAGCATTGTGAATGTAAGGAACAGCAGTACAGTTTATGCCCTTATTAAAAGCTACAGCATTAAAAGTTAGTTATTAACAGGGACAATACCTAAATAAACACACCACATAAAACTGTGACCATGACAAGTGACATAGAGAGGTACAAATCTTCTATGAAAGCTATAATGGTAAATATGACATAGTAATGATGAATAGACGTTGTTTCTATTTTTGATGATAAAGAGAAGATCATGGACAATGCACTTTCTATAGAAGCATATTTGTTGCAAAGGGGCCTAAGGTAATTTTCATTACACAGAAAACAGCAAGTGCAGACATTCCTCTTTTTCTTTTCAACAAGGGAGATATTTGAACTATACCTGCTAGGTCATTATTGCACCCCTTTTTATCATGAAAAAAAGATCAGCATCCTAGATGAATGTAGTTACATAACAGGCACATAACATTTAAGTAACAGATCTAGAGAACTGTAGCATACAATTTGTAAACTCTATTGAAGTATAATTGACATATTAAAAAATTGCACTGAGTGCATACATTTTGATGAGTTTGATCATGTGTATACATACATGATACCATCACAGCAACCAAGGTTCCAATTATAGCCACAAGCCCAAACAATTTCCTTGTGTTGTTTTATTGTGTGCATGTATATATGTGATGTGGGGAGGGGTATGAACACAATATGAGAGCCATCATTTTAGCATATTTTAAAGTACAAAATACCACATTATTATATAGAGGTAATATGTTGTACAGCAGATCTCTAGTATTGTTTTGTATAACTAAAACTTTGTACCCATTGATAAACAATTTCCCATTTCCTTCTCCTCATGCTCCTGGCAAATATAATTCTATTTTCTACTTTTTTGAGATTGACTGCTTAAAATAGCTCATCTAAGTGAAAGCATGCAGAATTTATCTTTCTCTGGCTGGCTTATTTCACTTAGCATCATGTACTCTGGTTTTATTCACATTGCCACAAATGACAGAGTTTCCTGGTTTTTTTAAGGGTAAGTAATATTCCATTCTATCTATACCAATTTATCTTTATTCTCCATCTGTTGAAGGACATTTGAGTTGTTTCTGTATTTTGGCTATTTTGAATAATGCCATAATGACATGAAGGTGAGTATCTCTTCAAGATCTTGATTTTAGTTATTTTGGATAAATACTCAGAGGAAGGATTGTTGGTAGTATGGGTTAGACCTAAAAATGTTCCCCAAAGAGTTCACATGTTAGACAATGTAAGAACGTTCAGAGGTGAAGTGACTGGATTATGGGAGTTACAACCTCATCAGAGGGTAATCCATTTGATGAATTAACAATTTAAATGGACTACTGAGTGGTAACTGTAAGCAGGTTGGGCATGACTGGCTGAAGGAGTGCCCTTGGGAATTATATCTTGTCCCTGTCTCCGTGCTCTCACTTTCTCTGCTTCCTGCTGCCATAAGCTGAACAGTTCCCTCTCTGCTGTCCAACCTCACACACTTCTAACATGATGTTCTGCCTCGACTCAGGCCCACAGCAATGGGATCAGTCAACCAGGGACTGCACCTCTGAAACCATGAGCCTGAAATAAACATTTCCTCCTCTAAGTTGTTCTTGTCAATTATTTTGGTCACAGCAATGAAAGGTTGACTAAAACAGAGGGATCTATGATAGTTCAATATTTTTAATTTTTTGAGGACATTTCACATCACTTTCCATAGTGGCTACATGTTCTACATCCTGTCAATAGTGTAAAAAGGAAGTTTTACCTTCCATGGGAGCCAAATTATCCATACTCAGGACAAATCTGAGTTCAGCATTGGGCACTGTGCAGTGGGCTTCAGTGAACACGAAAGGAATTGATTTGTGCTGGCTAAAACTCAAGGGGTTTGCATGCGTATGACTTCTGGTTTTCTCAGTGTTCTTTGGAGAGGGAAGTTGGGGCAAGAGTTGCTGGACTCATCATGTTTCTCTGAAGGACAAGCAAGGTATTGCATTTCACCAATTTTACATCCAAAGTTGATTCCATGAAACTAAAATGAAAATTGGATGTTGGATTTAACCATGCTAATGAATTTAACTACTAGAAGCTGGACGAGATAAAAACAATGTAAAATATGGAAGAGGTGCCAGACTTTTTCAGGAATGTTCCTTTAGCCAGTATTTCCTGTACTCCTTTGAAGATAAAAATACACTGACATACTTGTTAAAACTGTAATTTTCCAAACACCTACCCTAAATTTTCTAATTCTTTGGATCCTTAATGGGACCCTAATATTTTATATTTTAAGTAGTATTTCAATTGAAATTTTATTACAAGAGAATACAAGGGAAACTATATTGAGCCATATAGGCTATGGCTAGTTAGAAAGAAATCGGGATTTGTATTTGTGTTTGTATTTAATACAGGGAACATCACTAATAGTTTGTTTATGAGATGAAATGCATAACATTCTAGTCCATGGTGTAGACTTCATCTTTCTCAAAGAATTTTCTTGTTATAAAGTTGCAATCTTAGAACACCATAAGATATTCTTGTGGAGAGAGAAATATTGGATAGAGGTGAAGAGAGAAATATTGGGTAGAGGTATCCTCAAGATCTTAGTGCCTAGAATCAGCTTCAGTGTTTGTATGTGTCTATCTGAATATTTTCCCCTTTACAAAGCAATGAGGATATCCATTGAGCAAGTATAGGGTGTTTTTTATTTATACCAAACTTTTATGCATGTATGTCATTGAGGAAATAGGTTTTTATTCATAGTTATTATATACATGTTTCATTTTACATCATTATAGCAATGCCTGCTACAGTTTTTAAAGCTTAAAACTAAGCTGGTTCACCTAGGTAATGTCCTTCTTTCCTGCACATCTACAACTGAGAATCCTGGAGAATGATCAGCATGGTTGAACATCAATGAACTGTACACTTGAAACTCAGAGGTAAGAACCGTTTATCCCTGAAGTAACCTCCTACACCCTTCAGTCCCTTGATTCATTAACACTTTTATTGAAAATCCTGAAAATCTATCAGAGAATATTTCTAGAGTTTTACAAGATTTAAAATACGTGACTCTCTCCCAATACAGTGATTTATGCCATTAAATTCCCCTGAACACCTGAAAAACCCATGTCTGTTGCTTCCAGGCAATCTTTACAATGATATGTGTTTGAGCTATCTGCTCTCATTTCTTTCTTCCATTTCAGGTTGCAAACAAAGTGCAAAGGTATGGTATCTAGGCTGCTTCTGTGTTCAATGAACTAAACCATATACTATGAGCATTTTTTAAAAATTGCTTTAATTTTTAAATCTTCCCTATTTAGAAAAAAAGTCTATGCAACAGAAATAGATGTTAAAGAAGAAATAAAATGAAGTCCATCTTTCTTACAATGTTTTAACATTTTCATTTCCATATCTCTTCAAAAGGCTTGGCCTAATTTGGGTTAGGTTTCCAGCTCACTAGGTCGGCCCACCCATGCTAATTCAACTTTGCCTTAAGTAGCATAGATATCAAAAGTATGTCCTGCTGCTTAAGTATATTGCACTCTTCATTAAGGATTGAGGAATATATGTGCAAAGTAATGAGTACCCATGTGAGTTCACAACCACCATGAAAATCACTTGTTTTTCCATGCCTGTTTCTTGTATGCCAATTTCAAAGCCTCTGCCAACGCACTTGCTCACCCTCCCTCTCTCTCCTCCTTCCTCTGTCTCAGTTGTTTTAATGAAAACTACATGTTAATGTGACAGCACTGCATTTAAATGCTAAATGCCTCAAAGATCATTTTTATAATAATTTAACATATTTCTAATAAGCTTATTTTTGCAACCTACTTGTTAATGAAAACTATAGAATAAAAGTAATGCTGCGTTCCTGATGTAAATCATTTCATTTCATGCATTCCTGCAAGTATATAGGAACTCTCAACTACCTTCGCATAGTAAACGTATTTTGAAATTTATAAAAATAAGCAAAGTGACTGCTTGGTCAGTGTCTTCTTTATACTTCATATAATATAAAACTAAATGAAGTTAAAGCCTGATATTTCACCAATATTTCCATCTCTAAAATATAGTCCTTACTTTTATTGTTCTTACTTTTATTGTCCCCATATCTATTATACTTTCCAGGAGGTGGAAAGAATGGAGGTATTCCAAAAATACAGAAGGATTATTCACACTGCTAAAGGACTCATGGTGGTCCACCATATGAAAATGAAATATAATGTGGACAATGGGTCAGTAGCCAGTATTTTGTCAGTACCCTTCTAAAGAATGGAGGGGTGTAGCGTAGCCTGACTCACTTGCATAGGCAAAGGAGATGCATTAGATTTTTTTGTGTGGAAAGATATTCTAGTTGTGGTACAGTCTGGTCTATCCTCAGATCCACATGAATCTCCTGATAAAAATAAGAATATAGAGCTTCACCTTAGGCACACTGAATCTTAATGTTTTCATTTGAGTCCCATGAAACTATTACTTACCACAGAGTACTGATTTTCAATTAGAAGATATTATGAACATGGGTTATTCAATGGTTTGAATAAGGACTCACACTTTCAGTGTTCACATCTGTTCTCATATTTCTATCATGACGATGAATATATTCAATGAAACACAGTGGGAATAAAACATCACACTCATTAAGCCATGAACCCTTTATAAATATAGACTTTGATAAAATATGGCACAATTATTATTTTTCATTGCACCTGCCATGTCCAGCTCCTATTGGGGAAAGAAGTTTATGCCTCTTGAAACATTACAACAGGTAGCATATGTGCATGTGCATCGCTGGTTTGAATTAGATTCTCAAAGAAAGAATTTCAACAATTTTCAAAACACTTTACCTTGCAAACATGAAGCAAAGCATCCAACTGAACTATACAAAGTGTGCCTTTATTTGCAAGTTGTGTTTGTATACTGAAAAAAAATGTTACCAGGTATTTATGGCATAGTTTTGTATAACTAAATTTATTTTCCGTGGTAATTATCATTTATAATATATGTTATTTACTTAGTGTATAGATTAATTTAGAAAGTAAATGCTTTTGCACAGTAAAAACCAATAAATTGCCTTTCCTAATTGTCTTTTCAAACTCTGGTTTACATGTTTGTCCCATGTCCTACTTTATTAAACTATTTCTGTATTAATATACCATTTAGTTTTTTAATAGTTCCTATAGATTTTTTTAACTATTTGGAAATTGTGGAAGATGCTGAAATTTATGTGGTGCCTCTAACAACCTTAACTTTCTGGCCAAAACTGGAGACACTGGCTTGCCAAAATCCTCATTATGTGAGAGCCAGAGTGTTAAATCCTAAGCTAAAGCTCGTCTGAATGAGCTGTAGCTGAGGTGATTTTTTTTTTCTTTGCTTCTTCACTGCCAGGAAGCAGCAGGTATCATCTGTGAGAATCCCTGATCTAAGCTCTGCCCACTTGTATCCTTACTCACAAAAGCAGAACACATCCAACTAAAAGTTATTTTTAAGTATTACTTTCATAAGTAATTCAAGTTTTCCTTTTTGTAGTTCCCTCCCCAAGGAGACAAAACAAAATAATCAAGCAAACCACGCAGATACACGCACAAAGAAACCTCTGCAAGTTCGCAACTTGCTATTTAGGACCGGAGCAGCTCTTACATTGCTGCTGCCACCTAGTGGGTACCAACTGGAACTCGATCAGCGAGTTTCCGCGGAATAAACTGCAAGGGATTCGTCAGTTTTCCTAGGACTGGGGGCCCTCAAGTTGAATCCCCTGTTCTGTTAGTCCTCATTTCCCTAGAAACATGCCCAATCAGGCAGAAAAAATAAATATTTCTCGTTAAAAAAATTCTGTCCTCCATCAACAAGGAAAAGAGGCTGATAAAATTCACTGGATACTTGGAGAAATACAAGTCATTATCTAACTTGCATATACAAATCTACCAAAGCCTCTCCTTCTGTGTGATTTCAGATTCTGTTGCAAGTTCATCTAATAGATGCACTGGCCTCTACAAAGTAATAAAAGAAAAAAAATGTCTAAAGGGCTGAAAAAGAAGACATGATACAAAACCTGAGATAATCTCTGTGTTTTGTCCAGAAATCAGTTGTTTTCTAAGTCCTAGAAGTGATGATTGTAATAGTTGTTTTTATGTGGACTTTCCCCCATCTTCTATTTATATTCTCTGCATTGTATAGAGAAGAATTAACCTTCCAGAGATTAATGCCAGGCATTCAACAAATAGGGCAAATGAGCCAATATTGTTGGAAATGGCTAGACAAAAAGAGAAAGCAGCCTGGCGCAGTGGCGCAAGCCTGTAATCCTAGCACTTTGGGAGACTGAGGCAGGAGAATTGCAAGTTCAAAGCCAGCCTCAGCAATGGCAAGGCTCTAAGCAACTCAGTGAGACCCTGTCTCTACATAAAACACAAAAAGTAGGGCTGGGGATGTGGCTCAGTGGTCGAGTGCCCCTGCGTTCAATCTCCAGTACCAAAAAAAAAAAAAGAGAGAGAGAGAGAAAGCATGCATTCCGGTCTTCATGGTAATTTTAAGGAAGAATTAATTTATTAACTGATTTTCTGAAGGAACAGGTAACCACTGACTTGAAACAAGATAGGTGTTTGGAGAACAGGAAGATTAGAAGTATGTAAATCGATGACAATAGAAAGCCAAAGGATCAGAAGCATTTTATGTACTAAAATAAAAAGACTGAAATGTTATCAGAATTACTGAAACTATTTTTGGTCACTTTTAGTCTCACATCACAAAATATAATTGCCATCTACTCTTATTAAAAATATCTCAGAGCATTACTCTGCACACTGAATTTGTATAACATGTAGGTATTTATTAAGAGCAACATGGTGTTGAAAACCAATGATAGGGAGAAACTGACAAGGGATATTTTAAAGATTAATGGGAAGCTATAACATGATAATAAGGTAATGGTAATACAGAAAATCCTTGGGTGGTGTATTAAGGTGCAATAGTGAAAATAGAAATCACTCCCAGTAATTAAACAGAGGGAATTTCATAAAGGGGTTTTGATACAAGTGTCCCCATGTGATAGAAATGAGAAACTCAAACTCGAAAATTAGCAATTGCAAGAAGCCTCTACTACTCCTCTAATTAATCAACAAAGTCCAGGGTCAGTTTTGCTCAAAGAAAGAGACCAAGGCCAATCAGAAGGAACTAGTACTTGGTGGAACTGTCTACTCAAAGGGGGAGTTTCCAAGAAAATACAACTATTGCTAGGAAGGGAGACCTCCAGGGGAACACCAAATGGCTAAAAGTTAGAAACTAGTTGTAAAGGGAGCCAGGAAATTTAGCTTGTTAATGTGATGAATTCCCAATAAAGATTAGAACTCACTTTTGTAGAAAAGGACAGGGAGAAATTAAGATTAAAACAAGTCAAAAAAGGGCACAAGTAAGGACAATAAGAAGCAGAAAAACCAAGAACCCTACAGAAACAGAATATAACCTGAATGCAGAAGGAATAACAGGGTGGAGAGATGAGAAAGGAAGGAGAAAAACATATGTTGGCAGCAAACCAAGAGAAGCAGGAAGGGCCAGCCCCGACCCCTGTGGTCAGATGTGGACAGGAGACGCAACCACGAAATGAGCAAGTGTCGCCTGGGAAGTGGGAGAGTCAGGAAACCTGGAATGCTCTAGAATAAGAAGTTTGAAAATAATCCTACAGACTAATTCTTCTCAAAGACTGTTTCACAGGGAGATAGCTCTGGAAGATGCTAACAGACTTGTTTGTTAAAAGGGTGACATTTGAGAAAAGAGTTGGGGGAGTATTAGAGTTCCAGAACTAAGATCCACAAAATCACTTAGTCTGGATTTGTTAATGATACAGCATATGAATCTAGAGTTTTTCCACAAGACACTCTGGAAAAGCTGCTGAAAATTTTGGAGATACTGCCACTGAGTCCCAAACTAAATAAAAAATGGAATGTTCCAAAAGCACCTAACACCTGAAGATGGACAAAAGTAAAACTGTTATTATAAGAAACTAACATTCATTCAGATTTTAACTAATTCATGGTTATTTGGAGCAAAGCTATTTATAGAAGAATTATTTTAAAATACCAATATTTAATATATTAGATTTTAATATAGTAGATTTGTTCTGAAAAATATAT
The DNA here is from genome assembly GCA_028644305.1 of Xerus rutilus. Taxonomy (NCBI): domain Eukaryota; kingdom Metazoa; phylum Chordata; class Mammalia; order Rodentia; family Sciuridae; genus Xerus; species Xerus rutilus. Next base: position 82,433,080 of record CM053403.1, on the reverse strand, counting down.
CTGATAATTACAAATAAGTCTTATTTATTGACCACCAAAGGACATGGCAGAATCTCTCATTAAATTAGGAGTTTTAGTGCTAAATTACTTGTGAAAAAAACTTTGAAGACTTTTTCTAATTGAATTGTTATCTAATTCACAAATTGTTATAATGACGGGGGCTTCGATTTAAAAAGTCCAAATGATTCCTGATAGAAATGAATAAAACTACTGAAACAAAAACAAGCAGTAATGGAAAGGAAAGAATTAGCAGCAGGCTTTTGCTGATTCCTGCCTCTGAGGCACTGGAAGTGTGGGTGAACATGACTTGGGCCAGACCTTTTTGAAAACACTATTAATTGAGAACACTGGTGGGAGAATGCCAGGAGTCATTATCTATAAAATGTTCTAAGAGGATACACCTGGTCAGTTTAGACTGCTTATTGTAGGTAATCCTGGAATTTATGGTTAATGGAGCATGAATGACCAGAAATGAGTAATAATCCCACGAGCTACCTAATTGCTACAATACAGAGCAGGAATCTCTCAAAATCAGCTAGGTTTATGGTTAATACTTCAACATTTATTACTCATAAACCTTATATGTTAATCCCAAAGCAAAATGTGCACCAATGTGAGAGAAAATGAATGTTTTGGAGACATACATTTGAAAATACCTAGATCATTCCAGAGGAGAACATCCTGATGTTTACCTGTGTCTTTTGAGTGTTTAATAAATCTGGTTGCAGTTTAAAAGCCATGATCTTTCCTCAGTCTGATTTGACATCTTAACCCATTGCAAGAATACAGATTGGTGGAGTAGGCATGATTAACAATCAGACCCACACGTTTTAATGACTTAAGTACTTTTGAAAAAGAAATGGAGATGAAAGCATAATGAGGACTTGTTGTTAGGATAGTTGTCTGTGTATTCTTATGAACTGGCAAAAAATCTTGATTTAAACTGTAAGTAAAAAGTCACCAAAATGAAATTTAGGGCTGGGGAGGACAGATCTGGGGAGACCGGCTAAGTGTATAGACAATGAATGCAAGTAGAAAGAAAGTTAATAAGGACACACTATTCTCTGGCTGATAATAGGAGTCCTGCTAAAACACACGCATTTATATGAAGGCACTGAAACACTGAAATAAAAATAAGACTTTCTCCCTCTGGATTTAGTGAAGATATTGAATTTAGTCACAACCCAGGTGACGTCAGATACCAAAGGTTACTTTCTTAAGAGCTTGGATACTTTATGAAGAAATGCAAGCACAAGCCCGATGAGTTTTTGCTCGTGTGTATTCTCAAAATAAATGACCAGGGAGCATGTCATTAACGTTATATATGACTGAATGAAAGGGTTATGACTGATCCCAGGTGGTTGAAAACTTTTAAGAGAAGCTACTTTCAAATTGTTTAATAAGTAATATGTTGCAAAGTGTAAAGTCTTACATAGGGAAAGGTAACCTTCATATACTCTGTTTCATCAACAAACGGAATACTACTTTCAAAACAGTAAATGGATACAAGCAATCCAAGATCAGCTGGATGTTGATCAGAGGGGGAAAATAAAGTGACTTTGGCTATCCCCATATTTTTTAATTGCCCCTGAAATTTTGTCAATATATTTCAGCCTGGAAGAATTCAAATATAATCTTGAGGGTCATGATTTAGAATGAGAAATACCGAAAGAGTTGAAGTTAAAGCCATGATCTTGAAAAATAGTGGCTGTTAAGTTGTAATCTATTCAACCCACCCAAGGTAGGGACTCAAGGTCTTTCACTTTGAAATGGTGTGAAAATGGTATAAAATACTTTTAAAAATGACATTTTAATTAAAACTTTACTTTATTGGACAATAATTCTTTTTTTTTAAAAATATTTTGTTTAGTTGTAGATGAACACAATATCTTTATTTATTTTATGTGGTGCTGAGGATCGAACCCAGTGCCTCACGTATGCAAGGCAAGCGCTCAACCGCTGAGCCATAACCCCATCCCTGGACAATAATTCTTATGAGAGGTAGAAGGCATTCTGAAAGGTCTCAGGTAGACCTGAATGGTATAGTGATGCCATGGGTAAATGACTATGACAGTTACACCACAAATTAGACAACCATGACTAGAGAAAATACTAAGTACCAGCTGGTTATGGTAGTTGCTATCTAAATGTATAATTGGAACAGACATTGTCAGTGAGAGATTCTACCTTTCCCACACTCACATGAGTTAGCCCCTTTACCACACTCATGTGAGTAAGCCCTTCCCTCAGCTTTAATTGGAATGCTAAAAAAGAAACTTGGGATTGTCCAAGTCCTTCTTGGAAGACTATTCTTAGTTTCCTTTTTTAGAGCCCTATCTGGCCACCACATGAGGTAGACTTGTCATGAAAACCCAGAATATATTTTCAAGGGTCAAATCAGGTGCCCCTAGCCATGCCCAATGTAATAAAGACTGTACAAGAAGTACCAGAACTGCAACAAGCTACAAATAACTGGAAAGCCAAGACAAGCTATTTAAAGTCTTCTTTTCCTACTCATTTTGGGGTCCAGTCAAATCTGCAATTTTAGAAAATGACATTCAATCTACATCTATGTTTTATTCCAGGGGGACATTTGAATTACAGTCACACTCTCACAATTGCATGGGACAGGCCTTGAACTTGATGACCTTTAATAATCATTTATTTCAATACATTCATGATACCATAGCAATTGCCCCTCAGAGGATGGAGCACAGGCAGAGTTAAGGACTGTTATGCTGTATAACCTATAGAGACTGACTAAAATTCAAGGCCTGGCTCATTTGGTGAAACTTTGGCAAATTAGGTGAGACAGAGCAGAGGCATCCCTCAGACTCTGAGAAACAAATTATCTCCGAGTTGCCATGCCACTAAAGAGTAAGCTGGGTGATTAGTGGAAATATCTGTGGAGATCCTATTAACCCACCTAGGAATGCTGTCGAAATTTATTGACTACAAAATGAACACTCTAAGCCCAATGCTCTCAAAAGTTCTGGATTGCAACTAAAGAATTTAGACTAATTGTTTGTGGATTTTTATAATAGATTTTCATTAAGACAGAAAATAAGTTGTGCACAGGGATATGTTAGAAAGTAATAAATATATATAATTCAGAAAAGAGAGGAAAAACTAACTTCTTTTAATCCACTACAGTCCATGAATTGGATCTATCACCATGTAAATACAGGCAAGAAATTGAGGGTAATCAGGTAAAACTGAGCTACTGAATAGCAGAAGAACCACAGATGTGCCCCACGGGCTCTACTTATCTGTGCTTCACCATGCCACCTCCCATGGCCAATACCAGGTAGTTAAATTAGACCCCTGTGGTATGAGAGTGTCTCAATTTATGAATAATATATATTAGCACACCCTGTTTATTCTGCTCAGGATTGTTTTCTACGGTACTCGTTGGTAGAACTGGATTCAGTGTAGGGGATATTTAGACTCTGCCCTTAGCTCACAGGATGATGGCATAGAGGTTTGCATGTGCTCAGTCTTACAATACAGTAATAGTCAGTGTGGTCCAACACAAAATCCTGGGATGAATTGGCCATGTATCTGATACATTGTGACATGTCTTAAGCAAAAATTTAAATACTCTGGGTATAATGTGTTGAGAAACAACTACCAATTCCTGATTCCACAATCATGTACTCTGTTAGGAGAGATGAAATATATGAAAGATCAAAGGCCACTGTTACTTAAATGTGAGACTGAAGACAAGAGCAATACATAGAGATTGCAGGCCCAATGTGTGATCACACTCCCCATGCATTTTAAGGGCTGTGAACGAATATCTGATTTCTTCTTCTTCTTTTTTTTCACAAGTCATATAGTAAATAGATAGCACTAACAAAGTCAAATATTAATAACCAAGAACTACAGATCCTCAAATCCCCTTTCCCCCAACCAGCAAAACCCATAGAAATTTACACTGACCAAAGTAAATAGAAAATAAAAGTCAAACCACTTAAATGGTTGACATTTAGGGATAGAGCCAGGCACTTGCTTTCATCTTTCTGAATCACCAGTGTTATAACATTAACAGAAAATAAGTGATATTATAGACATGGTGTAAAATTAGAAATAAGAGCCAATGAACAATAATTTAATATGCTGGTAATTAAAACAATTTTAAATTACACCTTGACAAAAAAAGGACCACTTTCCTTTGCTCTTTGTAGCAGCATTTAAAAAATTTTTCTAAGAAGGAAATAATTCTTTTAAAGAAAAATAGCACAGTTATGATGACATTTAGTATAACCAAAATTATTTTTGAAATGCATTATTGGTTATAATGAAAATAGTTGACTTAGAATGTAAAATATCTAGCTTACTAAATTTGTTTTCCCCTATTTTTCTGCTATGTAGTCCTTTTGGAATATAAATTTACTAATGTATTCTCTTGAGAAATTACTACTCCAGGACAAATACAAGTTTTGCCTTATTAAATTGTTAGAGTCTAGATCAAAGCTTGTTATATTTTGGCAAGTACTTGTGATAGGTAACTTTAGTCCAGATATAGTGAAACCTTTAGAAGCTGGCTTTGGCCTCTGGCTTTCACTTGGTTGGATTCTCTGTTATAGTGGTCACAGAGAAAGAAAGAAATCTTTGTTTATTCCCCTAGCCAGATGGTAACAGGCTTGATGATGTTTGTGATAGTGTGAATACTAAAGAATATCAGAAAAAAGGCAAAGCAACCAGAACACTAAAATGGGCCAGAATCATGTTCTAAGGAAGAGAGGGCCCAATTCTTCAAAGACTGAAACCTTTCCAGCACCAGGTAATTGCAGCTGCAAATGTGCCTGGCAATGTCCTCTGTTTTGAATGTGACTTCTGCTCTACTCACTTTCTTCATTGTGGAATCTCTAATGCACTATTAGTCTTCTCAAAAAAGTGATCCTTTATGAAAGAAACTTTTCATAGGAGTTCTGCAGCAAATATATTTCCCAACCCTTTGAGATTCAAGGAAATCCCTGATGACCATTATTCTCTCAATGAGAAAGAAAATATGTACAAGAAAACTTTCATTGTGAGTTCACTGATTACAGGCAATGAAATTCCTAACAAGTTAAAGAAATCTTAAATATGGAAAAATTAATGTTTATATATTTTGTTAGAATTGCTAAAAATTCTCTGACTTTGTTACTATCACATAAATGCAAATGTTTGACAGTGAACATGACAGTTTATTTTGTGATGTTTGCATTAAAATTTACAAAGTACTCTACAAGCTATATATACTGTGGATTCTCCATCATCATGATCATGACCAGGATCATCATCAGAATAACAGGAAGAAGTCAAAAAGAAAAAGAGCAATGACAACATCAACAAAAAATTTGAAAAATTTAAATATTCGGAAATGTTTAACACTAGTCTAGGGACTTTGCATACATTGTTTTTCTCTTGTTATACTGGTTATGACATAATGCTACGAATCATTATTACCTCTATTTTATAAATAAAAGAACTGAAGCATAGAGAAGAGAGAAAACTTGCTGAAGTATTATTGCATATTGAGCTTTCAAGATTAGTTCAGCTGCTCACATCCTTCTCATAGTCTGCAGGGCAACTCACAGGAACATCACCTGGTTCAGGTTCAGAGAAAAGAGTTCTATAAAAAGCTGAAAATTTTCTAATTGAGAAAAACTATGATTCAACCATAGTTCTCAAATTATGTCCAGACATAGCTAAAATATACTTTGTTTTTGTCCTCTATGGTGCCATATGCTACAGTAAATTAAATGTCTTTGAGGGAAAACCAAAACACTCCATGAGCAACTTTGCTAAGTCTGTTTCCCAACAAAATTTTCTGAATGAGAATGCCTTGTCTATTCCCACACATAATGCTCCCCATCACGCAAAATCTACCCTGGACAGCCCTAGACATACTCCAAATGTGAAAAGAACACTGTGTATTCCTTCTGTGCCTCCCTTATTTTATATAACACGAAAATAATTGAAAGTGGTAATAAGAATACATTCTTTCAATTGATATGGAAAAGATCAGTAGATAACTGCATGTTTACTCACAATTATAGCTAAATCAAAAACAAAAGGTTTACAATAAGTTGTCAATACGTTTTTCATTCTGAATGACCAACAAGGATTGGCTACCGTTTTTTACTTGAGAACTCTGATACCATTTTGTGTTTATGCCTTAACGTAGCTAATTTTTTTCAATTTTTGAAATTTGTTCTAATTAGTTGTACATGACAGTAGAATACATTTTGACACATCATACATAAGTGGAGTATAACTTCTCATTCTTCTGGTTGTAAATGTTGTGGAATGACACCAGTCGTGTAATCATATATGTACATAGAGTAATAATGTCTGATTCAGTCGACAATATTGAATAAAGTTGCCATAATTATTTAGAAGCGTTTTACTTCTGTATCCTTCAACAATCAATGTTTGGCCAAAGTCTGCCCCTGAAAGCACACAAATTACTCCCACTAAAGTCACCAATTATGTATATGCATTTCTAGGACCAAATTTGGCCCGATGCTTAATTAGTGTCTGGCTGTGATTACATCTGTGGTGTTGAATTTTCAAATCTAAATGTTCAGTGCTGCAACAAAACTTTGTAAAATTCCTTTAATTGAAGTAGGGGAAAATAACATCAAGAGTGGTTTGGTATTTCAGTCCGTCTGAGAAAATGTTTTTCCTTAATCTGAAAGCAATTTCTCTCAAATTCAAAACAGAAGAAAAGTGATTTAAATAAATACTGAAATACTATAAATAAATAATCATTGGTCTCTTGAGTTTGACTTTGAATGCTGAGAGATTTTTAAGCAACATTGTTCTGGGCAGTACAGTGCTGCTTTTTTGCCTCTGTCTCCTATTTGAGCAATGAAGGGCGCGTGTTCCCTTTTCTTCTTTTTCTTCTCTTTTTTCTTTCCAAGTTTCTTTCTCCTACTTCATTAATCATTCACAAGTAGCTAGCTAGTAAGTACAATTCAACTCTTGTGAGACAAATAAACACGTCTTTCCTGGTGCCCTTCCTGCCCCCTTGTCTATTGTGTATCTCACACATCAGTTACAAAGTGGGGTTGAAAATTGTCTCTCTTAGGAGGATTGCACATTATTGTTAAAGAGTATTTATTTATATATTTCACTATGGTTTCTCATTTGTTATTGTACCTTCAGTTACAAAGTCTCACTTCATACTGAGCCTGAACTAAGAGATACATGTCATGAAAACTTTCCTAAGTACTGCTTTTGGGTTTAAGTTTTGTATCTATTCTCTGTGGATCAATTTATTCACTATTTACAAGATCAAATGACTTGATTATAATGTACATTGCATCTGAAATACTTTATCTAAAGTGATCCAACTCACACAGGCCAACTCTTTCATATGAATAGCCTTTGAAAATAGAAATTTGGAACTAACATGAATTCCAGTTGTCTAACCTCAGATTCATTTTTGAGTCAACAATAACTGAGACAATTTAATTTCATCACGGTATTTCATAATATTATGTATTTACTCTTATGATTTGGCATCGAGTATTTTTCAGTGGCATTTGGTGTTCAAAAAGTGTTCTTAAGGATTCTGATCACCTTAAGGCTACTTTATAGCCCAAGGCTGTATCCTCACAGTGTTTCAGAGGCTGACAGGAAAGAGAAAGATTTTTTCCACAGGTTGTTGCTGATCTCAAATTAAAGACATGCTCTTTGGTTCTCTGGTATCCATTTATTTCTTATAATATTTTTTGAGGGGGGATTACATATTTCTTAGAAGCTGGGATTAACCTATTTACATGTAAGTATCTCTGAGGTCTGGGGAGCTTGATGTCAACTATGGATATTTTGGAGACTACTTATCTGTCAAGTAAATCTTAGACTTTGCTGAGACCCAAACTCAGAAATAACTCCTTAGAATTAAAGAAATAGGAAAAAAGACTTTGTATTTGGTTACCTGCCTGAATAATCTAAGGTCATAAGACATTTTTTATTTCTTGTGGTCCCAGGTCATACGATGTGGAAATTAAAATGTACTATTTGTTTCAAATATTATAACTTATTTTTGATAAAAACAGAACATATTTTTCTATAACTTGATATTGAATTTCATAATAGCAGACATATCTTTCCAGTATTCTGTAAATGATGGTGTAGACTTCATGTGACATGACCTATAGCTATAACTTAACTGAACGTATATTATTTCTAAGTTAATATGACTGAAAGTCAGTATGTTTGAATTCTGTTACACAGAAGAACCAGGAAAAAATAATTACTTCCATTAGCAGACTCCAAAATCATTTTATAGACCATAATCAGCAGTATGATTTACTCTTGAATTGCCACTCTGGAACAAGGAACATTGACAAAAATTCTATTCTTCATTGCAATGGATGATGCTACTGACCCTTCGCCAATATGTGCTTTCTATCACCCTACTGCTGAATTACCAGCATTTTTCTCTTGATTTCCTTTGTCACCAAACCACTTACTTTCATAAACAAGGAAAGAAGCACCACATCTGTGTGTACATGCACACACATACACACACACACAAACACATATGTATGTGCTTCAAGGGTCTTGTACAATTAATACAGTTCAAATTCTCAAAATCAAGTGAGAAAATGTACTGATTCCTAATGAAATAAGAATTAAAATATAAAATATTTACTGCAGATATGTAGAAATGTTTCTATCTGAAGCTGAATCAAATTCAAATGTTCATTTAGTTTCCATCTTAATTAACAGGGTTGTTATTAGATGACACTTAACAAGTCAAAATAAGTATTTTCTTGATTTTGTTAATTCCTTAGAAGTAAAAATAGATTCTGAATAGTTCTCAAGGAATGACATTTTCTGTTTTACTTGTTTCTTTAAGATGTAGGTATCTTCATATATGCAAATTTCAGAGGTGTTACTATTTTGGGGGGGAAGTCTGAAAAAATAATAATATCATTTGGAGTTTTATTGTGCATTTGGGTAGAGAAAATTCAGTTGTAGATGTATGATCCATTTTGTAAAAGGTCCTAACTTCTGTTTATAAGCCTTACAAATTTATACAGCATCAATAATTTGCCAAGTGCATATTATGTGTCATTCAATGTATTATAAATAGGGCTTGAAAAATAAAAACAAACACAAAAATCCTTCCTTTGTCCTCTATTAGGATGTCATAATAAAATGAGAAAAGTAGATGAGAAGGCCAATTATTAACATATAATGTGAAAGTAGAATTATCATAGAATTTACTAGAAAATATGGATGGATTTGGGAGTTGTGAAAAGTTTTTGGTAGAATGTGCCAGGGGTCATTGTGCATGAAGACACCAATACCAGTGGTGACACTACTTTGGTATATATAGATGAGACCAAAAATAATAAGTGTTTGAAACTGTCTCTTTACTTTATAACCTACCTGAAGATTGTAGTTCAAGAAAACCAATCTATACCTGATTGTAAAATTTCCAACCAGCTCATAATCTCCTAGCAATCCATATAAAGCCACCTTTTCTGAAGGTCTCTTAAATGTACCTTCAAAATATTTGTTCTTCCCGCTCTGTTTCAACAGCATGCATTGCTGTACCCAGGCAGTAGCATTCCTACTGCAAGTATATCTAATCTAATGGGTGTGTGCAGAAATTAATTGCTACTTGGTTTATCTAAATCATTGTAAATGGTCTTCAAATAAGTAAATAGGAGTGTATGGTAGAGTCACATTCATGATAGAAAAGTGGCTTTCACAATGGAAAAATAATTCTATCAAAATGATGAATAGTTTTTTTTTTTCTTGTGGATAAAAGTTATCCCTAATTTTTACTATGTAGTCCTCCCTAACTTTTGAAATATTAAGTGCAGAAAAGAACCTTGAAATAGTGTTAATATGCTTATGTATGGTAAAACATAAAATGACATTACTTCAATGTGGCTCTTTATTATTATAGAAGCACAGCATCTCTTTTCTAGAAAAGCTTCATTTAGTATCTTTACATAGCAAAGTGTTCACCCATTTTAGGTGTAATTCAATGATTTTTAGTAAAAATAGAATTTGTGCAATCAGCTCCATCACTCAATTTTAGACCATGTTTATTACTCCCCAAAAGATACCTCATACCTATTTATAGCCACATTCTTTAATTGGTTTATTTAAACTGTTCAAATTTAAAATTCAAGGATTTATTTTTAAAATTCATTTTTGTCTCCTCCACAGTGCTCCTCTCAAGTACTTAATAAAAATTAAAGTTAAACAAAAAGTACAAACTAATAAAGTATTTATGCACATGTCATTTATTTAACATGGATAAAAGCATGTTTCAAAGCTTTTATTGGGCATTATTTGCTTTAATTTAATTGTGAGAAGGAGAAACTCAAGAGTTTTACAATGTCAATTTAGCGGGTCAAGAACAGATGTGAATGTCATTTGACCCAGCCATTTCATTCCTCAGTATATATCCAAAAGATTTAAATCAGCATACTACCATGATTCAGCCATACCAATGTTTTTAGCAGCACAATTCACAGCAACTAAGCTATGGATCCAACCTAGGTGTCCATCAACAGATGAGTGGATACAGATAATATGGTGTATATATACAACAAAGTATTAACCATAAAGAATGACTTTATGATATTTGCCAGTAAATGAAGATATGAGAACTATTATGTTAAGTGAAATAAGCCAATCCACATAAAGCAAAGGTCGAAAGTTTTCTCTGGCATATGGAAGCTACCCACATTGGCCTGGGGGTGGGGGTTTAAAAAAGAATAGAAGTTTAGTGGAGTAGACAAAGAGGAATAAAGGGAAAGGGGACAGGAAAAGGAAAGACAGTGGAATTAATCTGATAACATTTTCCTATGAACGTATATTAATATGTAACTATGAATCTCATGAATCTCACCATAGTATGCATCCATATTGAATAACTATGGGTAAATGGCAGAAAGATCAGTAGAGTAGATGGAAGAGAGTGGGGTGAGGGGAAGAGAGATACTAGGGATTGACTTAGAACAAGATATATTCCATGCTTGTATAATTATGTCAAAATGGATTCTGCTATCATGTATAACTAAAAGGAACCAATAAAAAAGAAATAATAGAGGTGAATAAAAGAGAAGTTGACTTGACAAATCTCAATGATAACTACCAGACAAGGATATCTGCTTAGGAAGTTGAGGATTTTAGCAAGGGGTTTGCATATGAGCAAAGATATTGGGAATTAAAAATATATAATGACAATTTATATCTACTATATTATTGCAAATCAGATATGTAATTTGTTACAATACACTGCCTGTAGTATTAAGATAACTCCAAGTATTTTGGGAAAAATGTTTTTGCTCTAATTCTCAAAAGGCGTTGAGAAATGAGAAAAAAATTATAATTTACAAATCTCAAACTCCTCATTTTGAAAGAATAATCTTTAGTTAAAGATAAAGCATAACTATCCTAAAGATATATTTATAATTCTTTCATGTTACTAGTATTTATTGAACATTTACTATGTAACAGACACTATTCCATATTCTGCGAAGGACAACAGTGAATAAAACAAAGTCCCTAATCTCAGGCACTTATATTTAAAGAGGGGTAGTCAAGAAAAGGTATAAATCATTGCAGTGTAGTACAAATATATTGGATGATTCACATATTATTTAGAAGTAAACAGGGAATTGAGATGCTCTGATGTGAAGTTGTTCTACTTTAAATTAGCGGTCAAAATCTTCTCTAAGTAGGTGTTATGGTTTAAATGTGGTATCCTCCTAAAGCTCACATGTGAAACAATGCAAGAAGGTTTGATTGGGTTATAGCCTTAACCTAATCAGTGATTACTCCCTGATGGGATTAACTAAGTGGTGACTGGAAGCAGGTGGAGTATGGCTGGAGGAAATGGTTCACTGGGGGCATGGCTATGGGGATATCTTTTGTATCTGGAGAGTGAATCTCTCTCTCTCTCTCTCCCCCCCCCCCCTTTCTCTCTCTCCTTTCTGATCACTATGTGAGCTGTTTCCCTCTGCCACACTCTTCCGCCATGATGTTCTGCCTCACCTCAAGCCCCAAGGAATGGAGTCTGCTGATATAGATTGAGACCTCTGAAACAGTGAGCCCTTAAATAAACCTTTCTTCCTCTACAGTTGTTCTGGTCAGGTGTTTCAACTGCAGTACTGAAATAGCTGACTAAAACAAGAGGTGAGATTTAATCTAGATCCAGCTGTGTGAACTTAAGACACATCATTCCAGACAGAAGAAAGAGCTAATACTAGGTCCTGAGGCTGTAACAAGTCTAATACAATCAAGGAAAAGAAAAACTAAGGTCAGTTTGGCTAAAGTGCAATTAAAGAAGGAAGACCAGAGTAAGGTGATATAAGAAAGGCCAGTTCTCATAGGCTCTTTTAAGGCAAGAAACTAGTAGATATTTTGCTCTTCATATGAAAGATAACACTGAAATGTTTTAAGCAGGACAACAAGATGTTCTACACTGTATAATATCATCTTGCTTGCTGGTTTGAGTAATGGGGGCTCAGGGCAAAGGGAAATTAAAGCTAACGTGCCGAGTTCTCAATGAGAAATTATGTTGACTGTGCAAATGTAGTTTTGGAGAAGGAAAAAAATGTGATCAGAGTAAAATGAAAAAACCTAGAGATAGTTTGAATAGTCAATGAGGGGAGGTGGAGAAAAGAGAGGAACCAAAAATAACTCTTGAGGATGTTCTGTATAGTCAGTATAAAACATAAAAGCGGAAGGAACACATTTGTGAGTCAAACATTAGTTAGTGTGAACCAAGTAAAACTTGATGGGCATTTGAGTTATCTGTATAGCACATCTGAATAGGCCTTGGTGAACCAATCTGGGGTTCTGAGGAGCAATCAAGTCCACAAGCACTGTTTTGAAAGTCATTTTAATGCAGACCTCATCAGAGAATGGGACTTGGGGGATTCTTCGAAAGTATGCATGCAGAAGACAACCAAAGGGAGAAGATTCTACAATGCATTCAGTGAAGTGGGAGGGAGTTGAAAGGCTACTGTCCATGCCTGTATTAAGTGTCGCTATAAAGGAAACATTGAATTTGCCAAGGTGGAGGCCAGGTGACTTTAATGAAGAATTTCTTGGTGATACCATTTGGATGAAAGCTTAACTGAAGTAAGATGAGTAACATTTTCATGTAAAAACAATCATTATTTTTTCCATATTTTTTTCTGGTAGGTAAAGTTGAAATAGAAGTTATATTAATATCCTAGTTGACGTAGTACCAAGGTAGTTGCAACACCTGGTTGAAATGCCACAATTCCTATTGCTTTGATTTCCTTACATCCCCTTACTTTGATTTAATATATAGAAGAACCTAATGCCTATGGACATTTATTTGCTTATTTACACAAATAAAATAATCAGTAAATAACTGAGAATAAAGAACTATATTATCTCTGTATAATGAAAAGTATATAATACCCATAATTTTGAAACTAATGTGCATACAGAGAACCTATTGCACATGGTATATTAGTTTTTCATAACTATAACAAAACACTTGAAGTAGGTTCACTTTATAAAGAAAAGAGCTTTATTTAGTTCACATTTCTGGAGGCTGAAAGTCCAAACAGTATGGTGCAGGTTCTGGTGAGAGACACAATGGTAGATGGCAGGAGTACATGCAGGAGTAATAGGTCACATGGCAAGGCAAGAAGTCAGAGAGGGACTGGGGTCCCACAATCCCTCCAAAAGGCATGCCCTCAATTGACCTAGGGGACTCCACTTGTCCCTGACTTAAAGTTTCCACTGCCTCCCAATCTTAGCACGTGAAGATCATGCCTCCAATACAAACCTTGGAGAGAACACTCAGCTGCTAAACCATAGCAGGATATATAATTCCTGAAAGAGAATGTTGCACAAAAATGAGTGTTTTAACATACTCACAATGACAAAACAGACGTAATAATCTTAATTCTTCTTTGTTTAATTTATTTTGGCAAATAATTTTTTTAAGTATTCATTATATTTTGGTATCTTCATTGGTGCAGAAGCTAGAGAAGGGAGGTTGGGACTTAGAATCTGTTTTCAAAGATTTCCTGGACTTATAGCAGCAATGTCTACTTAAAGGAATTTGCAGATAGTGATAAAAGCAAAACTACGATGATGTTCAAGAGCACATAGAGATGAAAGAGAGAAGCTGTGAATCATATAAGGGAAACAGGTATTAGAAAATCCTTAAGTTTAATTTTGATAAAAAATAACATGTTACCAGAAAAACCCAAAAGCATCCCTTGTGCATACATGGGTGTGCAAAATGTATGGTGCCCTTGAGAAACTTAAAGTACCTTGGTATCGCAAGTAAGTGACTTGAAGTGTATGAAATAACATGTTCAAGTTCAAGAAGGGTTAGGAGCCAACATTCTCAGCAGGAGGAAAAACAAAAAACAAAAATGAAGTACTCCAAATACCAAATTTTGTTCAAATATTTTAGAGATATTAACAAAACTTAGATAAGTATTGATTACTTAACTGATGACTAAAACCATTTTAGTGTTTTGTTGTCTTTCATTCTTAGGTCACCAGACAATCACACATGTCTTTAGCCAGCCATGCTAAAAACTTTGAAAAGCCCATTCTCATTATGCTCTGTGATGGGGTACAATATATTGTTAGGCAAACTCATTTTTCATATAATAAGTTACTGCTTCATGGAATCTTTTTTGCTTAGTTTCTCTTGAAGGATGACCATGATTATGTAACAAAATTTTTTAAACATGGCCATTAAAATGTCCTTCAAAAAAAATCACTGTTGTGCTACCTGATAGTCATCAGTAAATCTCTTCTTAAAAAACAAACAAACATATATACAATACATATAATATATTCTATAATTATTATATAATTATATACAATATATTATATATAATATATATGATATAAATTATAAATAATATATGAGTATGTAGTATGTTATGTAATAATATGTTATGTAATAATATGTAGTATATAATATAATTTATATTATATATTATATACTATATTATACATAATAATATAATGTAATATAATACTTATATTAACATAATTATATATATTATATATATAATAATTTCAGTGTTGATCACATAAATATTCCTTCTTTGCAGGATCATGTACAGAAAATATACAATAAAACCAGACTACTCTTTTCAAATACCAGTAGTGAAACATGTTATGGCAAATACAGTACTCACAAAAAAGATACTTTAATACTAATAGTATATCATTATTATATATAGGTGATCCCTCTGTATCTGTAGAGGATGGGTTCCAGGAGTCCCTGCAGATACGAAAATCTGTGGATGTTCAACTCTTTTATGTAAAATGATGCAATATATTTGTATGACCTATACATATCCACCTGCATAATTTATCTCTAGATTACTTATAATATCTAATATGATGTAAATGCTTGTGCATCATTGCTATATTTTATTGTTTAGGGATACTGTCAAGGAAAAGAAGCCTCTACATATTCAGTATGGATGCAACCCTCATAGGCCTCACTACATAGCACATGATCAATGCTTGTGAGGTGAAAAACACTCAGAGAACTGGAAGAAACTGAGTACCTGGGAACCAGTAGGGTCTATTGCAATGTTCACCTGTTTATCATGTAATTGCCATGGTTTCAGCAATGCTTGATGAGCAGCAAATTCAAATTTTGAGCATTCTAAATTATTTTTTCAAATATTTTTTAACTTCAGTTGATTAAATCCACTAATAGGAAACTATAGATACAGAAGGCCGATTGCAATTTTTGTGTTTCAATCTGGGGATTGAATTCAGGGGTGCTCTACCAATGAACTATATACACAACCAGTCCTTACATTTTTAAAATTTTGAGACAGTGTCTGACTAAACGGGCCTCCAACTTGTAATCCTCCTGCCTCAGCCTACAGAGTAAGTGAGATTACAGGCATGCACCACCATGTTAAAGGCCAATTATAAATTAAATTTTACCTAATTTATATGAAAAACAGAATCTAAAAAGAAAAGTTTTGAGCTGGGCATGGTGGCTCAAGCCTGTAATCCCAGCACTTAGGGAGGCTGAGACAGGAGAATCGCGAGTTCAAAGTCAGCCTCAGCAATGGCGAGGCGCTAAGCAACTCAGTGAGACCCTGTCTCTACATAAAACACAAAATAGGGCTGGGGATGTGGCTTAGTGGTCGAGTACCCCTGAGTTCAATCCCCCGTACCAAAAAAAAAAAAAAAATTAAATTAAAAAATAAATAAAAGAAAAGTTTTGCCTTTTATCTTCACTTAGTGAAGTGATACTCTTAGCACTGGTCAGAGATTAGTTTTTTCCCTCCCTATGACAGATGATAGGAAAATTAACTTCCAACTCTGAAGTTAGGAGAGCCCAGTTACTTGCTTTGATCTGTGAAATCTAAGTGGAAGTGACTTCTGTCTTTTTAAGCAGAATCCTTAACAATGTGGTGTAATTTTTCCTATATCCTATCCTGCTGAATGAAGATGAAAGAACATATGGTGTCCTTGGGTCACAAAAAGTAGCAGAGCCCCCGGTGACCCTCCTGGATATATTATGTAAGCAACAAACTTGATTTTTTAAGGTGCTGATATACAGGTAATTTTGCACCTAACCTACCTTGACTTAATACTAACTATTTTAAAAAGCTATTCAATAGGGCTAGTTCTGAATGCCATTTTATATGAAATTTGGCTTTTCTAGTTAATAATCTCAGTTCTGTAGTTAATATGCCCAATACTTTGTAATATCCCTAATTTTAAACTTCATTAAATAAAAGGCTTTTCCTGTTTTTCAACTCCTCTGGAAGCTGACCATGGGAGATAGAAAGAGAGATGATCAAGTCCTTTTCCCTGTATCTTGTGTTTGTACCTTTCTCCTCCTCCTTCTCCCTTTTTCCTCAGGGACAGAGTTGGGTGGAAGGTGGGAGGCTTCAAGGGAAAAGTTTAAAAATGCACAGATATAATTTAGCTTTGGTGCATTTCTACTTGACACTTCTCTCATAAATCTTTGAGATACCCATCCTAGCTTAGGATAACTCACTGTCAGTTCCCATTATGAAGTTAAGTACTCCAGGTTATGGTTTCTAATCTCTCTTTTAGCCCTAAGCAAATCTAATGCTTTGCCCCAACCACCTTCCCCAGGTCGGGGCATCTCACTTTTGCAGCAATCCTTTTACATGGCATCAAAGACAATTTGAAATCAGATATCCCCTTGTGCCAGCCTCCTCTGGTCCTCAGTAAACACTCAGGCATCCTTCGCTTTAAAACATTGGGGAAACACCTGCTAATCTCTCTGATGTTAGAACAACTAAATGAATGGTTTTTCTGGCTTCAGATCTCTAAAGTGAGAGTTAGACACTGCCCAGTGTCCACCAAACTGTAGGGGAAAGATTAAGCTAAGCAGCATCTTCAAAATTTCAATTCCAGTGTAGAGCTATGAGTACCATCCTCTCTCTCACAGAGACAGAATTTTCTTGGGAAATCCCCACCTCATCAAAACCCTACCAATTTCATTCCCTTGTTGTGAGGCAGCAAAGAGTAAGAAATCCATTTCTGTAAACCCCCTTTTACATAATTGTCTCTCACCTCACTTTAGAATGCTGACATCAATCATCTTATGGCCTCAGCAGAAAGCTGATCCTAAAATAAATTTATTTTAAATGTTTGATGACACATATTTTATTCTCCACCCAGTTTTTTTTGTTATTCTTTCTATTTTTTTTCCATTCAACTGAAGTTCAAATGACTACTTTGATCAAATTCTGTTTGAAACCTTCAAGGAAATTTCATAAACATTGCATTTTCTTTTAAAAATTATTGATAAAAAGGTTTTTTTGAGTATTTTATGTTTCATAACCAGATAAACTGAAAACAGTTTTAAATTCCACCTCACTCTTTTGGCTTTTATGCCTCAAAACAATGTAGAATTAACTGAGGTTTTATTATGCCTAATCCTGGGGATAAATGACATAATAAACTTTCAAATTCAAATCAAATAATCACAGATTAAGAATTTTATAGCCAGAACAGATCATAGAGTCTATAGCAGCCACTTAACTTTAAGGAAAAAAAGCTATAACCTTTAAATTACTTGCTCAACATTATAAAACTGATTAATATTAGAAGCTAAGTTTACTTACAAAACTCTATTATACCATGGTGTCAGTATTTGCACAAAACTGCACATGAACCTCTGTAATAATTAAAAGATGTATTTATTTGAAGGTAGTGACAGCTTTCCTAAGAGGAGCATTTAAAATAGGTAATATTCAAGTTCATTAAAAATATAAGCAATTACCCTTATTGAAAAACCAACTGTAATCTCAATTTAGAGATATTTGATGGGATAGATTATCCCTTCTTTTAATCAATGTCCTTCATATTTTTGGATATGTACCACCTTATTTGTCATGGCAGGTTAAAATTCTGTCTCAATTCCCCAAATTATGTTTCTTTTCCCCTGGAAGAGTGAATAGATGTCATTATTAGTGTTGGTGAATTTTGAAAGGTGTCTGGATGGGAATTTCCATCATGATTCACCTGGCCTCTCTGACTGCTTTAGACCTGTGCATTCACGGTGGGGCAAGAGAGGAGAAATGAGAAAACACAGGATCAGGTCTGCCACTGTGTTTCCATTAACCTGAATGGTCCCTTCACAACCTCGGAAGTGCAGAGAGTGAATGATGGCCCAAGTGGGGCAGGACAGATCGATTGCGTAATTTTTACTCACTGTTTCTTCTCTGCTCTAACTGGCTATTGATTGGATGAGCTGGAGATGGGTAGTGCCTCTGGGACCTTAGAAGACTAGGAGGAAATTCCCTCCCTCCACTCAGTAACACCTTCAGGCACTTGGAGTCATTCACTTTACAAAGGAGAGTAAAACAAAACTTAACAATGAAGTCACCTGAAGAGAAATAAATTTCATCCTTCAATGAGAAAGTGAATCAATTTAGTGCTTATTTAGCTTTCAGATCCCAATTATATATTTAAGTTTAGAAAAGTACACATTCTATGTAAGTTCGTAAAGTTTTAAATTAGTAGAGTTCTTTTTTTCTTTCTTTCTTTCTTTCCTTTTTGATCTAGTCCCTTAACAGATGTGAAAACTAAAGCCCACAGTTAGTAAACCATTTACTCCAAAACTTGGGGTAAGTTGGAGTAACCTTGGCTTTCTAATTCCCAGTCTAGCAGCCTCTATTCTTGAAAATATTTTCTTATTTCTAATAGAGAGTCACAGAGAGAGTCTCTTTTCTTGCTTTGGATCTGTTATGTCATGTTCTAACACTTAAAATTAATGTAGCCACCAATTCCCAGGAACATCCCATGGATGTCAGACTGGAGAAATGAAAAGAACCAAGGACTTTTGACATTACTGAACCAATGTGCCAATAATACAGTTTGCACTCCTTCTGGAACGTCAGCTCTCTGAGGTTAGGAATTTCCCTAAGATTTAAGAGGGTATGTGTCAAGATTTCTGTTCCTTTAGCTTCAACTCAACTAATTAAAAAGATGCTTCTTGATCTTATTCTTTCTTCCTTCTTTCCTTGCAGAGAAGGAATCACATAGGTCCCTGCTACGAATGCAAAGCATCATGTGTCTCTTGAGGAAAAGACAAGACATTGTTTATAATACTAATTCAAGAAATTCAAACTGAGGATAGCATGGTCAGATAATGTCTATGGATGAATTGAAGGGGGTCTCTGGTCTAGGTACAATAGACCAGTTCTTCAGGTATGATATTCTTCTGCTATGGAAAGACTAGAGAGATCAATTTATTGGCATTAGTAATTTAGAACAGAAAATAATGAGAGGGTCCCTGTAGTTTTGTAAGTTCTTATAGGTCAGTGATACTCACAGAACATGATTTTGTACCCTGAAAATTTGTCTTGCCTGAAGATATCTGAAAAAATTTGGATATATTTTTGTTTGACAAAAATTGGGAAAGGTGATATTGTAAAATAAGGTGGAGGACAGGGAAGCTGTAAAGCATCCTAATATGCTCAAGATTGCCCCTTCCCCAATGACAAAGAATTATACACTCAAAATGTAAATAATTCAAAAACAGAGAAACTGTTCTGTGTTCACCTGCTGCTTATATATATGGCAACAATCCCATCATTTGTAAAGACTATCTTATATTCTACCCAATGGATTATTCAATCAGACAAAAATTCCTTGAGTAAGAACTTCCTACAGTTGTTTATATTTTTTTATAGGACAGTGCCAGATCACTGGCAGATCTTTGATGTTCTTAGATTGTAGAGTAGATCACAAGATAGAGGCTTAGGGAAAAGGTCGCTGGGAGAACAAAGGCCACAATTAAATCTTGGGGACAATAGCCAGGCACAGTGGTGGACCCTGTAATCCCAGAGGCTCAGGAGGTTGAAGCAGGAGGATTGAGAGTTCAAAGCCAGCCTCAGCAAAAAGTAAGGTGCTAAGCAAATCAGTGAGACTC
Source organism: Xerus rutilus (assembly GCA_028644305.1). NCBI lineage: Eukaryota > Metazoa > Chordata > Mammalia > Rodentia > Sciuridae > Xerus > Xerus rutilus. The sequence goes on along the minus strand of CM053403.1, from coordinate 82,412,652 downwards.
TCTGTCTCTAAGTAAAATACAAAATAGGGCTGAGGATGTGGCTCAGTGGTTGAGGGCCCCTGAGTACCAAAAAAAGAAATAAATAAATCTTGGGAACCAGTAATTTGCCTCTCAAATATTAATTAATTTTTAAATTTTATGTTGGCAAATGAGAAAATTATAGTTTATTTCCCTCCTTGTAGATTGATAGATTATGTGACTAGTTTTGGCACATTGACTATGGACAGATAGCATGTAGTATTTAATTACTGGTTGAAGACTTCCCAACCCTTTTGTGCCCTAGTGCCCTGACTGCCAACCTTAAAAATAATGGAGTTCTTATCCCAATAATAAATGTGACTTGAGCAAGAGATAACTGTAGTTTGGAGTCACTGGGACTTTAGGTTGTAAGTTATTTCAGCCTAACCTAAGGGTTTTTTTTTTTTTTTTTGACAAATGTATTTATTAAAGATTTCACATGTATCATGCAGAGTTGAAAATATAATCTTTTTGAATTAAAGCTGGAATGTTAATTTAAACTAAAATCTAAGCATTTCCGTTAATAGGGGTAGGAAAAATTATGCCCAATGAATCCCCACTGTATATCAGGCAAATTTCTTGCTTTCATTTCACAGATAGTTACCAGTTATACAACTAACCAAATGCTAGGCACCAGTATAGTAGGATACTGTATTTCTGATTGACATAGTTTTTACCATGGTCACATAGAAAAGCTTGGAGTTGAAGCTTCACTAGGTGAGAGATGTTATTTGCTTTGTTCACTGTGATCAGCCTCGCATCTACTGCAGTAGCCATCACAGGGTAGGCTTTCATGAATACTAGTTGAGTAAATTAAAAAGTAATGATTTTAGCAATGCAAGTTCAGGGCACTTGAAGCTTCTGGGGCTGGGAGGACCAGTCATTATTATCATTATCAGCTGGATGAGAGAGGGGGCGTACATTTGGAAGTAGTGTTAATAAGTAAAGACTATGTCTTCAATACAGCTCCACCTTAGAGAGTGAAAAAAGCCTCAAGAGAGTTTCCACTAATTTGGAATATTCACCAAAATTTGAAAGTTTCTAAGGTGGTGAATAAATGAGTGCTTGCTACTACGGGGGCCGGAGAAAGCTGTGAGAGCTCACACCTGTGAGCTCAAAGGTAGCTTATGGGTAGGTTTCAGAGAGGGTGTTTCAGTGCTGCAGGCCACCTTTGGAGCTGCTGTGACAAGATGATACTTTAAAAAGTGACTATCCTGTATCATTATCCTGCCTCAAAACATTTACTAAACTTGGAAAACCTATTATCACTTGCAATGGTGTGCATGTGCACATTTGTCAAGCACAGATTAAAACCCATTTGATCTCTTTTGACAGAATTATATGGGTGCATCATATTCCACTTACATCTCTCGTACCATCAAATGTGCCCCACGTGGATACTGGCCCCACAGAAGATAGCTGTCAATAGTCAGTGTTACCAAGAGTCACAGCTACAGGACAGGGAGAGAGGAGAACATGTTTTTTTTTTTTTTTAAGTGTTTAATTAAATTTAAAAAAAAAACAACTCAGGATCTTAAGAACTGGAAGTTTGCTCTTCTAATGATGAAAATTATTTACAAGTTATGAAATTGAATAAAGTGGTCATCAGTGGGAGCCCCCAACTGAGGGGAAAGTGAGCGGTGTTGACCTAGTGGGTATCAGTTACTGGAAAAATAAAAATGTCTTGTATCTTACTTCAGCAAGTTGAGAATCTCAAATCCATCTAAAAGAAAAACGAATGTCTTAACTTATGAGCTGCTTACATCTAGTAGGGTGAGAAAGACAAAGATTTCAGCATGATATAAAAGCAAGGCCATGGGGATGCACTAACTGCAGGGGAGCTCAGAGTACTTAACTTAGACTGGGGGAGATAGAGGAAAATTTCCCAAGAAGACTGCACGGTGGGAACTAAAGTTTTAAGGATGAGTAAGAGTTAGCCAGGCAAAGAATGTGGAAAGTGCATTCAGGGCAGTTAAGCAGCATGAGTTAAAGCACAGAGCTGTGAAACAGCATGGTGCATGAGAAAAACAGCAAGTCATTGGATTTCAAGTGCATGAAAGTGAGAGGCAGGACATGGCAGGAGATAAGGTAAGAGAGTTAGATAGGTCATAGAGGGCTATATAATATATAATAGCAAAGTATGAGAGGTTTATAGGCACCAGGATTCTACTGAAGGGTTCCAAAGCAGGCAAGTGGTATGATCAGATCTTATTTTAGATGAAATATTAATGGTAATTTCATGGAAGATGGAGGATTGGAGGAGAGAAGTCCTCCAGGCAAAGAGGGCAGTTAGGCACCCATTGTTAAGGGTAGAAATGAACAGAATCTAAATGAAGAGAATTATGGCATGGTTTGAGGAAAGATTATAGGTATATAAATAATTTAGTAGATGAATTTAGTAGGAGATGACCTGGAGGTTGGAGTAAGAAAAAGAATTTGGTATTTTATTCTAAATTTTGTATTTACACAATTGTTTTTTTTAAAAGTAGGTTATAGTAAGATAGGAGGAACTGATGGGGAAGGATAAGTCCATGACAACCTTGAAATAGTTTTGGAGATATTTAGCAGGCAGTTGGCTACATAAGTCTGAACTTCAGTACAGGTATTAATACTAGAAAAACACACATGGGAGTCATAAACATTGGTTTATAGTTAAAACTAGATAAGTGGAAAAGGTGTTCTGGGAGAGTGTGTAGAGGGAGAATAACCAGAGATCAATATTTGAGAGAGATTTAAGGAGTGGGCAGGAGAAGAGGAAAACCTATGGGAGATTGAGAAAGACAGCAAAAAAAGGGCACGTTTCCTCCCCTAATTACAAAAGAAAGGGTGGTTGTGCTATCACCACTGTTCCAGGAAGTTGAGAAGAATGAGGGGGAAAAAAATCAGTGGATTTACATTGAGGAAGCTTTTGGTTACCCTGAGAGTTTCAGTGAAATTATAGGGACAGAATGTTATAAGAATTTCAGGAATGAATGGGAAATAAGGAAATTAGTCTCTTATTTCCAGAAACATGCCAAGGAAGAACAAAGAGAATTCTTAAGGAAATAAACAGGGTTTTGTGCCCAACAGATTCTAAATGATTTTCTCTCTTAATTATTTAATTTTGGTATGAGGAAAGGATTTTAGACAGATTATACATCTTTGAAAACTAGTGAAAAGGCCAAGAAAAAGGGAGAAGATGATGAATATTATTCAACCAGTGGGCTAAAACTCTGGAGGATGTTTAGAAAATAAGGAACAGATGTCTGGAAATAGGTCGCTCCCAAGACAGAGGAACATGATCCTCTCAGAAGGCCAGAGTGTGTACAGGAAATCTGAAGGTGAGGGGGACAACAGAGCAAATAATTTGTCTTTCATGAATTCCAATACAATAATAATATAGATGTCTAACTATTAAGAACAAGGAGTGGGTAAGAATGGGCCATGAGGATGAAGGAGGAAGAGTTGCTGTAAGAAGCTGAAAAGAGAATTCATCAAGGAGGCAACCCACTGTCAAAAGATCTGAGGAACTAACTGGGATTTGGATACTATAAGTATGTGGCCATATGCATCTTTAAATGCTGGCACTTTGATTATGGTAGAGAATGTGAATAGTAGGATTAACTCAAGACTGAAGTTTTATTGGCTAGCTGTCTCTCAAGGTAACGGAGTAAGGGATTGCAGCCATTGGTAAAAGAGTTCAAGTGATCAGATGCAGTTAGAGCAGAGGATAGAAAGATTTGGAATGTGGAACTCAGCTGAAGTGGGGAGGTGGGGTGGAACCAGGGAACTGGTTGCTCCTGTGTAGCTGTGTAGCAAGGGAAGTGGGAGAGAAAAGGATGGCAGGTTGTAGCTAAAGCAAGAGATATCAGCCCCAAAGATTCACACATGGACACATTTTTATTCAGCTTTAGTGTATGGCCATTGGCTGTGATGATATATGCATCAGCATATTTTTTGAAAGAAAACTGGATTGGGGAAGTTAAATAATTTTGCTATTTAAACAGCTAGTAGATATGAGAGATGGAATTTGATTTTGGGTCTTTGTATTCCAAAAATTCTCTATTTTCACTAAACTATATTGTCCTCTTCAATTTGGCTTCTTAAATACTGAAAAAGAGGAATGCACTTTTGTTTGTACAGGTTTGTATTATTTTATACCATAAATGGATCAATGTTATTCTGGTACTCATTTGTTCTAATTATTTTGCTCTGTTTTGTTAATAACTGGGAATATTCACATTTGCTTTCTTTGTATCTGCATGTTTGATGTGGGGACATCCTCCTTTTCATTTTAGAGACTTACAGCCTAATAACATTCTATTCATGGCACTCTGTTCAGCACACCAGTAAAGTTGGTATTGCTTTCAGGATTACATATAATTAAGTAAGAGGGTTAAGTTTTCAAAAGCAAGTAATTTTAATTCAAATTATTCAATATAGTATATATTTTTATTTTGCCAAAGGTATTGTTTAATTGGGTTACCAAAAATGCTTTTCTTGAAGAGTACTTTTCTATAAGACCATAGGCATCATGTTAATAAATCCATTCAGCTTTCTAGAAAGTTAGAATACCCCTCAGCTTAATAGCACAGGCAGAGTAGGAACTCATAAAGTTTTACTCATGAAGATGTGGGAACTTATTTTCCTTTGTAAAAAATTAGAAGTTCTTAATATCTTTGCAAATATTCACAGTTTAACTGAAATTATTTTAAAAAATAATTTCTTGGACCTGATCCCCAATTCCTTGGGTCATAGTTTGCCAAATTTTTTAGGTTTTCTTAAATTTTTGTTATTGCATTAGTTTTTAAAATTAACTTCCATACCAATATATAAAGTGTAATTTGTCTGTTACAAGTTTAAGTTTGGTCCAAATTGTGGTATTCTGGTATGTTCCAAAGATTGTCATGACATACTTTATTCTGCAATGTCTGTGTTTAGTTAATGTAGGTGTTATGATTCCAGTAAAAGTAACCCGTTAGAAAAATGTTCTAAAACCAAGCTGTTATTTATTCTTTATTTATTTTTGAGAGGATTTTCAGCCATATCACATTCTGTAATTTAAATAAACTTCTTTATCTTATAGATTAAATCATGCATAAAAAAGAAAACACACAAATATGGTTAAACCTTTAAGTATTAGGTCATTAAAAATCCATTCTTGCCTTCCTGCCCATTACTACATCTTTTTTCAGACCTGTCACCCATTTCATTTAAGCACTTAGCTCCCTTCTAATGAATGAATTGGCATTTCATATTACCTTATTATCCTATAAAACAAAATGCATACTCAATAACATTAACGGTAATTTCTCATAAAGACACATTATCGATCCGGGAGCTACCTGTAAGCATTGAAAATTGCAGCCTGCACACAGAGCCTTTCACATCTGGGCCTGAAGAATTAAAGAAAAATTAAATTTGACAGCAGTAAATTCACAGTCACAATCTAGGCCCCAATTTATATGCAAAATGAAATGCTTTATGAAAATTTCTTCTATTTTCTCACGGAGATTTGGGAAAAGATTTCACTAGATGCTTCTTTCTTTAATATTCCTCTACTTAAATATTATACTGCAGTCACTGCAGACTCTCTTTGATGTATAAATAATCAAGTTAAATTATGTGCTGCAAGGAGACTAGTGCTCTGCCATTCTTATTTTACAAAGTAATTTCTACCCTAGAGGGTCAAATTTCCCTGACAAATTCTTAATTACTATGTTGCAACAGAAGCAAAATCTATTTGTGCATAAATCCTGGGCATTCCCATGTGGCAAGTAACTAATATTACCAACCATTTCACTTGGCCTGTTCACTGAACTCCATAATTAGATAATACTTTTGATGATGGTACATTTGAAGTCTTAATCCATTTAATTTTTTATGAGATTTTTTTTATTTTAATAGGGATATGTTAGTGACCACTGCCTATTTAAAAATCATTAAAATTCTGTCCACAGCAGTAATAAAGATTAAAGATTACTAATATGGCATTCATAACCTTGCTGGTTTTCCAGAAATCCAGGGCTTAAGGTAAATGTTAAAGGTCATTTAATATGTTAGTCACTAATTATAATCCTGGGTAATAGGTTCCTTTTCTAATTATCATGGTATAAAAGTTCTATTGTTTGGGTCTGTGCTTCTGATTTTCATATTTAGCTTTTTTGGGGATGAGTAATCCTGGAATTAAGCTCCTGAACATTGATGAAAGTAGGTAATGCTTGATGATTAACGGGATAAAAGCTTATATTTGAATGCTGTGTGATATCTTGCCTTGAAGTTACTTACAAAAGATGCAGCATCTTTTTTTCTGGGACTAAGTTCAGGGAAAAGGTCATTGTAAGATTAATGCACCCATATTTTAATATCAAACTATGACAAATTTGACAACAACCTTTCCATACTCCTGCAAAACATTAAGAAGAAAGCTTAAATAACTCGAAACAAGAGGAAGACATTTCTAAAAAGTGGACTAGATTTTGTCTGTCTTTTAACTGAATAACAAAAGCACAGAATTATCCAAATCATTCAGCAATGAATCGTTTAACACACACACACACACACAAAGGTACCTGGCAAGATTGAAGAGCCACCTGAGAACATCAGTAACTCTCTTCTTAACTAAGACCACAGGCTCCTGGTAAGTGAATGGTAAGATGAACTAATTGCAATTCATCAGTGTTTTGGCCAGTAATTTTTACCAAATTCAGAGTGTCTTGTCATTTTCCATTTAAAATACATTCATTTTTAAATTATTTTATATAATTGCTTTTAAAAAATGTCCACATTTTGAGGTATTTAGTTAACATGTATCTTTCCACATTTTAAAAATAATTTGCATTATCTACTTCTTCAGTCTTATTCCTATGCACTTCATTCTTTGCATTTGTCCTTGTAGGGAATCTTTTGACAAATCACTATTAGAATATCAAAAGTGACTTCAATTGTTGGAACTTGTAAATAACCTCAAAGTATTTTATAAGAACTGTGTCAGTAGATATAGTTTGATTAATTAAAATCATAACTATTTTTGAGCATTTGCTGTGTTCCACACACATAAAAATTCCTGCCATTATGAAAAATTTCTTACACCCATGGCAAAAATACAATGAGCAAAATCAGTCTATCTATCCACCTGTCATTCATCTAGCTAATTTTAAAAGGTGAAAACAACTACAAGCCAAAGTAAAACACAGAAGAAATATATGGACTAATGATTAGAAACTGGAAAGAAGTTTGCTATTTCAATTTCAGTGATCTTAGAAAGACTCATTGGGAAAGTGTCATTTTACCAAAGACTGGTAAAGATGAGTCAAGTTCATTAAGTGCACAACAGAGCAGGTACAAAGGCTCTGAGGCATGAGCATGCTTAGTTTGTTCAAGGAACAGCATGGAAATTAGCTTGGTTGGAAAGGAATGAATGAAAGGAAAAGTATGAGGAGATACACTCAAAAACAGTTTGGGGCTCAGGTTATGCCTGACTTTAAGTGCTTGTAGAAGTGTTGATTTTTATCTGGCCTGAGGTAGAGCATATTTGAGTATTTCAAATAGGAAGTGACATCAGTCTTTTTAAATTTAGAACTGATAAGTCCAGCGTCTGGATTGAAATCTGCTAACAGGTTTACACAGATGAAGCAGAGAGACCAGTTAAGAAGTTAGAATTCATACACTCAAAACTTGACAGAAGATTGGATTGGGGGATTTTTTCATATATTGAAAGTCAATTTCTATTTACTTTGAAGTTAGAGCAAAAAGAATTTGATGCAGTTTAAGAAAAAAAAACTGTCAATAATGACACTATATTTTGGTCTTCAGTAACATGGGTATCATTTATAAATTCAGTAATAACATTTCCAGTATATTCTGTAGTCAAACACACAAATGAAGTGGATTGAAGGGAATGAAGATAGAAAACAGAAATAACTCATTATTTGAGTTTTGCTGTTAAAGGTGAGAAGAGCGTGGAGGTAGGTAGAGGGAAATACAGGCTCATGAGATTTTCTTTTTAAAATGGAAGAAATTGCCAATTGCAGTGTGTTTGCTGAGGATATGTTTATGGCATGATCCAGTAGGTGGAAAAATTAATGATCACTTGAAAAAATGATTATGTATCAAGACTTAAAAAATGAATCCTATCCAGGGTCAGAGCATCTAAATTAGTTTAGCTGGAAAGTACAATTTAACTGTGGTTAGAATTTTGCTAGAAGGTGAGAAAGTGATAGAAGGGCTTAAGACCTGACAACATTTGCATGAAAGATGTGATGTGGGAATATGGAATTTATACTGGGTGAGGAGGATAGCGAGGACAGAAGAGGTATAGACATAAGTGTCTTCAATATCTATGACAGATATTCCTTTATACTTAGTGGGGATGGAATATGTAAATGCATGAATCAATGATCCTTTACAATAAAGTGGTTTTCGTAAAAAGGAGCATGTTATGGAATGGGGCGATTATGAGAACTCATACAACCAAGGATGGAAGCACAGTAGAAAACATCAGAAAGAAGGAAAACTGGAAAAGCAACTGTAAGCAAAGAGTTCTGTGACAGAGTACTCAGAGGCATGAAAACTATGAATTATGCTTTTCCAATTAAGATCACAATATTAACACAAAAGCAGACCATAGCTGATGTCAGAGGTTGAGTTTACGCATGGCTGGTTCCATATGTCTGTGACCTGTGCAGTTGTACAGGACCCTATGCTAAGAATGACCTTGTACTTCATTTAATGCTCTGTCGTTGCAGTCTTGAAACTTTAAATAAGAACATTTTGTAGTGTTCTGCAAGATGCAGGATTAACCTCTCATCCAAAATTGGTTGGAAGCAGAGACTTAGGATTCCGCCCATATACCACAAGAGTATAAATAGGTATTACTCACATAAGGAGAATTTCTCAAAAGAACAGAACAGGCTTCCCCAAAGGTCCAAAATGGCTTGAGTGTAGGAGGGGAAAATTCTTTGTTTTTTACTGGGGTTGAAAGAGAAGACATAAAAAGTCTCTGCATAAGTGCTGAATTTGCCTGGTTTGAACTTCCCCATTTGGTGACAAGGGAGAGAGTAAGAGCTTTCCTATTGGTTTGTGTCACTATGGGATTTAAAATCCTTAGTGACTGAACATAAAAAATCAAGTCTGACTTTGTATCACAAAGCATCCCTGGGATTTCTTCTTGCACTGGCTCAACCAATGTTATATTATAGCTGGTCCTGGTTTTATGGAAGCAGACGATGAGACATGGTGTGGTGTGCAAGATGTTCATTAGGGATTAACTACTGCTAAGGGAAAGGGCAGAATTAGAAGTTGAATTGACATGCAAGACGAGAAAAGCCATTGTCATCAGCATTCCTTAGAGGGGGAATTTTACATCCTCATGGATTGTGAAACCACACGGTCCTGAAAGCTGGGGGCAAATGTTTCTCTGAAGAGCAATTTGGACAGACTCATCTCTATACCAGAAGTAAATCACTATCAATATCTTGATAGTTATATTCTGAATATAAATTAAAAGATTTGATGCTTTCTAAATAACTAAATATGAATAAGCCTGTAGTCAAGACCTCAGAGGTGCCCACATTCATTAGGTGCCAGATAGAGGATAAAATTTGTCAAAGAAGCAGCATCTAGATTTCACCTCCACCAATTATCAGATATGTGACTTACTAGATGTGAAAAGCTTGGCCTCTTTGAGTGCCAGATTTTTGTTTTTCATGAGGACAATAACAATGCCAATAAATATTTGTTCTGATGAATAAAAATTTGAAACAATGGCTCAAGGGTAAAGGTTTTATATAAGTGATAGTTTTTTTCTCCTTAAAAGTGTCAAAGTATCCATTTTGTAGTTTATACTTAGAGTAATAAAAATTCTGTGTTTTTCTGCACTGGAAGAGTTTTCAATTATTTGAGTTGATTCTAATTCTTTTTTGCTGTACTGTAAGTAAGGTTTTCTTTAAGAACAAACTTTTAGTCATGCCAGAATTTTTCATGTCCATCAATAATTACCACCTAAAATATCTGTTTTATTTAACAAATTCCGTGAACTTACAGAAAAATTGTCCATAAAAAATTAATGAAAAGTTTTTTTGTTTGTTTTAATACTTATTCTTTAGTTATAGGTGGACAGAATATCTTTATTTTATTTTTTATGTAGTGCTGAGAATCGAACACAGTGCCTCATGCATGCTAAGAGAGCATGCTACCACTGCGCTATAACCCCAGCCCGAAAATTCTTTAATTGAGCCTATTTGTTTACTCATTTCTGTGTCTTTACAAGGGATTCCTTGGAACTTACATAGGACATGAACATAATAATATTATTTCTCTCAAATACAGTGAAACTTTCAAATATAGCTTTCTGTCTAACCACTTGTTTTTAACATGTCAAATAAAACCTCTTATAGAGCTTTTTGAGGATAAATCCATGCATACTTCACAATCTCCATAACTCAAAATTTCTTATATACAAATAAGTGCACAAGGAATGTTTGAATTCTTATCCGTGTCACCATTGATAAAAGAGGGTTACAATTTTATTAGAGCATATAGTATTTCAAATACCTGGAGTACACATAGCACAAGTCTTCAGTTCAAGCTTAGTGGACTTCTTTTGTGAGTAGAAAATGAAATAAACAAACCTCTTGTTTGAATGATGAAAGTCTGAAACTTGCCCCAAATTCTCTTGCAAATCAGAGTATGTAATCTCATGATGTTTTCAGATGTTTGTAAAGAAATATCCATTTCATCATAATGTATTTTATGTTTTGTTCAGGTTCTCATTTTTCAAATGAGAAGTAGGGTTGAATGTCTAAAATTAAATGTGCTCATCACTTCACATTATTAGCTTTTTTTATAGACAGTGTTTAGTGTCACACAGGCAAACATCACCCCAATTATACAGGAATAAATTTGTCATTTTTCATCACAGAAATAGCTCAGAACACAATTGGAGAGAAAGTATGTATATTTGTATTTATATGGGATTGGAAATGCTAAATATAACTTGATAGGGACCTTTAACAGGAAACTGATTATTTTAAAACTTGATCCTGAGTCCATTTTCCTATTTACATATTTGTCTATCTTAAAACAAATGCAAACAAAGGTAATATTTAGTTCACTGACATTTTGAAGTAAGATCTTAGTTCGGTATCCAACACCACAATGCAGGGGTATTTGATAATATCCAGAAAAAAGTAGAGAAAAGCATATGACTGTTTTTCTGAATCCCTTCCTAATTTTATCCTGTTATAACAACTATGGTAGGTACAAATGCCTTATTTAATCTCCAGTTGAAAATCTCAAATGCCATACTGTTAAATTAAAATAGTAAACATTGTGTCTTTCATGAGTGTCTTTCTTATTGAAAATTCTATACCAAACTCTAATTTAAAAATGGAAAAACATATTCCCATATTTCTCTATGACCTTGCTTGGGCCTAGGGATTTCTGCCTTGACAACAGAGACACCAAGAGAGAGAGAGCCATTTAGAATGCTGGTAGATATTCAAGGGAGAGTTGGCTCGATTATCAATTTTCTCAACTTTATACTGTGGAATATATACTCTACCCCTTCATAGCTGTTAAAAAGATTTAAAGTCATGATCACGGTACTTGAAAAGAACAATGCACGTTCATTTTGGCTAATCGGCCATCTTAAAATAGACTACCATAAAAATCACTCCAGAAAAATGAGAATCTATTTTTAAATGCTTCCAGAAAAAAAAAAGACCTATCTTTCTCAGTTTATCAGCTCTTACTAAGAAGAAAAAGACTCCCAAATTCTAAATCTAATTTTAATTGTTATTTAATCATATACTTTATAACTAGATCTTAGTGAAAATATGGAATTCACTTCTCTCAAATCCTAGAAGTTTTCTTTCTTCTTGTCTTTTTCTCTAAGGCACTTATAGCCAAGTCTTTGGACAATTTATATCACAACAACTTCAAGTCTTTCTTAAAGTGCAGATACCTGCAGATAATACCTGGAGGGTATTAAAAAAAATACCAGTTAGATAAAATAGATACTGGTAGATAAAAAAAAATCTACCAGTTCAGTTTATTTTAAATATTTTCTTTTCTTTTACAGAAAGCTAATGATCTAATAGGTACTAATTTTGATACAAATTTGTCCTAATCATGACTTTGACCTAACCCTCTCATTATCATAATTATAATTCTATCTTAAATTCTCATTAAAAAAAAACTCACCTCTCTAAACAATGCATCATTCATTTATTATATCAGCACAGAATTAGAACTTTATCGTGATTTCCCCAAAATAGTCATTCACCATATGGATCTACAAAATCATTCAACAAATTCGATTTGTATCTATTGAGGACTTTTATCTATTGTTTCATACATTGAGGATATGACAGAAAAACAAATAATAATCAGTTGCCTCATGGAGTTTCTTTTAAAATATAAATAAATAATCAAGCTGTATGTACAGGAAGGTAATACAATGTGCTAAGGTGAGTAGGGGTGCCAGAGGGAGTTGCAAAGAGAAACAGGGCAGCTGTCAATCAGAAGCATGATTCATGTGCTTGAAATGGAAAGAAGGAGGGAAGAGAGCAACAGGAGAAGTGGTTAGGAAGGGAGTGAGAGGCCAACTTGTATAGGGCATTGGGTGAGGAGCAGGAGCACTGCAGGTTTTGAAACAAAATAATGACCTGCTTGCAAGTTTCATAATTTGAAAAACCCCATCTACTCTTAACAATGCCAAAATTTACAAACTCACCAGATTAACTCTTCTAGTCCTCATGCTTTTAGTCAAAGGATCCCTGAAATCTCTACTTGGAGGTTGGATGTGTAATGTTTCTAAAAGTTAAACTATCCAAGGCTCATCTCCTGAGTTAAAGCTTTTTTGGAAAGTAAAGTTTGATGATATGTGCTCTCTGAGCAGAATGCAGGCTATCTCTGGAGTCAGTTTTTTTTCAGAATCTTTAGCTCTTCTTTTAAAGGAAATTTTACCAAGAATGAGCATGGGAAGGTATGTGGAAAGAACATAGCCTGGCAAATTCAGTTCTTTGGTCATGGATCACAAGAGGTTTTATGGGGTCTGGTCCTTTTATGACCAAAAGACCTGACAAGAACAGCTAAGAGGAGGAAATGTTTATTTTGGCCCATGGTTTACGAGTTTCAGTCCTTGGTTGGCAGACTCCCCAGGTCTTGGCTGGAGGTGAGGCAGAACAACATGGCGGGAAGGTGTGGCAGAGGAAAGCAGCTGTGACATGGCAACCAGGAAGCATAGAGAGAGCTCTGCTCACCAGGAACAAAACATAACCCTGAAGCCATGCCACCAGGGACCCATCCCATCTAGTGATGCCCCACCTGCCCACAGTCACCACCCAGTTAATCCTATTTAATGTATTAATCCACTAATTAGGTTAAAGGTTCTATAGACTAACCATTTTGCCTTGAACATTCCTGCATTGTCTCACACATGAAATTTTGAGTGACCCATTATATCTAAACCATGACAATTGCCTGGAGAAAAAACAGGTCTTGGGTGTAAGTATGATCTCTGGGCTTTTAGATTTATAGCTACAGTCTCTTTTTCCTTCTTTTTTGTCACCTTTCCATTTTTCTTTATTGCTTCCACCCTTCTTCACATTATTTAGCTAACAAACTATTTGCCAATTTCTGCCATTCATTTAGCTTACTTTTAATTGATGGATTAAATTTGAATACTTGCTTATATATGTTTCTTTTGTATTGATGCTTTATAATCTATATTATTAGCAACATTATTCCTACTGAAACTTTGATACAATCTGCCAAATCTTTCAGGGCAAGAAAGATGTTTTCTGAATTTACTCAGGTAGTCAGATGTTCTATTTGCAGTTTTATTTTTTATTCTGGATGGCATGGTAACAGATTTATGATAACTTACACCTCACTTATTTCTCTTTAACTCAGTGGAATTTTTCAATGCTTATAAAAACCAAATGCAGGATGCACAAAAGAAAGCACATTTTATGACACAAACCACCTTACCCTGATTTGTCTGATGCTATTAATAGCAGTATTATAACACTTCAAAAATTTAAGTATCTGAGGACTTTTTAAATTGGATAAAACTAATCAAACTCCTTTAGCATCAAATGTATATGAACAACAACATATAACAATAATGTGTGCAAAAATGTCCTATTATCAATGCAATATATTAATTCTATTCAAAATGTATGGATAGACAAACTTTAGAATTATTTCCATTCTAATTGTTTAAAATATATTTTAAAAAGCAAAGGTAAAAACCCAGCTGTCCAGAATTCTCAGTTCTAAGAATAAATCATTTCCACAGTATTATCTTGCCTCTGACTACAGATTAAATTTGCTAGTAACTTAAATAATAAAATTCAATTCAAATATTCAGAGACATGTCCACATTTATTATTTCAACTGTTTAATTTTCCTCAGGGTGCATGTATTAATTAATTAATGTGGTGCCCTTCCTATGTGATGACTTGCTTAAAAAGGTAGAATTATTAATAAAGAATATTTCCCTTGCTTTAGCATACTTAGGGCAAAGACCAAATGCTTGAGACATTTAAACTTATTTTAGTCTATGACAAGCCTGAAAAGAGCAGGAAATGTCCCCGATAGCCCATGTAAGATAAAGTAGTGACCCAAAACCTGGATGCATACACACAGAATTTTCAAAAGTCCAGTTCATTTTAACATTGAGATAAAAAAAGAGAAAAAGATAACATAATAATTATTAGTAATAACAAGTATAGTAGAATCAGGGTTTCAGAATGAATATGAATGACACAAAATCATCTAATATAAGAAAAAGTTCTGTAGAGAATATCATGCTAAGGGAAATAAGCCAATCCTCCAAAAACCAAAAGCTGAATGTTTTCTCTGATAAGCAGATACTGATCCATAGTGGGGCAGGGGGTTAGAGAAGAATGAAGAAACTTTGGTTTGTATAGGGGGGAGGGAGGGGAGAGGTGGGACTGTGGAGATGGGAAGGACGGTAGAATGAGACAGACATTATTACCTATATACATGTATGATTACACTACTGGAGTGACTCTGCACCATGTACAGCCAGGAATGACAAATTGTGTTCTATTTGTGTACAATATGTCAAAATGCATCCTATAAAATAAATAAATAAATAAATGGAAAGTTTCTGGCTTAATCTGAAAAATAATTCTGATGTTCAAGAGAATCATATATTTCATTAAAATGTGTTCATAACAGTAAGAACAGGATTTTCTTTAGTAATTTATAATGAACTGTTGACTTTCACATATTATTCTTGTGGACTGAAATCATCTTGCTTTGAAAAATTTTAGAACTAGTGATTTGGGGTCACATATCTTTTATGGTCCATCACTTTAACTCTGAATGTTCTTCATACTTTCATTTGTGCTCCAACAGATACAAGCAGTAGGTATTGTAGGTACAGTATATCAAAGAAAATGTAATATAATATTAATATATTATTAAACAATTGCATTGTAAAATTTAATTTTAAATACATACAACATGGAAGGTGCCTACAAAGGCAGAAGTGTAGGGCTTACCACAGTTATAATCCAGCCCTGGATTGTGAATCAAATCACGCAATTCAAGTCCCATATATACTCAATTACCAATGAAGGGAAATTCCCTACCCCTTTTCCTGGAAGAAAAGTTAAACTCTTTTTCTTTGAGTTCCTAAGGAAAGGAAGAGGTGAAACTAGATTTTGAGACTCTTTTTTTTATTTTTCTTATGTTTCAGAAAGCTTTCATATGTAGGAACTTTGTCTTGTAAGCTGTGGAGACAGGAGGAAATTGACTCCTTCTGTGGTGGAGAGAAAGCAAAAGCAACGTGGAATATGCAAAGAACATGATTCAGACGCGTCTAAGATAATATTTCAGCTCTAGTGATCTTAGGTGCATAACTTTCAATGAGCTCCAAAATATCTCTATGCTGCCTTTCCTCGGTTACACACAAAAAGAGTGCTCTGATGTGTAACAAACAGGATTGTTATGATAATTAGTAGACAACCCCCAAATCCAAAAAGGCTTTTTTTTTCTCAATGTCTTCATAGCAAAAAATGCCACCACTATTCTGAATGCATACAGAAGAAAAACCTTTAGTCTGACCCCTGAACCTCATCTTGTGTCTCATCTCTAATCCACCATCATCTCTTGTCAAAAGACTACTGACTTGTCTAGCCCACCGATATCTCCCTTCTGGACTACCTTATTCCTTGTAAAATATTTCCCCCTTTGTTGACTTTTTTAAAAAAAATCTTATAATCCGTATACCATGTGACAGCCAGCAGAGTGGTCTTGCAAAGTGGAAATAAAATCATAACATCACCAATGTTTCCACTAAACAGACTACACAATAGCTGTATTAAATTGGCCTTCAAGACATTCCATGAGATGGTCCCTTTCTTCCTGATTTAATTTCCCAATTTTCTAGCACAAGAGCTTTTGGACTTATTTAAAATGCAATTTTATTTTAAAATAGTTTTAGAATTACAGAAAGGTTGCAAAACAAGACAATTCCCAAGTATTCCATACCTCATTCCTTCCAGTACTGATGTTTTGCATTTCACATTTGTCCTTATTAATGAACCAACGTTGATACATTACAGTTAAATAAAGTTCATAATTTATTCAGATGTCCTTAATTTTTACTTAATGCCCTCTTTCTGCTCCAGGATATCATCCAGGATTCTATATTACATTAGATATGTCTAGGCATTTACTGGTATGAGAGTTTGTCTGACTTAGTTTGCTTTTATGACCTTGAAGATTTTGTGGATTATTGGTTAAGCATATGGCAGAATGTTTCTTAATTGTGATTTGTCTGATATTTTTCTTTTGGCTAGACTGGAATGAAGGATTTTGAGAGAAAGAATAGAGATAAATGTCATTATCATCATATCACATCCAAGGTATCTTATATCAGCACACTATACCATCATTGATGTTGATCACAATTACCTTGCTAAGGTAGTGTTTTCCAGTTTCCTCTACTGTAATTTTAAGCTACCTACTCATTTCCAAATGGCATTCTTAGGAAGTAAATCATAATGTACACTTCACATTTAAAGAGTAGGGAGTTATGTTCAAAACCCTTAAATGTGAATTATCTATATAAAGTATTTGGAATTCCTGATGGAATATTTGTCTAGTCTCCATTTATTTACCCCATTCATTTATGTCAGTATGGGTTTAGGGATATTTATCCTACATTTTAGATTATAATTCAAAACCATTTTATCTGCAGTTTATATTGTTTCATAACTGGCTATCAGGGACTTTTTCAGTTGAGCCCTATATCCCTTTTACATACCTCCATGTTGCTGTTCTACTGCTGTGTTATTTGTTAGCATTTACTTCTTTACATCCCAGAACTACAAGAGGCTCTGGGCTCCCCTTATATATTCCCTGCCACAATCCTAGAAGCAGCTGGCACTCCAAGCAACTGATGTTGTAGCTCTCAGTTTTAGGCTCAAGACCTGAGAAACTAGGGGGATACAGGTAAAAGTCCCAGAGTCCAAAGACCTGGGAGTTTGATGTTTAAGAAGAGAAGGATGTCTCAGCTCCAGAAAAGAGAGAAAAAAACTTTTCCCTCCCCTGCCTTTTCATTCTATTTGTATCCTCAATCTTTTGGATGGCACACACCCACATTGAGTGAAGGCAGATCTTCCATACTGAATCCCCTTATTAACATGTCACTCTCTGCCAGAAATGCCCTTACAGATAGACAAGAAATAATGCTTTGTAGTGCCAGGCTATCTCTTAATCTAATAAAGAAGACCCTTAAGATTAATGCCATCAGCTAACTTATTTTGAGCCCTTTAATCCTAGACCGAACTACTAGTTTACAGGGTATTGACTTCCTGAGTTCTTCAGTTTGCAGATGGTGCATTATAAGACTTCTCAGCCTCCATAATCCTGCAGGTTGATTCTGTCAGTAAAATCCTCTCTCACCTATCATATCCATTGATCTATCTATTCTCTCTCTACCTTACCGGTTTTATTGCTTAGAAGAAATAAAAAATGTATACACTTTAAGGATTATTATATCTTCTTGAAAAATTGGTCCCTTTATTATTAACTAATGACCTTCTTTATCCCCAGTAATCTTCCTGTTATGAAGTCAAATTTGTTAAAAATAAATATAGCCACACTTTTATTTTGATTACTACAATATGTTACATCTTTCTCCATCATTTACTTTACATCTCTCTGGATCTTTATACTTCAAATGCATTTTCTTTTGTTTTTGGTTTTTGCCATGCTGGGACTGAAGCCCCTGCAAGCCAAGCAAGTGCTCTACCACTGAGCTACAATCCTCATTTCTAAAATAAGTTTTATAGACAACATGTTGTTGAGTCTTGTTATTTTATTCAATCTAACAATATTATTCTTTCCATTGGTGTTTTTAGACCTTTCATGTCACAATGGTCATTTATATAGTTGATGTATATATAACATGCCATTAACAGTTATATTTAATATATTTGTTCTTTACTCTTCTTTTCTCACTCATTGCTTTCTTTAGTTTTAATTGAACATTTTGAATGAGTTCTTTTAATCTTGGATTAGCCTATAATTTATGCTGCATAAATGTGTTTAATAGTTGCCATAGTATTTTAGATATACAATACATCCCACCTTCAAATTAGATGTCAATACTTCACATGTAGTGTGGACACTGAACAGAAGAGTGTTCCTAGTTCTTTCCTTTTATCCCTTGTGATACTAATGCCATTTATTTCACTTAACCATGTGCTATGATTGTCCAATACACTTATTTTTATTACTTCAAACTGTTACATTTAAATTAACAAGTGTTGTATAATTGTACCTTTGTTTGATCCTTCTCTGAAGCTCTTCATTTCCTTGTGTCGTCCAAGTCACCGACCTGTGATATCTTCTTTCCAAAAAAGAACTTTTGACATTTCTTCTCAGGAACGGTCTGCTGCCAGTGAATTTCCTGTATTTATTTCTCCATCATTTTGCAGAATAATTTTTGTATATAGAATTCTAAATTGGTGAGTTTTTCCCAAACCTTAAATTATTTTACTCTATTCTACTTTTAATCGCATTATTTTTAGTGTGCCTTCCCCCAGTTGTTATCCTTGGTTTTCTACAGTTAAAGTGGTGCTTTTTTTTTTCTTTTGTATTCCTTCAAGATTTTTTTTTTCATTTTTTTTCCTTCTTTAGTTTGAATATGATATGTCTAGGTATATTTTGTTTGACTCAGGTACATTGGTATTTGACTTGATTGGTGTTCTCTGAACTTCCTTGCTCTGTGGTTCAGGGGCTATCACTAATTTTAAAAAGTCTTGGCCATTATTATTGGAAATATTTATTTTGCTCTTCCTACCTTTCATTCTCCTTCTGACATTCTAATTATGCAGAGTTGGATATTTTTATATTTCCTACATTTTCTGGATGTCCTGTTCTGATATTTCATTCTTTTAACTCTTTGCATTTCATATTGGGAAATTTCTATTTTTCTGTCTTCAAGTTCAGTGATCCCTCAGTTGTGTATGGCCTACTTATCCACACAAAGAAGACATTCATTTGTGCTACTGATGATTTTGTTGTTTATTTTGTTTTTGTCACTTGTTTGTACTGGGGATTGAACCCAGCAATACTATTCCACTGAACTACATCTCCAGCCTTTTGAACTACATCTATATTTATTTGAAGACAGGTTTTACTAAGTTGCTGAGGCTGGCCTTGAACTTGTAGTCTTCATGCCTTAGCCTCTCAAGTTACTAGTATTACAAGTGTGTGCCAACAGGCCAGGCATGTTACTATATTTTTGTAGTATATCTTTTGATTCTTTCTTAGTGTTTCTACCTCTCTGTTTATATTACAAATATTTATGTGCATGTTATTTATTTTCTCCATTAGCAACTGTTACATATTAATTTTATTTATTTTAAATCCCCTACCTGATACTTTGAATATAGGTGTCATCCAAATCTAGTTCTGATAATTGTGTGTTTTTCTTGTCTTTTGGCAAGACTTGTAACTTTTCATTGAAAAACATAAATTTTGAAGTGAATAAAAGTAACTGAGATAAAGAAGTGTTCAGTGTGAAAATTTATATTAATCTAAGAAGTGAGCTATTTTTTTTTTGGTACCAAGGGTTGAACTCAGGGGCACTGAACTACTGAGGCACATCCTCAGCCCCATTTTGTATTTTTTACAATTTATTTGTTCTATTTACATTTACATGGTAGCAGAGTGCAATTTGACTCATTGTACACAGATGGAAGATAACATTTCATTTCTCTGGTTGTATGTGATATGAAATCACAACATACATGCAGTCATACATAAAGCTTGGGCTATGTTGTCCATCATATTCCACCACCTATACTGTCCTCATGTCCCCTCCACCCTTACACCTCTGTGAACAGAGTTCCTCCATTGTCCCTGAGTCATCCGCCCTATTATGGATCAGCATTCACTTATCAACGAGAACATTCGGCATTTGGTTTTCTGAGATTGGCTTACTTCACTTAGCATGATATTCTCCAACTCCATCCATTTACCTGCAAATGCCATAATTTTATTCTCTTTTATTGATGAGTAATATTCCATTGTGCATATATACTGTAGTTTCTTTATCCATTCATCTGTCGAAGGGCATCTAGGTTGGTTCCACGGTTTATTGTGAATTGAGCTGCTATAAACATTGAAGTGGCTGCGTCACTGTAGTATGCTGTTTTTAAGTCTCCTGGGTATATACCAAAGAGTGGGATAGCTGGGTCAAATGGTGGTTCCATTCCAAGTTTTCTAAGGAATCTCCATACTTCTTTCCAGATTGGTTGTACCAATTTGCAGTTCCACCAGCAATGTATGAGCCTGCCTTTTTCCCCACAACCTCACCAACACTTATTGTTGTTTGTATTCTTGATAATTGCCGTTCTGACTGGTGTGAGATGAAATCTTAGGGTAGTTTTGATTTGCATTTCTCTGATTGCTGGAGATGTTGAACATTTTTTCATATGTCTGTTGATCGATTGTATTTCTTCTTCTGTGAAGTTTCTGTTCAGCCCATTTTGTATTTTATTTAGAGACAACGCTCACTGAGTTGCTTAGCACCTTGCTTTATGCTGAGACTGGTTTTGAATTCATGATCCTCCTGCCTCAACCTCCTAAACTGCTGGGATTACAGGTGTGCACCACTGCACCTAATTGAAGTGGGCTATTTTTAACATTTGCTATAACTATAGGTACAGCTTCAGATTCCCTCAGTGCCCTTGCATTTCTCTCCAGTCTTGACTTCCAGAATTACTTTTTGATCCAACAGAGTCTGTGTTTTGTATCTTCTCCAAATGCAATTCATTATTACATTGAAGTCCTTTTGATGTTTTTTGGTAAAGGGTACTTTCCATAATCTAATAACTGAATCTTGGTCTTTTCCAGAGTCTGTGTCACTGGGGTGTGAAGTGCCCAAATTTCTCCATTGCTATAGCTTGATTTCCCCTGGTCCCTACTCCTTTCTTTGGCTGCAGAGTTTGCCATCTGTTTACGTGAATCCCTGAATCTTGTTGGCTATGTTATGTTCCCTCTACATTATACAAGATGCCTGGAGAGGACCTGAGTGGGAAGGAATTTGTTTCCTTTGCTAGAATAAGACTTAAACATTCAGCTTTAACAAGGTACATTTCTCCAGCGTTGGAGCAGGAGATCTCAGAGGATGTTACAGTTGTTATCTTCCTCTCCTCCATATGTCAAAGCCAGTGACAGTCCCTAGAAGAAGCCATGGAACCTTGATGATTTCTCTACAGAGGTATTCTCCTGAATTTTCTCACTTTCTTGCTGGTTCACACTTAGCCTCCAGCATTTATCAAGGTCACTATTTAAGTGTCTCCATGACTTTATCATCCACCACTTTTGCTCCAGGTAAGCAAATCGTGAGTGTCATTTTTCTGTAGATGCCTGTCACCCCAGATTTCAGGGTGTCATTTTGCCAAGAATTTCAATTCTCTGATGGATCCAAGAAAAGTTATTGGCTTTCAGCTCATTAAAATTGTTCTTATTGTCAGGATGAGAATCTCAACTTCAAAGTTCTTCACATGTTGAAGTTCAAACTGGAATACATGGTTATATCAGCAAATCTGAAATGGTACTGTTGATCATCAAATGATATATGGAGAAAGACTAAGATTGAATAATTGAAGAAGCCTTAACTTTACCTTTTAACAAAAAACTAATGAGTACCTATTTCACAATGTTGCTGTGATAGCTACATAACACAATAACTACAAAACACCTCCAGTAATACTTGGCAAATTATAATTAGTTATTATTTTTCTTTACCCCACAAACTCAGTAAGGGATAGAGCTATTCTGTTTTCACTAAACAAAGGCTGCAAATTTTCATAAGTTAACATCTTTCCAGTGTTAGAGACATATGTTGAGAGTACTCCAAATAAAATACATCAACATTTATCACAATTTGTATTTACAATACTTCTTTATTAAGTGTTTTATGAGGGGAGATATGACATCATCAAACAAAGAAAACCATTTCTTCATGAACAATCAAAGGAAGATTATGTTTTATGTTTCTTTATATTTTATCCATTTCAAGTATGGACAACTTAAATAACATATGCAGAATTCCTTGTCTACTGGGAATCAAAATACTTGAATAGCATACATATTAAAAACATTAGGACAGCCCTGCATCAATTAATAGAAAATTGTGAGCTTTCTTTATGGTTCAAATTAACTTTGAAATAAAGTCATAGATTTCAAAGATATTATTTTAGAAGACTAGTTGAATTAATTTGGGAATTTGAGAACTTAGGAAGAGACTATGAATTCATAATTTCATGCCAAATTATTTAGTAAATTTACTTTGGAAAGCATGGGAATTATTCTTCCTTCATTGTTCCACCTATCCTTGCCTTCACTCATCTTTCAGTGTTATTTCTCTTGACTTAAACTGAACATCTATAATTCTTAAAACAATTATTAAGACTATTCAGTAAGGAAACCTGACAACATTATTTCCGTAAGTGAGTTGATCAAGATCACATCTGTAGCAGTTTCACTTATTAAAAACAGTAGTGTTACTGATAAAAATACAGTGAGTTATAAGTCATAAGGCATATCTCCTTTATTATCTTATCATTGAGTTGATACTATCTTTTGTATTTGAGCTGTTGCGAATTAAGGTATCTTTTCAAATAAATGCTTAAGACCTGAGTTAGCACAAAACTACACATCTGCATTAATTCTCATATGGTATCTGCATGTGTGGGTGAAGGTGTGATTAAGAGAGAGGGTTAGTCCTAATAAGAAAGAAATTGGAAATATAAGGTGCAAAAAAATTGTGATATTGGTAATTACCTTTTCCTTCAACACAATTATCCTCCAACTTCCAACCTTATAACCCATAGCCTCGGTGAACTAACACTGGCTCTCTGGCTTTTACTTCCAAAGAGATAAAAGAAATGGGGGTACTTTTCTATATAACTCATTGCAATTGTAAAAGTTGACTTTATAATTCTTAAGGGATTTAACTAAGGCTTTAATATTGAAAAATTTTCATCAAAATTATATATATATTGATATTCAACCTTAAGTTTAAATATACAAATTTCTAGATACTTTTAATGTGAAAATATTATCAAATCAAAAATATAGTGGAAAAATGAAGTGATACTTTTAATTGCATGTATTTTCATTTTAATATTAAATTGAATAGATATTTTTTCATAATGAAAACATTTAGTGATCACTAAAAAATGAGCAAATGTTGAAAATACAAAAATCAAAAATATGCTTATAAAACTTGGGTATGTTTATACAAGCATTTACATACGTAGATTTATGTAAACATATGTACATGTGAATACCTATGCCGGTACATTCACCTGCACATGAACAAAAACATGGATGTATGAATGTGAATATATCCATATATATGTACATAGACTTTCTACATATATACATGTATGTGTATCATGTATTTTAAAATAGATATTAGAAGAAAAATGAATCATTATTTTTCACACTGGACTCCATAGTGACAAATATTATGAGCCTTTTTTGGTGTCTATGACCATAGACTCTGGGTGATCTTTTCTAAATGCTGTATAAGTAGACATACATACCATTTTTAATATATAATAGCTTGTGATTGGGTTATTGAGGTTTCACACAATTGTTTCCTATTCAATTCTTTGGGGAACAGTATAGTAATTGCATATTCTATAGCTGTATAAGTATGGTTTTGATATAACCCCATAATAGTTAAGATTTCTGAATTTCATAGAGTCTTCATTTTTAAAGTTTAAAAATTGTACCTATGTTAAACAAAGGTATAGATTGTGTAGTTTTAATTATAGTCCTCATGTTATGCAAATATGCACTTATGAGAAATTGTTGAATTTAAAAACATTTTAATTTCAACCTAATTTCAACACACTTTTTTTTTTTTTTGGTACCAGGGACTGAACTCACTCAGGGTACTCGACTACTAAGCCACACATCCTCAGCCCTATTTTGTGTTTTATTTAGAGACAGGGCCTCATTGAGTTGTTTAGCGCCTTGCCATTGCTGAGGCTGGCTTTGAACTCACGATTCTCCTGTCTCAGCCTCCCAAACTGCTGGGATTACAGGCATGCACCACTATGCCCAGATCAACACACTTTTAATATAGATGTCCATTCTTTAGAAAATGATAAGTGATAGGGTCTTGTACACAGACATGCATACACATGCATGCACATCCACATATATTTCCAGTCTCAAATAGCATTTATGACACATTTTTTTACCTTATGTGAGATACTTTATTTTGTGAGATACGATAGTGACTTTATAGATCTCTCAAATACTCATTGACTATATAACAAAGTTATTGTTGGGGCTTGACTCCTTAGTGGTCAACTAGGCTCATTCTTCAGTTCTGTGATTTTCTACCAATTTATCAATGAAGTATTTTGGTTTGGGAGGTCTCAATAAAATTATAGATTGCTGACCCTCATGGATCTTTGTGATTGATCTAAAACTCTAAAATTTTGTCTTAGAATGCCACAAATGTAATATGTATATTTTGTTCCTTTTATTTTATTAATATCAAATAAAAAATGTTCATTCTCTCATCAAACATCATTTAAATAGGAGAAAAATGGACCACTCTTCAGTTATAATTTTATTTTCTTATAGAAATAAATATGAAGATTCTCAAATACAAATAAATAAATAAATATTAAAAAACTGTGTTCAAGGTGTAGACTTGAAGACTCATAATATCCAAAATTATAGAGTACTACAGTGCTTAATTGTAAAAAGCATTTTTCTTTACATCTTAGACCTTTAATAAGGAATATCATCTTTTCTAATTTAAATTCTTTTTAAAAAATCTCAACATCTTGAACCATAAAAACAGGACTGCATTTCATAAAGGTTACATTTGTTTTCATATCTGGCGTAGAATTAAATCAATAGTTATATTTGAAAGAACAAAAGTTGGCTAGTATATTCCACTGGGTGAAGGAAAAGAAGATACTGCAAGGTAAAAGTAGATGTTAACACACTAATGATCATTTTTTAATAACAGAAAGACCTTTCAGTGAAAAAATACCAATATATTTTTTTCATTGCTGTCTTCTCTTTCAGCTAACCTTTGAATGAGAGAAACTTCTGCTGATGTCAAATGACCACAAGGATATTAACAACTGGACTTGGAGCCTGTCGGCCGCTGTTGGCAATGTCTCCTTTACCAAGCCAGCTTTCTTCACTACTGCCACTGACCTTGCAAACAGCTCCGACAAAGGTCGGAATGGATTCATTGATCAGCTAGACCAAGCATATGACAGTCTGTGCCTTAATTGAATCCCAAAAGGGGGCAGACTGGGTTTTTATTACAGAGGCCAGCCGATAGCACTCATTAAAAGCTCCACAGACTGTGTGGTTTACTAATTAGTTTATTATACAGACACCTTGACGATGGGCAAAGTTGTCATTTTGCCCTTTATCGCACAGGGGATGTTGTTAAAAGTTTAATCAGCTAACACTGACCAAGTTAGCTTGGCAGGCTGTGGATGGTCATTACTGAGGTCACTCCTGCTGTAGCAATTCTGACAGGGTCACAGCATGAACTTACAATAAAGAGAGTGTTACATAAGGTAAGAGCGCACCTGAAGGGGACCCCAGAAAAGAGATGTGCTCTGCGGGGAGTAGGAAACAGATGGGCTGTTAGGACAAGTGAATCCTTTTAAAGTTTATCTCTGCTTGCCCTGTTTTACATATGCTTTCTTAAAAGATGTGGCATACAACAATCTTTTTGATATGTTCATCAGAAATAAGATTGCAAACATATTTGTGTGTGTGTGTGTGTGTGTGTGTGTGTGTGTGTTGGATTTTGGGCCAAATGTAGAGTCTTCTGATAAAAACTACTCCCTTGTTTTATATTTAAATTTTACATATTTTCAGAGAAATTGGTAAGATATTTTGGATGTTTAAACTTGCTCTAAATAGACTAAAGATGGTGTCCTATTGTGGGATATTATTATATTATTATTACTCCGAAAAATCATTTAGTTCCCTGGCCAATCCTATAAGAAAGTTTTCTAAGTTACCAACCTTGTCCCATTTAAACCTGAGGGGAGTTTTAAACTTATATTTCTAATTGATGCCTTTAAAATTGTGTACTATCCAAGGAAAATGTTCTTGTTGTCCTTAAGCAAGTGTATGGAGTGAAGTAGAAGTGAACTTACTTTATGCATTGGGTGAGACTCAATGGAGGAATGTAATTTGTTAAAGTCATCAATAAACTCAAAATATAGGTAATTCCAAAAGAAATAAAATAGTCTTCTCTCGATGCCCAACTTTTTTCTGCCTTAATGATTCCATTTCATATTCGGGTCATGTGGTCAACCTAATTCAGTTGTTAATCTATCTCCAAATAATGTTTTTCATTCCATGATTTTGATTTTTGAGTTTTTGGACAGAACCCTGGTAAGATTACACTTTACAAATTATCTGCTTATGTATTTTAATAATGATTTTGAGCTCTATGGATGATTTACTGAGGTGCAGATGACCAGTTTAAAAAGAGTTATCTATATTTTATCTGTGTGTTATCCTAGAATATTCAAATCTCTAGAGATCTGCATAAACCCTAAATTTAGTTCCAGGTCATACAATTGCACTGATCCAGACCTGATCCTTTGAAATTGAGGCTTTTAGTAGTATACAACCTTATATTTTTTTCAGCATTAGTTATCATATCTGCTGTATTATCTGAAGGCTTTGTGATAGTAAATCCATATGGGTTAAACAGGATAAGAATGTGTTCAAACTACACATTTATTTTTGATGCAACAAACTTTTATTTTGACTATGTCATGAAAAATAATATGCAACACTGAAAGGCATCTACCCTGGAGATTAAAATAGAATTTAATAGATGTGTGATCACATTGAAAACTTTATGAAAAGTGAAGAAATATTCTGTATTGCATTCAAATAGCAGAAGGAAATTTAGTAAGCATTGTGTATTATCCAAATTAGAACTGATTCAAAAATCCAAGTTTACCACTGAAGCTAGCTCTAAGGTTTTTAAAAAGAAGACATCTTTAGGGGTTCACACTTCTTGGTAGTTTTGAGGAAGCTTCCAAAGGAGATGGTGTGCTCCATCTACCTTCATTATTAAATCACATTGGAAGAAAAAATATCCTGCTCATCAGTGGAATTAAAAGAACACTGGTATTGTGTACAATTCTCTCCACATACTTAAAGAAAGTTGGAGAAAATTTCTAGTAAGATAATCTGACAGAGCATCTCAACAGCATCATATTATTTCACATACTGCCACAAATTTTTACATCAAAGATTGATAGATTTAAATATTAAGTATGAAAGCTTTTGTATATCATGAGAAAATTTAACAAAAGTAAGAAGTAACATTATAGGTTGTTTAAGGCTACACACAAATCTTATACAACACACGAGTCTTATAAAGGTTAAATATCAAGAATGCATAAGCAATTCCTGTAAATTATTAGGAAAAGGGACACATAATGTTGGAAGAATGCACAAAGGTCTATTGAAGAATATTAAATAGAACTTGAAGACATGGAACCAAAAATGTAAATATATATTAAAATGTTCAAACTTATTTGTAATTAGGAAAATGCAAGACTAATTTATACACATTTTCATTGACAAAAATATTTAATACTGGCATTCACAAAGTTAAAAGAGAACATGGATATGTATATTAACACCACTTTTTAAAAATTATGACATCATATAAAATTGAGCATTCACATTCTCTATTTCTAGGAATTCTTCTCCCAAATATATACCCCATAGAATTTTTGCATCTGTGCATCAGTCATGCACAAGACATTCCATGGTACATCCATGGCTTCTTATTCATTCAACAGTAAGCAAACAACTCAACTGACAGACAGACATACAAATAAAAGTAGACCATATATAGCCAATAATTGGTAGGCAAAAGGTACATGTAGTATAAAAAAAGCAAAAGAGAAAATCAAAATTTAAAAAAAAATGCATTCACCTACAGTAAAGAAGAAACTGAAAACCATAGCATGAGGTGGTACTGGAGCTTCCTGGGTAGGGATGAGGAATTCTGATGCTGGTAACCTAGGCAGTTGGTTTTTATGTTCACTCAAGGTCAGGGAAAAAGGCCTTAGGCCAGGTAAGTTAGAATGGATGCTGCCTTCAGAGAAGTAAAGGATGCCAATAGTGAAAAGATGAACCAAGAGCTCTGGTAGGGAAATCTAAAACTTCTAGATGAAAAAGAATATTTTTTTCCAGAGAAGTTTAACTAACACCCCAATCCTAAAGATGGGCTGAAGTCTTTATTGTCTATATTGTCTGTGTATTCTGGAAGGACCCATTCCAATAATTAACATTATAAAAAAAAAAAACTTAGGTCAGCATTACTTCTACAAGCAAATTCTATACAATTCTTTGGAAAATATTCCTAGCACAAACCATAGGAGTTTTTCCTTCTCCAGAGGAAAAGATCAAACCTCACAAAAACTAACTCACTAGTATATACTTATAAACATACATATATTCACATGTGTATATTTTGCAACTTTGAAAGACTTTTACACTATGAAATAGAAAAAGACTAAATTCACAAATTGATCTTGTTCTAAGGATATTTTTTAAAATGCAACTGTGATTAAAGTGAATAAAATATTAAACAAAATATACACAATAAATAAAGATAAAATAGAAAAAACGTGATCTGCATTGCCAGTGCAGTGGCATTCACCTGTAATCTCAGCAGCTTTGGAGGCTGAGGCAGGAGGATTGAGAATTCAAAGCCAGCCTCAACAGCTCAACAAGACCCTAAGCAGTGAGGCCCTGTCTCAAAATTAAAATTAGAAAAGGCTGGGAATGTGGCTCAGTGATTAAGTACCCCTGGGTTCAACCCTGGTATAAATAAATAAATAAATAAATAAATAAATAAATAAATAAATAAAGTGATCTGCAGATATGCAGAAGGAGTAGTTAAAACTATAGAAATGAGAGATATTAATAATATGGTTACTTAAATTTCAATATACACACTTAAAATAAAATACAATTACATAAATGACCTGACAGAACTGAAGTTGGAATTAGTGACCTAGAAGCAAACTTAGTAGAATACAGTTCAGAAACTAAATACAAAAGGAAAAGCCATCAAGAAACATGAGCACCAGTAGAAACAGCTACAGCAGATAGTTGACAATGGTTCCCCAAAGAGAAAATAAGACAGTGAATTCTTTGAGGTAATAATGGATTTTAAAGGCATAAAAACAAAACTGAATATAAAAATAATTTGGAATAGACAAAAATTTTGCTCATTTGCGTTTTGAATGTTTCGTTGTCATAAACTGTTTTTTATGTTCATGACAATGGAACACATTTTAGGGAACAAAAACACTGAGGTTTCAAACTCACTCAAACCCAATGGAATATGGTTTATGTCTTCATTTGTTTAACATTTATCTCCCACATAGAGTGCAATTTATAGAAGAGCAGAGATTTTGTCTCTTTTTCGCTTCTGTTCATTGTTTACTTAAAATTTATGACATAAAAATACAATAGATATTTCAATAATGAATGAAAGGGCATTACATGACTAACTTGCTTTCTGGCCCAAGTGTAAGCATCCACCTCTAGATGTAAGTAATTTAATTGTTTGATAAAGTGGATGAAATTCAATGAAATCATACTTCTGAACTTCTATTTTTCTTAATTACAATCTGGCATTACCTTAATTGATATTTGGAATATTATAAACCTAAAAATTTAATTGTTTAAAGTAATAAAACATTATTTTTATGTTTACCAAGTTATTTCACCATCATCTGTTTAATATTCCTAGCAACTTAACAGAAGCAAAAAGATTAATTAACATCCTAAGGTAAGAAAAAAAATCAAGATTTAGCAAGTCAATTTGTAGAATCATTGTGTTAATTTAATCTGTTGTTAATTTTCATTCTTTTTCTATGACTTCATGGTGCTTTTTAATATGAAAATTGGCATGCATCCCAATGGATCAAATTAATTCAGTCTAGTATAACTTGACAACAAAAGGAGCCCATCTTATCATAGAAGGGCATAGTGTCCTTTCTGGTATTAAGTTCAAGTCTAAATTTATGTACCTTCAAGTGCTTGGCTCTATTTATTTTGGAAAAATAATCTGGGTAAATTTAAAAGACAGTTCTAAAAATTGAGAGAGAGAGAGAATAAATATATGCAATAATGTAAAATGATACAAAAATAGTCAGTAGGAAAGCTGGAGTATAGTGTGTGATTTTAGACCTTGTGATGAGGTGATGAGGATAGGCAGGGGTCAAACTGCTAAGGTCCACATAAGGCATGTTAATGATTCTGGTTTGTGTTCACTTTATTGAGGCACAGTATACATTCAGTTTTCTACAGTATGTAGTTCTAAGTAGGCATTACTTTCTTTTTTCACTCTTTTCTTTATTGTTCATTACATAAGCAATAAAATCTAACAGATTTATTAAATAGATTGGTTAATTTTATAGGCAAATATATTACATATCATATATAAAGTATGTTATATATGACTGTGTTTATACATATTTATGTATGTAAACATATATGTAATATGTTCCAGTACATTTTCTTATATCACATTAAAAATGTTTACACTAAAAATACATCAATTTATCACATTCTATACTTGTAAATCTGAAATGTCCCTGAGTTTTCCCAGAAAAGAGATTGTAAGAACATGCTCTTCATCCTATTCATCTCTTGTGTATTTTATAATTTTATAATCTACCAAATGCAATTTTCAAGAAAACAGCATATTTTAGGCTTATATTTTTGAAATTTCATCACTTCCAATGAAGATTAAATATATCTTCACTCTTCTCTTTGTGCCACCCATTTAAAGCATAAGAAGTTGATATTACTCTAGTCATTTTTTCAGAATCTAATCAATGATAATTAATGCATTAATAGTTTCACACAATAAATAGCTTAAATGAAACTCTATTTTTTAGGGATAATACCCTGAAATTGGATATTACACTGAATATTGGCAAAGACAAATGTTTCCTTTCAACTTAGAAGTCAATCAGTTTTTATTGAAATGTTATATAAAAGATTTTAATTTTGAGAATTTTCATGATTTGAGAAGATCATTTCTAACTAACGAAGAATGCAGTGCATTTTAATAACTATGAAAATTGGCTTTAATATTGATATTGCCTCAACAATTCTCTTTTGATATATGGTATTCAAAGAAAAAAAGTGAGTTCCTAGTTATGATTTCAAAATTGCCTTACTTTTTTTTTCCAAAATAGATATAATTTATTTCATTCAGAGACAGTAATGAGATTTAAATATTTTGATGTGTTATTAGTATTGAGGCTGACATTGATTAACTCACTATAATTTATTCAAAATAAGTATTTTCATTGCATGGCATAAATATTTTCCTGACTTTGATAATAAAGAGTCTCTGAGGAGATAGAAATGAGTAGAAGCCACTGAGAGGAGTCTGTGGGAAGACATAATAAGAATCTTCCAGGAAATTGAGAAGAAATATAGATAAAGCATATTATGTTGAAAAGTAAGTGCTAAGACAGAATTAGAAAATAAAAAATGAAAATGTAGGAAATGACAAATGGAAGAAATGTAACATATGGGTAGAAAGATAAATGTTAGATTCCTTTACTGAACTGAAAATTTGAGGCAAGATGTTTGCTTTAAACATTATCTTCCCTTCAAATTCTAAGAAATTTGCATCAGACACTATAGATGATAATATGGTGGGTAGATACTGAAAATAAAGAAATCTGTCATTTTTCTCTATCCAAAAACTAAGAAAAAAAGGTCATTGGAGCAACATCATGTCTAATATAATGGAAACAAAAAACAAAAAGGGCATAAATTTAGTGCATTTTTAAGTACCTTAGGACCTTAGATGTTGTAAATCTGTGGATATTTCTTTAAGTGACATGCAAGTTAAATGCATTTTAATCAAAATCCTAAGGAACTTTAAAATCTGTGACAAAATAAACAATTCAGAAGATTATATATATATAATTATATACATTTATATATATAAATATTATATACATAATCTTCTGAATTGTTTATTTATATGTAATATGTATATGTAATATTTATATATTTATAAATATACTTATATTTATATATTTATATTTATAAATATATATAAATTTATATATATATATATAATCTTCTGAATTGTTTATTTTGTCATAGGTTTTAAAGTTCCTTTAGGATTTTGTCACAGATTTTAAAGTTCCTTTAGGATTTTGATTAAAATGATTTAAAATGCATTTATATATATATATATGATGTCATATACATAAAAAATATTTAGGACAAAAGGGAAATCCCACACATGACTAATGTGTAATAATGCTATCATAATGTGATATGGTCAATTTAAAAATAATAACAAAAAATAAATCAGTGAGGCTGAATAGAAATACAGAATCTGAATACACCCTGTATGAGAACTTAATGTAAGGTAGATGTAATATTTTTACAGTGGTTGAAAACAATGGACGTTTTCACACAAATAATTATTTTGGAGTATTTATTTTTAGATTTGGTGAAAAAAAATCTCAAACATATGTATTTCCTTTGTACAGAAAATAAGGTAGGTTGCTTAGAAAAATGTAGATGAGGTTTTATATTACCTCTGCTGAAAAATCACTTGTAAGTTTATGATGAATAATATTCTAAGAAAAATATTGCTAGAGTTGAGAAAAATGAACTCATATTTTTTCAAATACAAAAAAAATAGCAGGGGCACAGCAAAGAAAAAAGCTAGAAATAACCTAAAAGCGTCAGAATTACTACCTATTAAGGTTGGTAATAAATGTCCTCCAAAGGTCCATATGCTAAAGGCTTGGCCTCTAGGCTCAGTTGGGAAGGGTGGAATCCTCAGAAGGTGAGGCCTAGTGGAAGGAAGTTAGGTCACTGGGGGTATGCCTTTGAAGGCAATATTGAAGCCCTTTCCTCTCTAATTCTGGCTGTCATGCAGTCAGCAGCCTCCTAAAACACATGCATCTGCCGTGATGCACTGTGCTGCCACAGACCCAAAGCAACATGGCCAAGCAATCATGGACTGAAACCATGATCTAAAATGAATTTTTCCCCCTGTTGATTATCTCTAGCATTTTGTGACAATGGTAGAAAGGTAACTAACACGTTAACTATGATAAAGAATTATTACAACTAAAAAAATCTGGTTTAAAAAAAGTTTCAAGGGAATCAAAAGGAATTCATCATAGCCATTGTTCAAAGAACTATAAATAACCAATCAAGATGTTTCACTTCACATGTGACCAAAATAAAATAAAATAAAATAGTATTTCCCTTAAATATCTTTTAAGTCTTTTGTGAAATCCAGCATTCATAAAGATGATGATTTTTTATCTTTTCTTTTCTTTTGGCAGTACAGGGAATCAAATGCAGGGTCTCACACTTGCTAGGGATGCATACTACCACTGAGATACACTCCAGCCCAAGATGGTAAGAAATCATTACTGAGATAGATTATTGTTAAGAATATAAAACTAAATGATCTTTCTGGAAGTCATTTTAGCAATATTTATCAAAAGCCTTAAAAGTGAATATAGTGCTTGGCTTAATATTTCCTCATTTAAAGAATTTAGGAATCAATTGAACAAATAAACAAATATCAATGCAAAAGATATTCACAGTGGTGTTTACTACTCTCGAAAAATCATAATTATCTTAATATTGGGCTAGAGTATACTAAATATCCCAAAGATATGTACTAATTAAATGTCTAATGATTATATATTAATTAAATATTCTCTGATACACCTATAATATTAGAGCACTATGTAGTAACTAAAAAAGGAGGGAAATATTTAATAATATAAATGCTGTTTAGGGCCGGGCGCGGTGGCTCACTCCTGTAATCCTAGCACTTTGGGAGGCTGAGACAGGAGAATCGCGAGTTCAAAGCCAGCCTTAGCAATGGCGAGGCGCTAAGCAACTCAGTGAGACCCTGTCTCTACATAAAAAAAAAAACACAAAATAGGGCTGGGGATGTGGCTCAGTGGTCGAGTACTCCTAAGTTCAATCTTCAGTACCAAAAATAAATAAGTAAATAAATAAATAAATGCTGTTTAGGGCTGGAGTTGTAGCTCAGTGGTAGAGCACTTGCCTAGCATGTGTGAGGCACTGGGTTCGAGTCTCAGCACCACGTATAAAATATAATAAAGGTCCATCAACAACTAAGAAAATATTTTTAAAAAAATAAAAAATAAATAAATGCTGTTTATATATTAAATGAAGAGTATAAATATTATGAATTACATAGTTTTTCAAAGCTGTAATTTCTCTTTTTAAATATTTCTCTGAAGCATCTTTTCTAATACATAGTAAATGACACTTTAAACTACATATTCGTATAGATGTGATGAAATGATGTTACCATTGAATGGTTCAGGTAAAACCACATTTTGGCATTCAATTAACCACTTTGCTTTAACACCAATTTTTATATGTAAAATTTATTTCACTAAGGTCACAGATCAGTTAGCACTTTCCGAAGTCTCTTTTATTATTAGTTAGTAAAAGTGATTACCAATCACATTGGATTAATGTAGAAATGTGCTTTTAAAAAATCCTGTATCTGGCATACCAGGAACATTCCCTGTGCTGCATTTACAAATCTTTGTCTGTAAATATATCTGCAACATTCCTGTACCCTCTGGTTTATATATACAACGAAGGAGTTGTCTTGAAAACATCTTACTGAACTGTGATGTCTTAATATCTAACAAATTAATTGGAGTTGATCGTGTAGGTATCTACATGAGAATGTTTAGAGGCAAAACCAAATACTGCAGGACATGGTCAGGAAGATGTGGGCATTCTTCCATCTGGCTTAGAAATGAAACCTGAGATGGCCTTTGTGAATGTAAAGTCTAGCTATCTATAGTTCTTCTGTGGTTAGATTCTTGAAGCTTTAAATTCTTTACAACAGGCACAATAGAGGAGATACATCATTAATATCTCTTACAACCTCAGAAGAACTAAAGAGGTATTAATGATGTATCTTGTCGATTGTGTCTATTAAAATGAACTTAAAGCTTCAGGAATATTATGAAGTTGAAAGTTAGCAGTCTCAAAAATAAAAAAAAATAGTTTTGTTTATTTTTTAATATTAATGTACATTTAATACCTTATTTTTAATCCATTCAATCAAGATTAGTTGAGTGCTATTTAAATTCGATATCAATGATACATTTTTTTCTTATATCTGAAATTTGTGCTTTTGCTGCGATTTCCATTGTGGCCCTTACCACCTTGTCATACCATGCACCACTATGAACTAGAGTACAAAGTTGTTTGCACACTTTTAAGGTACTTGATTGTATCCTCTGAGAACAGGGATTGTCCTCATAGGTGTGAAAGTGCCAGTTAATAGGTGTTTCTTTAACTCATGGTTTTCATTGCATACATATGTAATCAAAGTTATACAGTCATAAATATAAAACTAATCATCATAAGAGCAACTAATCAGTGAATTGATCTAAAAACAAGAGACTAATTATATTTTTTGCCCTTAGAAAATATCATTCTTCAATGAAATTTGGAGCATTACTATTTGGAAGCTAATACTTCCAGTTATTTGCAAATTATACTTCAAATAATGTTTAACCAAAGAGGAGAGAGTTCTTTATATATGGCTTTATTTTAGTCATCTTTGAAAGCAAAAGAAATCATTTACTATTACTTCATCAGAATATAAATTTAAAATTGGACTGAAAAAACAATGAGTAAGTTTTATGTGAGATTGCTGAATTATTTTATGATTTGGTTATTTTTAAAATATATAACTGAATCATTATAGAAATTATAAAGAAACACCATAAATCTCAGTCTTGTTATATTCTTGAGATTACTGGAATGCAATATTTATGTTTCTAATTGATCTGTGTAGTGAAAAAATGGTTTTAAAAATTTAATATTTTAGTTTATATTTCATCCTGGATATGCAGAAATTTGGCAGAAAATATAACACTTAATGAAAAATATATTTTCATTTAAGAGAGTTTAGATCTATGGCAAGCCATGATCAGACAAACCCATGCTAAAATTTTAACCAAAGCTTCTGTTTCACCTTCTTTGATTTATTTATGGTCAATTTTACCATCTGTAAAAGAGGTGCAATGCTAGCAAGCTCATAGGGTTATTTTGATAACTAAGCAATATGATATTTAAAATATGCCTGGCATAATTCCTGTGGCCAACAGCTTTCCCCTATTTGAAACATTACATTTATGGGAAAAAATAGATAAATAAGTAGCAAAACTCCTGAATATTTTAAGAGATGACCATCCAGTTCTTTAAAACATATGAAGTAAATATATAAAATGCATATACATGCAAAAATATTTCCATTATTTTAACATGGAAAACTTGCCACAAAATTCTAATGGCAGATTTGAGAAAGCAGAAGAATCATTAACAATCTCCTATTAATAAAAATTCATGACAAAATGTTTCCACTGGCGAATTCTATTATGTATTTAAAGATCTTAGAATAGAAGGGAATGAAACTCTAACTTGTTCTATGATGACATCATTATCCTAACAAAAGACAGATAATGACAACATTAAAAAAAGAAAACCATATAACAATTATCTCTAATATATACAGATGTAAAATCCTTGACAGAGTGCTGGCAAACTGAATTTAACAGTATGTTAAAAGGATTATATACCAGGACTTGCTGAAGCTTATATCAGGAATGTAAGATGGTTCAATATAAGATAATCAATCAATGTAATGCATCACATTAATAGAATGAAGGAAAAGAAAAATCCCACACATGATAATACCAATTGATGCAGAAAAGACATTTGGCAAAATCTAATACCCTTTTATAATTAAAACCCACAGAAAACTAGAAATACAACAAAATTTTCCCAATGTAATTGAAAATATTTATGAAACACCACATCTACTATCCAAATGGTAAAGGACCAAAAGATTCCCATTAAGATTAGGAACAAGACAAGGATGTCTGATCTCACTGCTATTATTCAACATCATGCTGAAAAAAAAAGTGTTATTAAATAAAAATAAGAAATAAAATGCATCCCAATTGAAAAGGAAGAGATAAAACTATGCTTATTGGCTGACAACAAGCTCCTACATATAGCAAATCCCAAAGAATCCACAAAAAAGTTGTTAGATCTAATAAACAATTTCAGTAATGTTTCAGGGTACAATACAAAAATCAATGTTGTAGCTGTATACCTGCAATGAACAATTTTAGAGGGAAAGAAAGCAATTTCATTTATATAGCACCTAAAATAATGTAATGTAAATACATATAAACAAGTGGGTAAAAGACTTGGAGAAGAAAAATTATAACACATCACTGGAAGAAATAAAAGAGAGTGTAAACAAATAGAAAGTCATCCTCTGCTGGTGGACTGGATAAATTGATATTGCTAAGGTACAAATACTACCCAAAATTAATTAAAGAATTAATGTAATTCTTAACATCCCCATGACACTTTTTCACAGAATTAAAATCTATTCAAAATTCATATGGAATGTTAAGAGATTCTAAACTACCTAAATAACATTTGAAACAAAGGACAAAATTGGAGAACTCGCATTACTTCAGTTCAAACATATTACAAAGATATAGTAATCAAAACTCTGAAGCTGGGGTATAAAGTCGAACATATAGAGCCAAGAATAAATCCTCATAGTTATGGCTGAATGATTTTCAGAAAGGATATCAAGATATTGGATTCAGGGAAAAAATTTTTCTTCAACAAATGGTGCTAAGACAATTGGATATTCACTTAAAAAAATATACAGCTGAACTACTACCATATACTATATTTTAAAAATAACAAATGGACCAACAAACTAAACATAATAACTAAAATTTTAGGACTCTTAGAAGAAAATATAATCTTCGTAATGACAGATTTGGCCACATACTCTTAGATTTAACACCAAAAGGATGAGAGGTAAAAAAATGATAAATTCAAATAAATCGGATTGATCAAAATCAAACATTTTAATGTTGCAGTTACATAGGGAAAATAAGTTCTAGTGTTATATGCACCCAGAGGTAGCCATACATAATGATAATGTATTGCGTATTTCAAAAAGCTAGAATCTTGAGTTTTCTTGCCATAAAAAAATGATAAACGTTTAAGGAGATAAATATGTTTACCCTGATTTAATTATGCAATGGATATATGTATTGAAAACATTACATGTGTACTAGTCAGAGTTCTGTAAAAAACAGAACAAATATATATTGTTTATAATTATAACGGAGAATTTTTCTTTTTGGTACTGAGGTTGAACCCAGGGACACTTACCTACTGAGCCACATCCCTAGCCCTTTTATATTTTTTTAGAAACAGGGTCTCCCGGAGTTGCTTAGGGCCTTGCTAAATTGCTGAGGCTGGCTTGGAACTTGTGATCCTCCTACCTCAGTCCCTGGGCCACTGGAATTACAGGCATGCACGTCCACACCAGGCTGTAATGGGGAATTTATTAGATTGACTAACATAACCAGAGGCTGAATAGTTCACAATGACCATCTGAGCATTGCAGAGCCAGAAAATTCAGTAGCTGCTCAGTACAAGAAGCCAGAAGCTTCAAAACAAGAGAGACAAATGATGTAGTAGCCACAGTCCAAGCCTGAAAACCCCCTGAATATTGCTGGTACAAGATTGCATTCAAGGCTAAAGAATCTTGAGTCTGATGTGCACAGGCAACAACAGTTGCCAAAACTTCATCCACTCAAGAAGGGTTGAGCATATGAATGCAAGCTTTCCCCTTCTACTTTTATATTCCACCCTGTCCCCCAATCTATTGGATGGGGCTGCTCACATTTAGAGTGGCTCTTCCCCACTCAGTTTGCTGTCATATGCACCAACTGTCTACAGAAACATGCTCAAAGATACACCCTAAGTATGCTTAACCAATTTTTCAGTGTCTCTCAAGTCACTCAATTTGACAACCAAGATTAATCACCATAATAACATAATACCCCATGAATATGTACAATTATACGTCAATCAAAAAATATACAATATATATGTTAAAAATTGGTGCATCAAAGGACTTTGTCCAAAAAGTGAAAATACAAATTGTATAAATAACTATTTCCAAATCTTATTTGATGATAATCTAGTGTTAATAACTCTTACAAATCAATTACCAATAGGCAGCAATCTAATTAAAAATGGTGTGCTATGGTTTGGATGTGGTCTGTCCTCCCAAAAATTCATGTCATGAAAGCTTAATTCACAGTATGGCAATGTTGAGAGGTATGGATATTAAGAGGTGGGGACTAATGGAATTGTGTTTGAGTTGTGGGACCACTAACCTAGAAAGAGATTAATATCCATCTCATAGGTGTCATTTAGGTCTCTTATGAATGGATAAGCTCTTGTAAGAGTGGGTTCTTATAAAGCAATGCCATACCACGTGCTTGATACTTTTTGTCATGTGCTCTTCCACTCTGTTGTAATTTAGCTGGGAACCCTCACAAGTTACCAAATGCCATGCTGTTTGGATATTCTAGTCACCAGAAGCCTGACTCAAATAAACTTTTTTCTTTATAACATCCATGCTATGGCATTGTGTTATTAACATAAAACCATCTAAAATATTAGGCATGTCCTGAATAGACTTTTCTTCATGAAGACATATAAATGGCCAACAAACATATAAAATTTTCTCAATATAATTACTCATTAGGGAAATGTTAATTAAAACTTGCAGTGTGTAGCACTGCACACCCTCAAGGATGGCTATAACAAAAATACAACAACACAACAATAGAAACGAAAACAAACAGAAAAACGTTCAGGAAAATAATAGGTTTTGCAAGGACATCGAAAATTGGAACCCTTGTATACTGCTGTTAGAAATGTAAACTTTTCAACCATTTGAAAAGTGGTTGTTAGATCTTCATAGAAATTCCATATGATACAAATACAGTACACCTAGGTACATATCCAAAATAAATGAAAACAAGTGCTCAGACAAGTACATGTACACGCATGTAGCCATAGTAGTGCTATCCACAATCAATGAAAGGTAGAAATAGTCCAAATATCTATTAATTGATCACTAGTTAAACACATGGTGATATTTTCATTCACCAGCATATTATTCAGTCATTAAAAAGAATGAAGTTTAACCAGGCACAGTGACACACACCTGTAATCCTAGCGGCTAGGGAGTTTGAGACAGGAGGATTGCTAGTTCAAAGCCAACCTCAGTAATGGCAAGGCAATATGCAACTCAGTGATACCCTATCTCTAAATAAAATACAAAATAGGGCTGGAGATGTGGCTCAGTGGTCGAGTGACCCTAAGTTCAATCCCTAATATCAAAATAAATAAATAAATAGATAGATAGATAGATAGATAAATAAAGTTTTAAATAAATAAAGATACATTTTACTATATAAATTGATTTCAATATCATGTTAAATGAAAATAGACACTATAAAATTATTCTAGTATGTAAAATATAAAGAATATATAAATACATAGAGAAACAATTCATGCTGGTCTTTGCTATGGCTTGCGGGAGGGGAGAATTGAGCAAACAGCTTTATGAGTGAGCATTTCCTTTAGGGCAGTGAAAAATGTCTTGGAACTATTTACAACATTGTAAATATACTCAATGCCACTAAATCATTCATTTTAAAATTATTAATTTTCTGTTTTGTTAATTTAACCTCAATAAAATAAAATAGTGATTAAAATCAATAAAATGTGTACTTTTAATTAACTACTTCTTGTCCATTGCAATATTGTCAAACAAGGTGAAATCATTATCCTGCCTCACCTACATGACACAATATCTTCCCAACCACTTTTGTTTTTGCCTAACTACAATGTGTCCTCCACAGAGATCCAAGTTGCCCTAAGAGAATGTATGTGTGATTGTGATTCCACCAGCCATACATGACTGGCTTCCTATCAACAAAATCTAAAGTCCTATCCTTGACCAGTTATCATCTGTTGCCTGCCTATTGCTCTTTCTCTTGACCTCCCTGCTTCAGATATGTAGTTCCTCTTGAGTTCTTTGATCATACCAAAATGACTCCAGCCTCAGGGACTTTATCTTAATGTCCTCTCTTCCTCATAGCCTCTTTCCAGAGAAACAGGTATGCCTTACTCTCTTACTTTATATGGATCTCTGTTTGGTTGTCACCTTTAAGAAAGGGGTGTTAATTAGCATGACATATTGCTATCTACCTCATTGTATTGATCTTGTCATAATACTTATGTCATTATATGATGTATTCATTCATTCATTCATTTACTTTCTCTCTTTTCTAAATTTTAAGTATAGAGCTTTCATTTTGAAGTCCTAAGTACAAGAATTTTGTCTGGCTTTGTTTTTCACTTTTGTATCCTCAAAGCATAAAAGAGTGCCAACACATAGAAGTTATTTAACAGAAAAAGAAAATGTTCATAAAATTCATATGTGTACATAATATCTCTATTTTTTTAAGTTGCAAAAAATCTAGAAGAAAAAAATATTAGAAGCTGTTAGGTAAATACTAGCCATAGCTGTACTTCCTTGATTATTCTAGGGGTCTTCCTAAACTTCAAATTCTTAATATAAATAAAAGTGGGAGACATCTATTTTATTTTTCTTTTTAACTTTAAAAAAGGTGGATGTTTCCTTGAAATGTTTAACAGTTTTCATCATATGTTAACTATCCTTTTTTGAGTAAGAAAACCAATTACATGATCTCCCTAAGGTTATTTGGATCTCCACATTGTTGCTGTGTTTATTGCTTCATTTTATTTCATTAATTTACTTTTTTAAAGATTACATTTATATGTGTTCAAAAAGAAATTGGTGCAACTATCGAATACTGCTCCTCTGAATTTTTATCTTGAAGATTTTTTAGGAAGAATTGCAATTGTAAATTTTAAAAAGAGGAAAAACATAATGAACAAAAATAGGATGAAGTCTCATCCATGGCAAATATTTAGGCTCATGTACGTTGATCATGGAGATGCTGTCTCAACTCTGTGATAGTTCTGCTGATAGAGTGAAATAACGAAGGAGTTTTAAGGGCCATAGAAACCTTTATGATCTACCTGTCCTTGTGTGCCCATGGAGACTCATTCGGTTCAGCTGCTTCTCAACACTGTAAAAGAAAAAAGAACTCATCTGAGGATCTTACAGATGGAGAAAGCTTTTGTGGAATTTTCTGCAATTCCTTATTTCACAGCAGACTATGGAGAGTGGAGCTGGATGGACTGTATAATAAGGTGCATGGTTCTCTGATAGAAACTTTCCTAAAGAAGAAAAGTTACTGATGAAAGCCAGTGGATTGTGTGTGTGTGTGTGCGCACGCACTGGTGAGCAGTTGAGTTTTCCTCTGTCTTCAGTTACTGTAGAATGAAGGACAACAGGGGAGCAGGCCACAAACCTGAACTCCCTCTGCTCCTTCCCTGAAAGTGAAGAAAGAGCATCAAAGGGAATGAAAGTGACTGAATATCCAACAGAAAAATATTGTATATTCTTGCTTTGGGTCACAAGCATGGTTTGCATTATAAAGCAAAAGATTCCTAATATAACATTTATGAACGCCTTGGTCTTTGCTTATACATTGAAAAGTTGTGGGAGATATTTATGTGTTGCTGGTGATTATTAGCTATGGATCAATTTATACTGTTTTTTTGCAATCTGAGGGGTAATGACCACGTCTTTGCTACTTCTTGCATTATTTTTCTCTTTCACTGTATTTAAAAGTCTATTCCCCTCATGTACATAGTAAAAGCATAGCAACTCTATGTATGTTACTTGCATTAAGCAATGCCAGGGAATTATTTAAAGAATATTATTTCTTTATTTGTAAATTAGCTGTTCTAATCTTTTATAGATTTTATTAAGTAGAAATAGCCTACTATTCATAAATTTCATAAACTAAATCATGAGGTTGGAATAAACTCACTAGAAGTTTTAAATTATCCTCTTTGATTAAGTAGGATGAAACATTTCAAATTGCTTGAGAGATAATTCTTTGAATTTCATTGAGATTTTGTCTCTAATTCCATGAGTTTGCATTCTTATTCAAAATTATTTTTCTAGGTTAAATTCACAGAATATAAGTAAAATGCTTCCAGACTACACTGGCTATTTTAGCACAGTAAATATTTCTGTTGATCATGAAAATAAAGTACTGAAAATAATCCTTGATATGTGGACATCTTACCTTTGCCCTCTGCCCTCTCCTATTTTCTGCCTCCCCAATTTTCTGTTTGTTTGTTTGTTTTTTTAAAAAAAATTATTTTTTATTAATTTATTTATTTAGATGCATTTCAAGTCATAACACATATATAGAGCTCAATTTTTCCATCTCTCTGGTTGCAAACAAGATAGTCACAAAAAAATATCTTGCATCTGTTGTCTAAACATATGACCTAATGTTGCATATTTTAACCACTTGTGGCTTGGTGTTCCAAATTCAAATTTTGATCTTTACCTTATTCTGGAGCAAGTTATCAATACATATTTCCAGACAGATTCTTCTATGACTTTGTTATAGATAGAAGACATTTTATTTTAATTTCTTTCCTCATAGTAATCACAGATGAAAAGACAAGATGTGATTATTTACCAAAATGTCAGTTCTTTGCCTTTGTTTCTGGGCATAGCTTTTTTATCTCACAAGTGAGTTAAGATTGATAGAGATTTAATGGCCTAATTAATAAAGGCTTTAGCACAGTCACTTCACTTATGTGGGCATATGTAAACGTTTCAGCCTGAGAATATTTACATAGCAACAGAATCCTTATTTAGTAAATAAAACAATTCTGAAAAAAGCACAATATTGTTTAGATTAAGTATAACATTAAATTGGATTATTTTAACCAGATTGGGCATTTCAGATTTTATTCAGATTTTATTCAGATGACCCATTACAAGCAAAACAGAAGCATTCAACTCTTGAAATGGTGTATCCATGCTGCTTCTGACTAACTAGTTGGGGTTGGAACCATTTAATCTAGAAATATCATTTCCCCATACCTTTCAAATTGCACTATATACACAGATGTTTACTCC
This sequence comes from Xerus rutilus, assembly GCA_028644305.1. Classification (NCBI taxonomy): domain Eukaryota; kingdom Metazoa; phylum Chordata; class Mammalia; order Rodentia; family Sciuridae; genus Xerus; species Xerus rutilus. The sequence continues at coordinate 82,368,029 of CM053403.1, read as the reverse complement.
ACTTTTCTAGCTAAACCAGAGAACAGGAAGGGAGTGCAAATGAGCTTGCTTTTGTAATTGCATTCTCTCCTGTGATCATTAAATGTGTTTTATCTTTAACATGCTAAAATGCTAAGATATCACAAGGGAGTACTAACTCTAGAATTAACCTGCTAAATCTAAGAAAGCCTACAGATCTGTACTTTAAGTCTTCCTGCAAAAATGTATTTTCAATGTTACTTTCCAAGTGATATTATAAAGTTTTATCAGCTGTAAGCCAAAGACATTGCTCAACCTTTGACATAGGCCATGAATCAGTGTTGTGTATTTAGAAATTTTGATTGTCATCATCAAATAATTATTAACAAGTTTTCCTTTCATCTAATTTTAAGTTCCAAGCCCCAAGCAAGACATGGAGAACATTAAGACTTTCTAGAAAATAGGAAAAAATAATAAAAATTAAAATGGCAAATAGAAAATAGACCTAATGATGAATCATACTGGGAGAAAATTAAACACTCTCCTGTATTTAATGAATATAGCTTGGATGGTAATGACCAAATGATTTTCACACAGAGTGTAAGAGTTAATTAAACTATGAGGAATATAAGTCAGAGTTTAGGGCTGCAAAAGACACTAAGGATTTATAGGATGGTTAAGACTAACCCAGATACCTAAATTAACCACCAGCACATTTCTCAAGGTCAGGAGCTATCTTTATATTTTCCATATGGGGCACAATGACCCTGTGTCATAGATGTTTAAATATTATGTGTTCACTCCAATCAAGGAAAGAAAAAATTGAAATAAATTCTTGTTAGTGCTCCCATTGTGACTCAGATTAAGAGATTCCTTTCCCTGCAACAAATCTCTATACTTACTCCAGGAAGCAACCTGTACTGTCAATTCATTTTATCAACAACAAGGAGACTACTTCAAAGCAGGACAAGAAAGCAATCATTCTAGCTGGGCTGATTACAGGTACCACTTGACTTCTTGGGTTCTTGAAATGCTGTGTCTGGTTGTATGATTTCTTACTCTGTTCTTTATTGACTACTACTGCCTAAGTTTTATTTGCTTGTTTGATTTTTGTCTTTCTCTAAATAAGGAAGTCTTTCTGGTCTTGTGTAACCATGCTCTGCTTCCCCTTATATTCTCTAGCTTAGACTTCTCCAATCTGGCATTGGTCATATGTTTTGAGCACATAACTCCTAACATGTTAAGCACCCAACTTAGCCTGAGTCATTTCCTGCAGAAATCATACATTTGAATTGAATGATGACCCACTAAGTTAGATCTGAATCCTCTGCATATTACTGAGGTTAGCTTGATGGCGAATGTTCTGAGCTAACTCAACTATCTACCTGAAGAGAAAGTAGGTAGGTCCCCAATGTTCAGGGATCACATTGGATTACCGGCTTCTTCTGCTGCCTCATCTGTACTAATTGCTTCTTATCATATTCTACTGCTGCCATACTGGATTCTCATAATAACAAAAATAATAATTTGAACATACATGATGAAATAACTTTGGGATAAGATTCAAGTGTAAACATAAAATTCATTTTTTTCAAATACATCTTATCATATAGCCTGAAGGTAATTTAATATATTTTTAGTACACCTTTGTTTTGATTGCAACCTGCCACATGAGATCAGGTATGGAACTTTTCATTTGTGGTATCATGGTAGCACTCAAAAAGTTTCAAATTTTGGAACAGTTCAGATTTCAGGTTTTCCAATTAAGGATGCTCAAAATATATAATAAAATCAAGAACATGAACTTGATACTGAAGGCAAAGGTAAAGAACCAGAAATTTTATATTTTGAAAGAATCTCCCATATATTTTATGATCTCTGATCACACATTGTAGAAAAACAGACCAAAAATCAAATTCATGAGTACAATGATCAAGTTGCAAACAAAACAATCCATATCCTGACCAAATAAATCATGTTAAAACTAGGACATTAACTGAAATGGAGGATGTACCAAAAATTTGAGATGGCAACTTTGGCCATAGTTAGATAAATATAAGAATGTGGAATCCCCATGCCTTCACTGAAGGAACTGCCCAGAAAGGAGATGCATACTTTTCTTAGGATCCACTCTTGATATTTTTCATTGCTTCTAGGCCCATAGTATGAGATTATGCTATGTCTAAGGAGATCTTATTAAGATGATTTAGATGGTAGATTTCATCAATAGGAACATAAGAAGAATGTGTAGAAATGGATTGTAAAGGCTTGATTTCAGAAGTATTAGATTTAATAATCGTTTGAAAATTCACTTACCAGACATTTTACACTTCACATGCAAAAAGTGGCTTTAACCATCTAAATAAAATGTAGATTCAGTGGGTACCAAAACTATGATCTCAATTAGATCAAATACCAGAATTTCCTTGCCATGTGTGCAAAAAATATCCAAAGACTAAGAAGATAGGAATGTTGTTTGGATATATGAGGATTTATCTGCTTATTCTTTCACAATAACACCCCCCACTGACTCTACCAACCAGAAGGCCTAGAGGATCCTTCCTCACAAATGCATTGAAACACAGTAAACCAAAATCCCTTGTAATTTGCAAAAGTCTTACTTATCTATATTGTGTGAAAATTTCTGAGTCCAGTTAGCAAAATCTTGACTGGGCTAAATACAAATGGAAGTAATCATCGGTTACTGTTTTCCCAGGCTTAAATCCATTTATGCCTATGTTACAAGACAATTTTCCACAAGACTTTCATTTTTTGGCATGTCTTTTGAGATATAGACAAGTTTTGCTTTGGATTACCTGTATATTTTTTGGCATGTCTTTTGAGATATAGACAAGTTTTGCTTTGGATTACCTGTATATGATGTTTACACAGCAAGTAATTGGGAAAAACAAAGAGTATTCCTTTGAAGGGAGAGGGCAGATCTTTTTTCTCAATCAGGATAATAAAGACAATGTCTTCTTCTGAGGCATAGTTTGGGCAGATTTTCTTTAAACTCATTATAGAATACATGGGCTTCTTAAGTTTCTTGTGCTTTAGCTGAGACCAAAACCCACTACACAATCAGCATCTATGTTGGTCACTATGCATGGCCCTGAAGGAATTGTGGGCAAACAAAACCAATGCAAAAATGAAGCTTATGCTTGACTATGAGTAATAATTTTTTTTTTCTGTGACCCAGGAATCTCCTTTCTTCTGCCAAGTTCCATGAAACTATGGAAACTTAAGTTATCTCACAAACAGGATATATCTTAGTTTCCCTATATTTCTTGACAATCTGAAATTACATGATTAAAATGGAGATCTAGCTCCCTTGGTGACAGAGGTGTATGCTATGTGGTATGAATACTGCCTTGATTATTTACAGACCACCACTAGTGCCTTATGGTGATGAGGTAATAAATCAAGTTTTGATACAGATGGGTTTCATGGAGGCTCCATGGATTCTCAAACTGCCTCATGTTACTTTTACAGTCCATGAATTCTTTGTTGGGCTAAACATTTGGAAACTTGAAGAATCTCCACATCAGTTCCCTAACCTATCAACCAGGGCTACAAATGGCATGAAAAACTAAGGGTGAATTTTTATCATACTAGGTCACTTTCAAACAGCGAACTAAAGGTTCTACATTCTTAAGATAATTGTACAAGTTAGGACCACTAAAATATACTGAAAAGGCAAGAGAGGTATTGATTCCTATAACATCATCATTTAAGCTGCTATCCAGAGATTTAAATACATCTTTAACAATGATTAAAGGATAACAAATCAAGAAGTGATTGATTTGTTTGAGTGAATTCATTTCCCTCTCCATTTAGCAAGTACATTTAAAATCAAATTATTAAGTAGAATCAGAAATCTGTATTCAATCTGTAGGGTCATCATTGTTCCTTCAATGATCTTAGTGCTTTGTTGGTATTGTTGCTTTCTAATGTAACATTATCTGTATATATCTTTATGTATTTACATCATTGAATTGTGTCTCCTGAAAATAATATGCTGAAACTATAACCTATAGTACCTCCAAATATAATTGGTTTTTTGGTACTAAATCTAAGGGTGCTTTATTACTCAGTTACATCCTAATCCTTGAGTTTATCATTTTATTATTTTTATTTTTTAAATTTTAAGGCAGGGTCTCACCAAGTTGCTGAGAATCTAAGTTCCCGAAACTGGCCTTGACTTTGTGATTCTTCTGGTTTGTCTTCCAAGTTGTTAGGATTACAGGCTTGCATAACTGTCTGGCACTCAACATAATCTGAAAGCTTATTTGGAAATAAGCTCATGGTAGATATAGTTAGATAAAATGAGGTCATACTGTAGCCAAGTGGTCTTCTAATCCAATGTTACTGGTGTTTTTATGTGAGGACAGCTATATGGAGACACAGAGAACTCCACGTGAAGAAGGAGACACTAATTTGATGCATATCTAAGACAAGGATTGCCCAGGATGGTTAGCTGTCACTAGAATCTAAAGAAAGGCATACAACCCATTCTTCCTAGGATCCTTCAAGAAGAACCAATTGTGTAGACACTAGAATTCCAACTTTCAGGCTGTGAAAGGCCTGTTGCCTCAGACCACCCAGTTTGTGTTACTTTGTTAAGGCAACCCTAGCATACCAAACCCATCTCACAGTACTTCACAGTGGCTTACTATTATGGTGAGGTTGCACTCATCAGATATGGTGAGTAGCAAGAAGTAAGCACCCCAGATGCTTCCATGAGATGCTTGTGTCACAAAAATTTGGCATAAAAATACAATTCAGAGATGGTCATATTAATGAGTTTTCTGATGAAGCAGTTTGATTAAGGTGAGAGTTGTGATGCTAACACACAATAATCGGGAAGGAGACAATAGAAGCTCATTGGATTAGACAAAGGAGAATGAAGGGAAGGGACGGGGCATGGAAATAAGAAAGACAATAGAGTAAATCAGACATTACTTTCTTATGCTCATATATGAATAAATGACCAGTGTAACTCCATAGCATGTTCAACCACAAGAATGGGATACTAATTAGAATAAGTGATACTCATATATTTATAATATGTCAAAATACATTCTATTGTCATGTATATCTAAAAAGAATAAATTTTTAAAAACACAAATACAAAAAAGATTTTTACACTTTGTGCACATATGAATACACTACAGTGAATGTCTACATAATACATCCACAAGATTGGGATCTTAATTAGAATAAGGTATAGTCCATGCTTGTATAAATGTATCAAAATAGAGTCTACTGTCATGTGTAACTAAAAAGAACAAATAAAATTTTTTTAAAAAAATTTACGCCTTAAAAAAATTAAAAATTATTAGCTTTGTAAGATGACTGGTATTAAAATATCATAAAGGACAAGAATTGGAAAAAATGCATAACAGCATGTAAGAAGAAAAAGGACATGTCTTTTCTTAAAATATAGATCATAATTTCCTATAAAGTAATAAACAGTATTTGATATGTTGTTATTTACCTTTATAAATTTAACAATTATTTAAATGTCTCAAGGATTTATATGATGCACATAAGTAATTCATGCTTGCTGATTGGTTATTTAATATTGTCAGTGTTTAAAGGTTGACAGTATTTGGGGTATAATACAGTGAGTGGTACAGTGCTTGCCTAGCATAAGCATGGCCCTGGATTCAATCTCCAGCACTTCTAGGATAAATAAATAAACAAACAAACGAATACATACATACATATATACATAAATACATAAATAAATATTAAGGTTGAAAACTTGAAGAAGGATTGCAAAATTAATGTCATTAAACATGACATTTTTAACAAAACTGATGGATAGCTGAAGAAATTCATTGGAAGTCAACAAAAGATCTAAACATTTACTTACAGAACAATTTGCAGGTATGACCGTGTGTGAGGGTGTTAGGCTTGAACCTAGCAGAGAGTATTTATCCTAGCAGTCTCTTTGGCTCTCATTACAGCCTGAAAGCAGCACTTCAAAATCCTCTGCCAGGTTGTACAAGGTCACTCTTTCCTTGACTTTCCAGTAGGACAAGACGAAGCAGTTTCCAAGGAATAGGTTGACCCCTGACCCTGAAAGCAGCACTCTACTGATTAGGAATAGAAGTTGTTTCTTTTGAGGGAAGAAAATGCTTCTCTCGGTATCCTCACTCTATCTTTCCTGAAGGCAAACCTAGGTCAAATTTCTAGAAATCTATAACTCTGTGATTCTATTATTTAAATCCCAATTATAAAGGTAGAATAGATTAGGTAGAGAAATGTCAGATCCTGCCCAGAGCTACATAAGAATTCCCTGTCACAGGTAGAATTGGAACACAAGCCTCCCTCACTATATTCACAGCCACACTATAATTTGTCATATTCTTTTACTTACCTAAAATAGCTCTTTTGCATACTTAAATAATACATATATTTAAAAGGGTAAAAGCTACTACCATATAATCTCGTTTTCCAAGCCAGACCATTCCCCATGGTCTCATAAATGAGGAGCAAAATTCTTTACATCCTGATACTGTGAATTTAATATTATCAAAAGAAGGATTCCTCACACTGGAACCAGGTGCCGGTGTGAAAGTGTGGCTGTCCCATATTGAGGAGCCGTATATTTCACAGTTAGGCTCTACACACAGAAATAAACAGCCATATGGCAAACAAACTTACTTTTTACTGCTTCATTTTATTTGTTTCAAAATAGTGCAATGCCACAAATCCAGAATATTAACAACGCTCCATCTGGAGAAATGTGCGTTTTGGAGCCCTGAACCAGCATGTTAGCATTCCCACAAACTTCAAAACTTCACTCCACTGCAAAATTGGAACACACTTCATGTCAACCTAGCATGCCTTCCAAAGAGAATGTTAGTGGCTCTGTTAAAATGTGTATATAACGGGAAAATTCATGGTTCTGGAAATATTTTAAAAGATGGACCCTTCCATACAGTTCTAGTAGACTGTGTTACAATGTTTATTAATAACTAGATTTATAAATTTGAGTAGCTTTATTTACTCCATCTGCAAACAAGAAATAGAAATGGTCCTGAGATTTATTTGGATATAAATATCTGATCTGCATTTAAAATCCTGTTTGGATTAAAAGTGAATGATTAATATTTTTTTCCTTAGTTCAGTAAAAATTATTTACATTTGCTTATATTATAGGCAGAACACAGAATAAGAAACTAAAGAGACAGTGAGTTTTGACCTTAAGAGACTTTATTAAGTATAAATATCTCTGAAAGATTGTGCAGGATCCATTTTTGTTAGGTATATACTTTTTTGATGAGAAGTTGAAGTTATTTGGAAGTGAAATCTTTCTTGACCATTAGAGAAAATAATGTGAAAATTGCAGAATTTGGTCAGTGGAATCAAGAAAATCAATAACAATCAAATGAATTTGAGGGTTATATGTTTAAGAAAATCGCTAGCATATTGTTAATTTATATTTTTATTTTTTATTTGTTTTCCTTTGAAACATTTAAAAATATTACCCAAAATTCATAAACATATATACATAGTTTAATGACTATTTGTAATGTACATGAAACAATCAGATAACACAGGTAAAAATATAGAATAGCAGAAGAGTGTAGGAGCCTCTTAATGTGGTCCTTTGTGATCATAGTCCCTTTCTTCCAATGACAGAAATAAAAATTAAGTTTATTTCTGTTTTACTTAAATTTTTCTCTCAAGTCTTAGCATTTATATATTCATTCTTAAGTAGTATTTTATTCCAGGGATTGGCAAACAATTTCCATAAAGGTCAAATAGTAAATATTGCAACCCATAGGGTCTCTGTCACAACTTTTCAACTCAGTCACTATAGCACAAAAGTAGCCTTTTGTAAAAGAACAAGTGTGTCTGCTCTCCAGTAAAATCCTTTACAAGGCAGATGGAAGGCCAGCTTTGACCTTGCAGCCATAGTTGCCGGCTCCTAGTTTAGTTTTTCTTCTTTTGAACTTTATATAGACAGAATCATAGCTACTATGTTTAGTTTTTAACTTTTTGTTTTTATTACTCAGCACATGTTTGTAAAATATACACATTGAGGCTATAATTTGTTCACTTTTATTGTCTAATGTTCCATTATATAAATATTCCATAATTCATTTTCCCATTCTACTGTTGATGAGTTTTTGAGTTGTGTCAAGTTTCTGTTACAGTCTTGCTTTCACCATTTTTATGTATGGATCCAGGTGCACATGTGAATGGATATTACTAGTATCCATACTTATGAACTTAATTGTTGGGTCATAGGGCATGCATATGTGCCAGTATACTTGATAATGCCAATCTATTTTCCAAAAAGGTAGAGCTGAGTGACACTATCTCCAGAAGTATATATGTATTCCAGTTATTCCATATCATGTATATGCAGTTCTTGCTCAATTTTTTCATGTGTGCTTGAAAAAAAGTTTGTATCCCTCTACTTTTATCCATTTTGTATTCTGTTTTGGACTTGTATTTTGTAAGCGAGGTATAGTTGATATTATTAGTGGAAATTTCCTATTTCCCTTTAGTTTTGCTAGTCAAGATCATTATCAGTCAGAAACCATTTCCAACCAAATTTGGTTATGGAGTGTATCTGACTTTCTCAAAGTATGCACACTTTATATGTGAATCAGCGTAAAGACCACAGATTCTCAGGTAGTTCATTTGTTTTTACTTCCCTGCTCTGTTAAGCTTTTAGGCAAATTAGCTAGTGGCCCTAAGATTAGAAAGAAAAAAAATAGTATCCAAAGCTGTTCATCCTTGTTGGAGACTGGACATTTCATTTATAGTTTATTTTGAAAAGTGTTTTCTAATTTCTGCCTCTATTTAAAACTTCTTGTCACATTGTCACATGTGAACTAATGTTTAGCCTCAGATTTTGGCCTAGCATCTCTACATCATCAGTTTATTTGATGCTATTGAGATAAGTTTTTGATGTTTTTATATTGGGTCATAGGGCATGCATATGTGCCAGTATCTTGAAGTTTTCTTTATTTTTCTCATTGGCAGTTTGATCAGATAATCTAGACAATGATTAGTGAAAATAAAAAAGAAAGTCCACAAAACATGTTATATCTTAATTTTAGTACATTTAGGGTAACCATGGAAAAACTTTTGAAAAGAAAAATCATATATTTATGACATAAACTTTGAGAGTAGTAGAGTAAAATGAATTGTCTATTTATCCAAAGGAAAATAGTGGGAATGACCTCAATGGGAGTGGGAATGAAGTCAGTGGGTTACTAATGTGCTCAAGGATATTTTAAAAAGTGGCTCAGTAAAAATGGAAAGTGTGTTTTTAAATTGTAGGATAACCACTTCTTTACTTACAAGGAAAAGTTACAAAGATAAAGCAACTTGTGAGATTCTAATGTGCCTAAACCATCTTAGAGAGGAATACATAGGTCCAGTCTAAACTTCCCTCAGAATTTTCTCTGTTGGAAATATAAAACTAAAACAAAATTTGCCAATCAGAAGAACTTTGTCTTGATCTTTGGCAAGCACACCAAGTAAAATGCACACAGATAAAGAAAAGAGTAGAGAGTCAAAATATGGAATGTTGTCAGACTAACACCAAGGATATGAAGAAATAAGATACCTTCATCACAGTGTATTTAACATTAGTTTCAACAAATTAAAAATAATTGTAGAGTCTAAAAGGAACTTTGTGATTTTAAATTACAAAATATATTAACACATATGGTCACAAATAAACTTATAACAGAGCAGAGAGGCCAGTATTACCACATTTTGGAGATGATGAGAATGTCCAGAAGTTCTAATGAATAGAAGACTAAATCACAATTAATGCCAGTTTTTAAAATTTAAATAGCATCTTCTTTGTTATATGTTATACTTTCCCCTGGGAGGGGGAAATCAAAAATTTTTTGCTAACTCTATTCTAAAAATTACTTTTAATTCTCATCCAATAAAAAGGTATTAAAGTATGGAAAGAATAACTCATGTTAAGTTGCTATAATTTCCTACTAAGGATCCATGGTAAAGCTGGCAGACCAAAGAAAAATAACAGACGCTACATCTTGGAATTGATTACAAATCCAATATGCCCTGAGTTGAGGGCAGTTAAAATCAACATATATTTTGGATAGCCAGCTAAAAGTGGCAGGCAACTGGTGACGTATGAAAACACATCAGTGAACATAGCATGGTCCATGTTGTAGACTGAATGTATATGCCCTGCCGCCCCAACTCAATGTATATGTTGAAACCTAATGTCCAGTGTGGTGATATTTAAGGATACAGCTTTGGGAAAGTGATATAATTGTGAGGATGGTGTCCTCATGAAAAGTATTGTGCTCCTATAAAAAAGGCCCAAGGGAGCTCATTCACCCCTTGAGCTGTTAAGTTACAGCAAGAAAACAGTTGTCTGTGAAACAGTGAGGGTACTGGTACAGGCACTAAGCCATAATCTTCTGGTGCCTTGATTTGGGGCTGCTCAGCTTCCAGAGCCATAAGAAATATATTCCTGTGGTTTAGAAGACATCCCACTTACAGTATTGTCTTACAGCAGCCTGTTAGATTAAGACATCACTAACTTTAAATAGACTGAATTCTTCAGCCTATCAATACAATGATATTTGGTTTACATGTGATTTACATAAAAAGGAGAAAAAGTAAGGCAGAAAACATCAATCTAACTTGAGATGACAGGAAACCTCTCACATAGGATGTACATGCCTCAAATAGTTCTAAAGGAAAAGATGCTAACTGAGGAGATCTATTATGTTTTAGAGAGAAAATTCCAGACTGAGGCATAACATTCACAAAAGAAACACAGCAGAGATGCCTGAGGAATCCAAAGGCCTGGAGGCAATTTAGTATGGCTGTTCCATGAGGTGTGCCAAGGTACTGAAAGCACCTGGGCAATCAGATGAAGGTAAATGCTGAAAGGAAAGTCTAGTAGGGCAAAGTTCTTACTACTTTTTGGGGATTTTTTTTTCACCTTTGCTTTATTTATTTATTTATTTTTAATGTGATGCTGAGGATCAAACCCAGTGCTTCACATGTTCTAGGCAAGTGCTCTGCCTCTGAGCCACAACCTCAACCCACTCTTACTGCTTTTCAATCATTGTATGCGAAGTGGGAACTCATATACAATCAGAACATTATTTCTAGTATTTTAGAATAATTAATGAAAGCCAGTTAAACATTGGCCTACTTTCAGAGAGTTCAAGAGCTGCATAGCGACAAAGCTGAAGGAATGTATTTCTTCAAGAAGATAAAATTTAAAATTAGTTTCCACGAGGGTCCAAAAGGCTACAGAGGAGTGAAAAGAAGATAGGTGACCAACTTCCATGACTGAAAGAACCTAGGGCTACAACACTGCCCATAACACTCCAATGAGTCAGTCTTTTATTATTAATTAATTAATTAATTAATTGTAATTAGGTATATATGACTGCAGTATGTAGTTTGATTCACTGTACACAAATGGAGCACAATTATTCATTTCTCTGTACACAATGTAGCATTGCACCATTTGTGCAGTCATACATGTACCTAGAGTAATGATGTCCATCTCATTCCACCATCTTTCCTGCCTCCATGCACCCTCCTTTCCTCCCCCTTCCCTTTGCCCAAAGTTCCTCCATTCTTTCCACCTCCTTCCCCCATTATAGATCAGTATTCACTCATCAGAGAGAACATTCGTACTTTGGTTTTTTGTGATTGGTTTACTTCACTTAGCATGATATTCTCCAGCTCCATCCATTTACCTGCAAATGCCATAATTTTATTTTCTTTTATTGCTGAGTAATACTCCATTGTGTATATATACCACAGTTTCTTTATCCATTCATCTATTGCAGGGCATCTAAGTTGGTCCACAGTTTAGAAAATGTGAATTGTGCTGCTATAAATATTGAAGTGGCTGTGTTACCGTAGTATGCTGTTTTTAAGTCTTTAGGGTATAGACTGAGGAGTGGGATAGCTAGGTCAAATGGTGGTTCCATTCCAAGTTTTCTAAGGTATCTCTATACTGTTTTCCAGATTGGTTGCACTAATTTGCAGTCCAATCAACAATGTATGAGTGTGCCTTTTTCCCCACATTCTCACCAACACTTATTGTTGCTTATGTTCTTGATAACTGCCATTCTGACTGGTGTGAGATGAAATATTGGAATGATTTTGATTTGCATTTCTTTAATTACTAGAGATGTTGAATATTTTTCATATATTTGTTGATTGATTACATTTCTTCTTCTGAGACGTGTCTGTTCAGCTCCTTAGCCCATTTATTGATTGGGTTGTTTGTTTTTGCTAAGTTTTTTGAGTTCTTTATATATCCTGGAGATTAGTGCTCTGTCTGACATGCATGTGGCAAAAATTTGCTCCCTAAATGTAGGCTCTCTCTTCACCTCATTGATTGTTTCTTTTGCTGAGAAGTTTTTTAATTTGAATCCACACTATTTATCAATTCTTGATTTTATTTTTTGTACTTTAGGAGTCTTGTTAAGGAAGCCAGGGCCTAATCTGACACGATGAAGATTTGGGCCTACTTTTTCTTCTGTTAGGTGAAGGGTCTCTGGTCTAATTCCTAGGTCCTTGATCCACTTTGAGTTGGGTTTTGTGACTGGTGAGAGATAGGGGTTTAGTTTCATTTTGCTGCATATGGATTTCCAGTTTTCCCAGCACCGTTTGTTGAAGAGGTTATCTTTTCTCCAATGTATGCTTTTGGCACTTTTGTCTAGTATGAGATAGCTCTATTTATGTGGGTTTGTTTCTGTGTCTTCTGTTCTGTACCATTGGTCTACATGTCTATTTTGGTGCCAATAACATGCCATTTTTGTTACCATAGCTTTGTAGTATAGTTTAAGGTCTGGTATTGTGATGCCTCTTGCTTCACTCTTCTTGCTAAGGATTGCTTTGGCTATTGTTGGTGTCTTATTTTTCCAAATGAATTTCATGTTTTCCTTTTCTATTTCTATAAGGAATGATTTGGGATTTTAATTGGCATCCCACTGAATCTCTATAGTGCTTTGGGTTGTATGGCCATTTTGATTTTGCCTATCCAAGAGCATGGGAGATATTTCCATCATCTAAAATCTTCTTCAATTTCTTTCTTTAGTGTTCTGTAGTTTTCATTGTAGAGGTCTTTCACCTCTCTTGTTAGATTGATTTCCAACTATTTTATTTTATTTTATTGCAGCTATTGTGAATGGGATAGTTTTCCTAATTTCTCTTTCAGAGGATTCATCATTGATGTATACAAATGCATTTGATTTATGGGTATGGACTTTATATCTGGCTACTTTGCTGACTACATTTATTAATTCTAGAAATTTCCTGGTGGAATTTTTTGGATCCTCCAAGTATAGAATAATGTCATCAGGAAAAAATAATAGTTTGAGTCCAATTGCTCTGCCTAGAGTTTCAAGGACTATGATGAATAGAAGTGGTGAAAAAAGGCATCCTTGCCTTATTCCCATTTGTAGAGGAAATGCTTCCAATTTTTCTCTATTGAGGAAGATGTTGGCCTTGGGTTTCACATAGATAGCTTTTACAAAGTTGAGGTATTTCCTACTATCCCTATTTTTTCTAGTGTTTTGAATATGCAATGGTGCTGTATTTTGTCAAATTTTTCTCTGCATCAATTGATAAAATCGTATGATTCTTATCTTTGAGTCTATTGATAGAATGGATTACATTGATTGATTTCCATAATTTGAACCAAAATTTCAACCCTGGAATGGACCCCACTTGATCATGATGCACTATTTTTTAAATATATTTTTGTATGTGATTTGCCAAAATTTTATTGAGAATTTTTGCATCTGTATTCATCAGGGATATTGATCTGAAATTTTCTTTCTTTGATGTGTCTCTGTCTGGTTTTGGTGTCAGAGCGATACTAGCCTCGTAGAATGAGTTTGGAAGGATTCCCTCCTTTTCTACTTAATAGAACAATTTGAGGAGTATTGGTATTAATTCTTCTTTCTAGGTCTTGTAGAACTCGGTTGAGAATCTATCTGGTGCTGGGCTTTTATTGGTTGGTAGGGTTTTGATGGTGTCTTTTATTTCCTTGCTTGAAATTGATCTGTTTAAGTTGTATATGTCCTCCTGTTTCAGCATGGGTACATCATATACCTCTAGAAATTTGTTGGTGTCTGAAGATTTCTATTTTACTGGAGTATAAATTTTCAAAATATTTTCTAATTATCTTATGTATTTCAATAATGTCTTGTGATATTTCCTTTTTACCACAAATTTATTAATTTGAGTTTTCTCTCTTCTTTACATTACAGTGGCTAAGGGTTTGTCAATTTCCTTTATTTTTTCAAAGAACAAGTTTTTCGTTTTGCCAATTTTTTCAGTTGTTTCTTTTATTTCAGTTTCATTGATTTCAGCTCTAATTTTAATTATTTCCTGCCTTCTGCTTTTCTTGATGTTGGTTTTTTCCTCTTTTTCTAGGGCTTTGAGTTGTAGTGTCAGGTTATTTATTTGTTGACTTTTCATTCTTTTAATGAATTAGTTTAATGCAATGAACTTTCCTCTTAGTACAGCCTTCATAATGTCTCAGAGATTTTGATATGTTTTATCAGAGTTCTCATTTACCTCTCAGAATTTTTTTTGATCTCCTCCCTGATGTCTTCTGTTATCTATGCATCATTCAATAGCATATTATTTAGACTCCAGGTGTTGGAGTAACTTCTATTTTTTAATTTGTCATTGATTTCTAATTTTATTCCATTATGATCAGATAGAATGCAGTGTAGTATCTCTACTTTTTGTATTTGCTAAGACTTGCTTTGTTGCATAACATATGATCTGTTTTGGAGAAGGATCCATGTGCTGCTGAGAAAAACAGTGTATTCATTTGTTGATGGATGGAATATTCTATATATGTCTGTTAAGTCTAAGTTATTGATTGTTTTATTGAGTTCTATAATTTCTTTGTTTAGTTTTTGTTTGGAAGATCTATCAAGTGGTGAGAGAAATGTGTTAAAGCCACCCAGTATTATTGTGTTGTGGTCTATTTGATTCTTGAAGTTGAGAAGGGTTTGTTTGATATACACAGATGCCTCATATTTGGGGCATAGATATTCAAGGTTGTTATGTCTTGTTAATAAATGATTCCCTTAAGCAGTATGAAATGACCTTCTTTATCCTTTTTCACTAACTTTTATTTGAAGTCCACTTTATTTGATATGAGGAGGGAAATCTCTTCTTGTTTACATGGTCCATGTGAGTGATACCTTTTTTCCCATCCTTATACCTTCAGTCTGTGGATGTTTTTTTCCTGTGAGATGAGTCTCTTGAAGGCAGCATATTGTTGGGTCTATTTTTAAAATCCAATCTGCCAATCTATGTCTTTTAATCAATGAGTTTAGGCCATTTACATTCAGAGTTATTATTGAGACATGGTTTGTATTCCTGGTCATTTTGGGATTTTTTTGGTTTTTAACCTGATTTGGTTTCTTGTTTGATTTGTTTTCCTTTAGTACAGTTCTTCCCTTTGCAGATTTTCATTTTTCATTTCCTCCTCATGGAATATTTTGCCAAGAATGTTGTGTAGTGCAGGTTTTCTTGCTGTAAATTCTTTTAACTTTTGTTTATAATGGAAGATTTTTATTTCATCATCAAATCTGAAGCTTAATTTTGATGGATGTAAGATTCTTGGTTAGCATCTATTTTCTTTCATAGCTTGGAATATGTTGTTCCAGGATCTCCTGGCTTTGAGGGTCTGGGTTGAAAAATTTGCTGAGATCCAAATTGGTCTTCCCTATATGTAATCTGATTCCTCTCTCTTGTGATCTTTAAAATTCTGTCCTTATTCTGTATGCTAGGCATTTTTATTATAATGTGCCTTGGTGTAGATCTGTTGTAATTTTGTACTTTTGGTGTACTGCAAGCCTCCTGTGTTTGATTTTCCAATTCATTCTTCATGTTTGGGAAATTTTCTGATATTATTTCATTGAAGAGATTGTGCATTCCTTTCATTAGAATCTCTATGCCTTCCTCTATCCCAGTAAATCTTAGGTTTGTTCTTTTGATGTTATCCCATAATTCTTGGATGTTCTGTTCATGGTTTCTTAGCATCTTCACTGTGTGGTCAAGTTTATTTTAAAGCTTGTATATTTTGTCTTCATTGTGTGAAATTCTGTCTTCTAAGTGATCTAGTCTGTTGGTGGTGCTTTCTATTGAGTTTTTTGTTTGGTTTATTGTTTACTTCATTTCAAGTATTTCTGCTTTTTTTTGTTGTTGTTGTTGTTTTCAGAATCTCTATCTTTTACTTCAAGTAGTCTTTTGCTACCTGTATTTGCTCCCTTATCTCTTTCTTGGTGTGATCAGTGGTTGCCTGTATTGCTCTCTTATCTCTGTTGGAGTGATTGATTTTTACCTGTATTTGCTCACTTAGGTCATTATTTAATTCTCAGATCATTTTAAATATGTACATTCTTAACTCTTTACCTGACATTTTATCTACTGCACTATGAATGGATTCTATTTTTGTAGTATCTTGATTTGTTTGCGGCACTTTCCTCCCTTGATTTTTATGTTGTCTATGTGTCTTACTCTCTTGTGGTGCTGATCAGCTTCTACCCTATAATCCTGTAGTGTCCCTGCAGGTTACCAATGCCTCATCTTTCAGGGGGATATCAATGTTTACAGCACCCAATGCAACCAATATGCAGCTACAAATCAATTAGCTTCCATTTTGACATTTATAGTTTTGTCACTATAAACAATAACAATTTGGTTATCTTGTATCATATAGCCAATAGGTTTGCATAAGGGTTTACCATTTCTAATCTTGGACAGGGGGCTAAGCTGTGATTTTTATGAAATAGGATGTGGGAATATAGAGGTATTAGATTATGGGACTAGCAAAAGTGTAATCAAAAGATGTTGACTGTTAGCAGGAGAAAAAAGAGAGATTACCCTATGCAAGGCTCCCTGTTGCCTCTGCAACATGATGGTGTCTGTTAGTACACTGATTAGAGATGCCTGTGGTGCAACTGGGCCCACAGGGACCTAGGTGGTGGTTTTCTGGTCCTGGTTGTTGTCCCTAGGTGGAAGCAGCCATGCCCCTACTTGGTGGCAGCAGTAGCATCAAGCCTCTATGTATCTTGATATTGGGCTTCCAGGCCCCAGTCAGTGTCTTAAGGTGGAAGCTGCCCCAGCTAAAGATGGCAGAAGCAACAGACAAAACCCAAGATGGTGGTGGAGGTATCCCAAGATAGAGGCAACCGCTTTCAGAGATGGGGCTGAAAGGATGCGCTGCATGATGGTGGTGGGAGGCCTATTTGGTGATGCCATAGTGTGGTTTGCAGAGTTGCAATGGGCAGCTGCCTCCTTGTCCTGCCTGGTGTCCCACAGTGGAGATTACCATAGAGGACTTTGGCAGTGGCTGCAATGTCACAAAATGGATGCAGTTTGGGTGGAGCTACATGTTGGTAAATGAGGAACTGCAGTATGGGGCTCCTATCCACCTGTGAGGCGCAGTGTGTGGGGCAGACCTCTCCAGGGCAGCCTTGGCTATGGTCTTCTGTGTCCTGGCTATTGTCCCTAATTGTAAGTGGCCCTTTCCTTGGTTGGTGGCTGGGTAGTGTCAAACCCTAAGCACCTTAGTGTTGGGATTCCAGCCACCAGATGGTGTCTCAAGACAGAAGCAGCTGCAACTAAAGATGGTGATGGCAGCAGCAAGGCTAACCTGAAATAATGTTAGAGGTGTCCCAAGATGGCAATGACCACTTTTAGAGATGCAACTTATAGAGGAAGCCCAAGGATGGCTTTGAGCAGCCTGTTTGGAGATGCAACACTACTGTGCAGGTGTGGTCCTCAGTATGGTGGGCAGTCCTGTGCTTGGGCCTGGGCCTAAGTTATTCACTGGTTGGCATGGTCATCCTGGGCCTGCCTGGCCTCCACAGGGATTTAACGGGCTATCCTGAACCTGCTTGGTCTACACAGAGGTTGGCAAGACTGTCCTGGGCCTGCCTGGGCTCAGATGAGTCAGTCTCTCATTGCACGACTGCAGAGGCTTGAGGGAAGGACTCCAAAAAAAAGCTGGGACTATGGTCACCCAGCAGGCAACAGTCAACCCAAGAGAAGTACAGAACTATAAATGAATACCAAGATTAAGTACAGCAGAGAGATATGAGTCTCTCTTTAGTTAACATAAACTTTAGGTGAAGAATGACAGAATATTTTATGAAGTGATCACATTGTGAAAAAGACAGGGGTCTGCCAAATCTAAGGAACACATGGAATAGGGGTAGAACCTCCATTAAGGCTCATGTTTTCCTCACTTTACTTTCTCTCTGTATGGTTGTTTTCTATTTCTCTCTGCTTTTTTGTTTGTTTGTTTATTTTTAATGTTATCATTATTACCCAACCTCTATAGCTTACAACTTCCATATGTGGGAGAAGGATCACCTCACATCATTGGACTCCATTCTTAAAATCTAGGGGAAGGTACTGGTCCAGGCATGAGAGAGTGTAGAAAAACATCTTCTACCAGAATGAAAAGATTGAGTCTCATAAGAATGTGAAAGTAGTGGATGCAATTGCAGATAAACAATACTCAAAATATCTATTGCAAAATCAAACTGGAGCTGGGCGCAGTGGCACATGCCTATAATCCTAGCACTTTGGGAGGCTGAAACAGGAGAATCGTGAGTTCAAAGCCAGCCTCAGCAATGATGAGGTGCTAAGCAACTTAGCAAGACTCTGTCTCTAAATAAAACACATAATAGGGGTGGGGATGTGGCTCAGTGGTCGAGTACCCCTGAGTTAAGTCCCTGGTATCAAAAAAAAAAAATCAAACTGGAATGTGTAAGTAAACTCTTGAGGCCTAGTTTGGAACACATTAACCAAACTACAGAAAACAATGAACTGATATTATTTGGGGTGCTTACTATATGCCACGTGTTTTCTGAAAATTTTAAATATCTCCTTATTTAATAATAACAATATAAATTTTATGCAATGAAAATTATTGTTTCCTCACCTTGAAAATGAAAAAAAAAATAAAAGAAATAGATACCAAGAGGTTAAATAACTAGTCAAAGATCACAAAAAAATGAAGCCAGGATTTTAACTCAAGTAATAAAAATGTGAGTTAAAAGTATAAACTTAAGCATTCTGTCAGCCTTTAAAGTATATTTTCTTTGGATGATTCTCTACAGTATTTGATCCTTGATAAGATACTGTTGGATAATTTTACCTAGATTTTAAATGACCAAAAAGAAGAAGTATTTAAAATACCTTTGTTAATTTGTTCTGAGTGTTGAAAGACTTCAAAATATAATTTAGATTTTAATGAAATTAACATTTTTTCAAATAATAGATAAGAGAAAAAGTTTAGTATATTTAATTTACTAAGCAGGAAGTTAAAAATTCCATTATCACAAAAATGAACAGATTTCCTAAAAGGAAAGCTGATTGGAGATGCCAATTTAGTCTCCAGTACTTAGCCCATTTTTTTCCCACCACAAACCCATGCATATGCAGATATGAAAGAAATAATCATACATTTACAAGTACATGAAACTTGCATCCATCTTATGTATTACAGAAAGGAACTATTAAGAGGTACAACTGAAAGCAATTTCAGATAAATGCAATACAACAGGGCTAAAGATAGACATTCATAATAGGTGCACAAATTATTTTCTTCTTTTTAGGAAGGAGTCAAATATATCTAAATCTCCCTAATTCCCTCACTATAAAGAACTGTGGAACTGAGAAATATATGTCAGGAATAAATAGTACCTGGAAAACATTCTTTGTAACAATGAAAGAAGAGGGAAGTAAAAAAGAAAAAAAAATATAGGTAATCAAATAAAGATAACTATTAAAATAACCAATTTTTTTAAAAAAATTCAATGTTTTCAATTTGAATGAAGATAAAGCTATGACTGAATAAGTTTAAAGGGAGAGATTGATTTAGCATCTGAATAATTATCTCTATAATCACCTTTGTAGATGCCAAAAGTTATTTTATAAAACATACCCTTCCTAAGAAAATGTTAATAGAAATAAAAATATATTTAGCCAGATATACACATTCAAACATGTCCACAGGAAGGTACTCAATGGATACAGTGGGCAACAGAGAGGCAAAATATGGCCACTGAGAATATTTGTTAATGTGTTCTTAGCAGATAATTATACATTACAAAATAAATAACAAAAATCCCCAAAACATAATGGCTATGGAAAAAGTATCTTAAAATAAAACTAAAATGCCATAAGACTTGAACATTTAAGTTAACCCACTTTGAAAAAATCTATGTCTCAATAAAACTAGGCTGAAAAAACTGAAAGTTTACACATCATTTTAACAGAGTACAATAGCACATCTTATATCAAACAGGACTGGCAACCCAGAAAAACATAACAGGATGAGGTGAAATGAAAAATAAAAGTTTAAAGTTTTTAAAATTTAATAAATATAAATAAAATATTAATAAAATATTTAACTACTGCTGCTGTTACATTTATTCTACTCTTAGAATCATTTTTTTGTTTTTTGTTTTTTGGTACTGGAGATTGAACTCAGGGCACTCGACCACTGAGCCACATCCCCAGCCCTATTTTGTGTTTTATGTAGAGACAGGGTCTCACTGAGTTGCTTAGCGCCTCGCCATTGCTGAGGCTGGCTTTGAACTCACGATTCTCCTGTCTCAGCCTCTTAAAGTGCTGGGATTACAGATGTGCAACACCGTGCCTGGCTCATTTATTCAACTCTTTTAGAAACATCCATTAACCCATAGTCACTATATTCTCTTTTCTGTATGGTCATAAACTTTATTCTTAATATTCTTAATATTTCTTTTTTCAATCTTTTTTTTGTTGGTACTGGGGATTGAACTCAGGGGTACTCGACCACTGAGCCACATCCCCAACCCTATTTTGTGTTTTATGTAGAGACAGGTTCTCAGTTGCTTACCACCTCGCCATTGCTGAGGCTGGCTTTGAACTCACGATTCTCCTGTCTCAGCCTGCCTAAGTGCTGGGATTACAGGCTTGAGCCACCGCACCCGGCTTTTTCAATCATTTTCATTCACAATCTTGGGTAGGATTCCAAGTTCATCCTTTATTTTACCTATTCTACTAATATTGTAAAGCTTTAATCTTTTACATAATTCCAAAAGTAAATTTTAATTCTGCTATTTTATCTTTATTCTCTTAGCAGCATTTTTTTATCTATCCAAACTCCTTTTCATCTCATCCATTGCCTAATTAACTTTCTGCAGCAGAATCTATAGATACACTTCTCACACTACAATTTTTAAGAATATCAAACATTCTTGTGAAATTTTTGTCTAGATCATACATCTGATATATTGTAATGGAATGTTCTTCCTCTCATTTGTCTGGAGGATGATAAATATGGCAAAATTTTGCTGAGCTGTGTTTGTTGGTGGACAAGTACCTTTCTTGTCCAGCATTAGTCAACATGAGTGATGCATAATTTACCATGCTATCTCTTAGCCTTTTATGTAGATCTAATCTCCTTCTCATAAGAGCAGATTGATATGCACAGATCCCAAATTCCATCTGTTCTGGTAGAAGAAATTCACCTTCCCTTAGAACACCTCTGACATAAGTAATCTTTTTTTTTTCTATGTTCTGATCCTGTTTCTATTTTTAAACTTGTTATAATGTTGAAGAAATTACAAGATAATTTATATAAAGAGTTAAAGCTATCTTTAAGGACTTTTAGTCTTTTCTGCTTCATGGTTCCTACAACTTCCAGAATCTACTATGCTACAATAACACATCCCAGTGTTATTATAACACATCCTATAATTTTTATAGTCTCTGTAGTAATGCAGTTAGACAGTGGAATAGGTCAGTGTCCTGACTGTTCCTATTTCATATTTTTAGGTAACAAAAAATGCAACATTTCGTTAATTTCTTGCCATTTCAAAGAGTTACAGCAGAAATTTTCAATTAGATAAACACAACGGAATTTCAATTGAAGGTAGTTTGTATTTTATTTTATTTTATTTTTTTGGTATTGGAGATTGAACTCAGGGACACTCGACCACTAAGTCACATCCCCAACCCTATTTTGTGTTTTTTATGTAGAGACAGGGTCTTACTGAGTTGCTTAGCATCTCGCTGTTGCTGAGGTTGGCTTTCAACTCGCAATTCTCCTGTCTCAGCCTCCCTAAGTGCTGGGATTACAGGCTTGCGCCACCGTACTCAGCTTATATTTTATTTTTTTGTCCAAATTATGTGCATAGGACAACTTTAGATATCATGGATCAGAAAGTTCAGAAAAGTAGACCAAGAAAGTACATTTTTAATTTCTACTTACAGAGATATCAATCCTAATTTTTGGTAAACA
This sequence comes from Xerus rutilus, assembly GCA_028644305.1. Classification (NCBI taxonomy): domain Eukaryota; kingdom Metazoa; phylum Chordata; class Mammalia; order Rodentia; family Sciuridae; genus Xerus; species Xerus rutilus. The sequence continues at coordinate 82,345,750 of CM053403.1, read as the reverse complement.
GAAGGAGAGCAGTTTGATTTTCTGGTTGATGTAAGACTTGAACCTCTGAATCATTAGAAAAACAATGGGAAATGTATATTTTGGTACCAGAGGATTTGTATTTCATGAGAAAAATTCAGGACATGATAACCTGCTAAGGATCAGGATGATTTTTCTCTATGTGACTTTATTTTTCTTAGTTATTAGGGATTCCTAACTGTATTTTGGGCTATATTATCTGTAAATCTTAGTTTTAGGTATGACTGTACATTTCTGTCCTTTTCCTTTTGGTTTATAAGTGATTTCAGTAAAAGTTTAGAAGACTGTATCAAGGACTTCTAATTATATGACATTTTGTATCAGAGTTCTTACAAACTACATTTAATGGTACTTATAACCGTGTTATGGTTTTTTGGAAAATTCATTTGAAACGACATATACTTTGATTTATTTAAGAAAAGAAATTTATGTCCATTTAAATATTTTTTCACATTCTTCCCAATTGCACATTTATATGAGCCTGCATTTTTAATTATCTTGATAGTTATCAATAAGTATGTCTTTAACATAGTGTGTTCCTCTTGTTGTAATGTTGAAGAACTTACAGGATAATTTGAGATTCATTCTTCCTTTATAGCCAGTTAAGGCATTAAGAAGATATTGATATTGTGTTGCAAAGTATTTTATCTTCCAACATACACCTGGGAGTATCCACTTTATGTTTTGAGGTAAAGGACACAAATGCTAACCAAATGGCAAAATCTCTTTCATTTCCTGCCAAAGTTTAGATTCTATTTTTGCCAAAGTAGAAGAAAAGCACATTATACAGGATATGCCTCTCGGATTGTCAGTTCTCCTGCCAGTTTTACTTTAGCACCATAGAGCTGTGACAGCAGATGGACTCCCCAAGTTAGCACTTGGAATCAAAAGGTGTTTAGAGGACTGTGGTGGTAAGTGTAATTCCTTAATGAGAAATTATAAAGAAGAGAGAAAAGGAAAGTAATATATTAAATTATGCAACTTAACAGCAAATTTGAATGCTTCAGCTATTTGTGTGTGTGTGTGTTTCAGAAATTAGACTTAGTATAAAAGGATTATTAGAAGACTACTTCTAAAATCCAATAATCAATGCTCAGACCTCATTTTACTTTTAGTGACACCTTCAGTAACTTAGCAAGATCATGTCTCAAAATAAAAAATAAAAGCTGCAGAGATAGCTTGGTGGTAGCATGACTCTGGGTTTACTCCCCAGTAATGCAAAACTAAAAACAAAACAAAACAAAATCTCCTTTTACTGGACATTCTGCATAGTTGATGACCTTATTAAAAACCTTTCTTCATATTTATGTGTACTACACAGGAAGATACTTTTTCTTCCTACCTGGCTGATTATTGTTCTCCACTAGTATACTTCCAGGAACTTTCTTCTCTTCCTAATATAAATTTTGGAATACACCAGAACTCCACATTCAGATGTATTTGCTTTTCTAGGTCATCTCATTTAACCTATGATTTTAAACACTTTTCTTTTCCTTTTTTTTTTTTTTTTTTTGGTATAAGGGATTGTACCAGGTACTTAACCCCTGAGACACTAGCCACATCCCTATCCCTTCTGATTTTTTATTTTGAGAAAGGGTCTTGCTAAGGTGCTGAGGGCCTTGCTAAATTGCTGAGACTGGCCTCCAACTTGTGATCCTCCTGCTTTCGCTTGCGAAGTTATTGGGATTACAGGTGTGAGTCACTGTGCCCCAGTTTAATGCCTTTTATATGCTCCACAACATGTATGTTATAGTTTGAGCAACTGATATGAACTATAGTTTAAAATTTTTGGAAATAGTTAAAAATACTCACTTGGAATCCTGTTCAGCATTTCAAAAGTTTGAGTTCAAAAGTTTTATTTTTTAAAAAAGTGCTATTTTGGTGCCCTACTGCCATATACTTGAGGTTTGATATAAACTTTAAGTTCAAGTCAGTATATTCATTACTTGCATTTTTCTTAGTATTTTAATATGTTTCTAGCACAATATGAAATTCTTGAGACTTCAGTATGCCTTTTAGCATACTGCTACTCCTGAATTTTTGCCTATTAGGAATAGAAATAGCATGCTATCCTTATTCTATAGAATTTGAAAAGACAGATCTTCTAAAAAGCATTATAGGGACTTCCAGTTTCCTCTCTGACAAGCAGAAAGATTGGAAGTCATCATTCTCACCTCACAATAAAAAAAATGCCGAATAAACTAAAAATCAACAACTCTTCTTAGATACAACAGATAATTGAGCTCAAAGGGCAAACTAGTTCTGGGAAAACTGAAAAGACAGGCAAATAAAGAGAATAGCAAGTTACTAAGAGCAGAAGCTGCCAGAAACAATAAAGAGTATAAAATCTATTAGGAACACTTAAAAGATGATTAAAGACTTACTGGGGCTGAGTATGAACTAGCTTGAGATTTAAAAACTCCACAGGTCCCCAGTTTCATAAGTTTTACCTCTAGAAGCTCCATCAAGTAGGTTTTCACAGTGAAGAAAAGTTTAAAAGGAAAAAAGAGGAAGGAAGAAAGGAAGGAAAGAAGGAAGGGAGGGAGGGAGGGAGGAAGGAAGTAAATAAATCTCCTTTGGTTTAAGCAAGAAGAGGGAAAAGTAAACATTTTAAAATATGCCCAAAGAAATATTTTCCATAACAAAATCCTGTCCACAAGGAAAAACACTTTTATAAAAACCTTATCTTATATATAAGAAGGACAATCAGACAACTTCAGTCCAGTCAAGTATTTTGATCTCACAAAAGGGCAGAAAAGTTAAAAAAACTAAGAGATTCTGAGTGCCACAACCCAAACTGTAAGACATAAAAAAAATTTCAAGTAGTATGTAGATTTCATGTCCTCCCCAATATTTTACAATCTCATAAATAACATTTTACAATCTCATAAACAACATTGAATCAGAATGGAGAGCTATAAGTCATATACTATCTAAGAAGGAATTTCTAGGGAAAGCCAGAGAAACAGGGAGTAAAAATCAAGTTTACTAGAGCAATTTGAAGCCTTTAATGCATAGAGCGATAGAAAATATTAAACACTGCCTAATTCCTAGGCAGACATTAATATCTCACATTAAAGGTCTGATTCAGTTACTAAGATCCAAGACATGTCTGACTTTTAATTTTTAACATGCAAATCTTGCTAAATGTCAAGAACAAACATAGTATAAAGAGACAGAGCAAGCATAAGAACCAAACTCACACATGGAAGAAATTTTAGAATTCTCAGACAGGGAATTTAAACTATGGTTGATATATTAAGAGCTCTCATAGAAAAAGTAGTCAACATGCAGGAACAGATGGATAATGAGAACAAAGAGATAGGAACAAAAAGAAACACTCAAAATCAGAAACATTATAGCACAAATGAAGAATATCTTTCATTGGTTTATCAGTACATTGAGCATGGCTAAAGAAAGTCAGTGACATTGAAAATGTGTCAATGGAAATGTCCAAGTCTGAATTACAAAGGAAAAAATGATGGGGAAATAAACACATAATACCATTCAGTCATGCCAATTGTAAATGTGTAACTTATGTATAACATGGAAATGAGAAGAGTAAATATAAACAAAATAATGACTGAGAATTTTATAAAATTAATGATAGAAGCAAAACCACAGATCCAGGAAGCTTAGCTAATACATGTAAATTTAAAAATCTATACAGTCATATCATATTCAAACTATAGAAAATGAAAGACGACCACAAAAATAAAATCTTGAAAGAAGTCAGAGAGAAAGAAAATTGCCTACCTACAGAGGGACACAGATAGGAATTACACAGGACTCTCTTTAGATACCATGCAAGATAGAAGATGGATTGAAATGTTAGAAGTGTTGGAAATAAACTGCTCAATCTAGAGTTTTGTATATTAAAAAGTTATCCTTCATAAAGTGTAGGTAGAATACAAACTGCTTCAGTCAAACCAAACCAGGGAATTCTGTTGCCAAGAGACATGACTTGACAAAATTTTAAGAGTTCTTTGAAGAGAAGAAAAACAATATAAGGCAGACATTTGAACCTTTACAGAAATAACAATGGAGAAGGAATAAATAAAGGCAAAGAAAATATTTTATCTTTCTATTCTTCATTGATCTAATAGATAATAGTTTGATCAATGAGCAGCAATGTATTGATCAGAGCAGCAATGTATTCAGTGATGATTTTTCATAAGTGAAATTGATTATCACAAACTTGTAAGAAATCGCAGAAGGGAACAAATTGGCAATACTCTATTATCAAGAACCTAAATTACTTCAGCCGGGGCAAATTAGTGGGACTCTGTCTCAAAGTTAAAAATTAAAAAATGACTGAGGATGTAGCTCTGTAGTAAAAAGTTCCTGAGTTTAATCTCCAGTATGGTACAAACAAACAAACAAAAACACCTAAAGTTCTAGCTGAGCACTATAATATTATTTGAATAGAATTGTATTCATTCTAAATATATATTTCACAGTCATTGCAATTGCTATATTTCTCAAATAGATAAAATTTAGTAAAAGAGGAGAGGTGATAGAATTATATAAAATACTCAAAACCAGAAATGAGAGCAAAATAGGGGAAAAATAAAGTAACAAATATAAAATAGCAACAACTATGGTAGGTATTCAGCTAACTATAATCAATATTAAGATTATGGTATAAATATGGCAACTAAGAGATAAAGACTTACAAAATATATAAAAACAAGATCCAACCATATGTTGTCCATAAGAAATTCACTGAAAGACAACAATGTATTAAATATAAAAAAATAGAGAAGTACACCATGTTAATAATAATCAAAACAAAACTAGAGTTATGACATTAATACCAGAAATCAAATTTCAAAATAAAAATTATTGGGCACAAAGCTTGCCCTTATATAATAATAGACATTGCACTTCATAAACATGTACAATTATGAATCAAATACAAAAGTAAAAAATTTTAAAGGACATCAGTTCTCTCATAAGACAATGATCCTTAAAGCATATGTGCCTAATAAGAGAGCATCAAATAATTAACAGAACTCAATAAGAAATAGACAAATCACTATTGTAGTTGGAGACTGCAGTATAACTCTATCAGTAATGAACAAGTTCAAGAGGAGACAAAACAGAAGATATAGTTGAAGTGAGCATCATCATCAATCATTTGGATCTAATTAATATTTGTATAATAATTAATTTAAAAATAGCGAAAGATACATTCTTGTTAAGACCACATGGAATATTCACTAAGATATACCACATTCTGGGACAGAAAAAGTATTTTAAGAAATTTAAGAGTATAAATGAGATATGCACTCAGATCATAATGGAATTAAAAAATTCAATAATAGCTAGAAAATTTTAAAACTTATGGATGTTAAATAACACTTCTAAATAACACATGGATCAAAGAAATATCAAGGCAAATTTTAAAGTATACTGAATTAGATAAAAAAATTAAAAATAATTTATTAAAATTCATGAGATGCTACAAAAGAAGGGATATATATACAATATATATAATTATCTATCTATCTATCTATCTATGTATATATATATATATATATATATATATCTCCTTGGTTGCATATGCCAAAGAAAGAAGAAAAATCTACAGTTATCTAAGCTTCCATAACAAGACAATAGAGAAAGAACAATGTGCTACTAAGATAAGAAGATGAAAAAATTAATAATAGAACAAAATTCAATGAATACCAACAGAGAAATTCAACATAAAATTTGAAATCAGAAAATATGATATCTCCAAGTTTGTTTCTATTTTCAAAACTGTTTTGGCTATTCTGGGTCTTTTGTAGATCCAGACAAATTTTAGGATTGTTTGTTTTTTCTGTTTTTGTTGAAAATATGATTAGAATTTTGACAGAGTTTGTGTTCAGTCTATAGATCCTTCTGGAATGCATGACTATTTCAATGACATTAATTCTTCCAGCCAATGAACATGGAATATCATATTATTTATTTGTGTCTTATTCAATTTTTTTATGATCTTTTATAGTATTCAAGTGTACAGATCTTTTATCTTTGGTTAAATTTATTCCTAATAATTGCTCTTAATTTTAATGCTATTGTAAATAAAATTCTTTTTTTAATTTCCATCATGAATAGTTTACTGTTGACAAAAATAAATGATGCAGGCTTTTTGTGCTAATTTTGAATCCTACAACTTTACTGAAATTTTTATCAGTTCTAGCATTTTATTTTATTTAATGCAGTCACAGTGTTCTCTCTAACGTGGATCATGTCTTCCACAAGCAGAGATAATTGTACTTGTTCTATTCTAATTTATACAAATTTTATTTCTTTTCCTTGTCTAATTACTCTGACTAGAAATTTGAATGTGATGTTGAACCAAAATCATGAGAGTGGCTATTCTTAGCTTATATTGAATCATGGAAGAAAATATGTGAGTTTTTCTCCATTGATTTGTATGTTGACTCTCAGTATTGCATAAATGGCCTATGTTGAGGTGAGTTACTTCCATACCATTCTGTTGAGAGTTTTAATAATGAGTATATTTGGAACGTTGTCATATGCCTTTTCTGCATTTATTCATAGGATAATGAATTTTTCTTTTTTTTTTCTTTTTCTTTTTTTTTTAAACATTTATTTTTATTTTTATTTTTTTAGTTGGAGATGGACACAATGTCTTTATTTTATTGCTTTGTATGTGGTACTGAGGATCGAACCCAGGGCCTCATGCATGCAAGGCAAGTGTACTACCACTGAGCTACAGTCCCAGGCCTGGATAATGAATTTTTCATCTTTCATTTTTTAATGTAGTTATCATATTGATTGGTCTGTATGTATTGAAACAAAATTACATCCCATGAATAAATTATACTTCTTTATGCTATATAATCTCTTTGGATTAGAGTTGAGTTCAGTTTTCTGCATCTATGAACATTTCTGCATCTATAAACATTTTTTTTCTGATTTATAATATCTTTATCTAGCTTAACATCAAAGTCATGCTGATCTCAAAGGATGAGTTTGAAAGTGTTCACTTTATTTTTGAATGACTTTGGAAAGATTGATATTAATATTTTAAATATTTTATAAAATTTAGGCATAAATCCTTCTATCATAGGCTTTTCTTTGTTAGAGGTTTTAAAGTACTGATTCAACCACTTTATTTTCTATTGTGTTACTAGATTTCTTATTGTTTTATGGATTCAGTAATGACAGGTTTCAATTTCTTGGACAATTTCCAGGAAATTGTCCTTTTCTTCCAGGGTATGCAATTTATTAGTGTACTATTTTTTATAACATCTCTGTGACTTCAGTTGTTTTTCTGTGTTTTGATATTTTTATTTATCTTTCACCTTTGAGAGCTTTGTTATATTTTGTCTTGGGCTAGAATTGACTGAGTTAAATCAGACTTCTCGTGCCTGGATATTTGTATCCTTCTCTAAGCTTTGGAAGTTTTTTGTTATTATTTCTAAATAATCTTTCTAACCCTGTGGCATTCTCAGATCCTACTTGGACTCCAACAAATAATGAATATTTGCTGTTAAAAATATGTTCAAAGTTATCATAGGCTTTCTTCATTCTTCCTCTTCCTCTCCCTTCCTGTATATTTTTCACATAGCTTGTTTTCTAAATCAGTAATTCTCTCTTCTGTTCTAGCCTATTGATGCCTTTTATCACAATTTTAACTTTAGTTAGTGCATTGTTGAGCTCAGGGATTTTTAGTTTGAATTTTTCTTCCATCTCTGATTTATATTTTTCTATTACAGTATTAATTATTTCTGTATGTTTTCTTCAAGCTCATTGACTTTCTATAAAACAGATGCTTTAAATTATCCAAAAGTTATCCCATACAGGTTACTATCTGGTCAATTTTTTGTACCATATGGTGACCATTAGGTGAAGTCATGGTTTTCTGAAAGCTCTTTCTTCAGTTGCAGTGAATGAATTATGAGTCTTTGAACTGCCCAAAGACAGAAGTGATACCTCTTTTGGGAATTTCTCAATGCAAGGGCACTAATAAAAACTGCCCAGTTGTATGATGATGCCCTGTTAAAATTTTATTAGCAAGGAATTTTATTATTTCAGAACCTTGGATTCAAATGTCTGCTGCCTGGAAGTAAATAATTATGGGCACAAGCTGATAAGTTCTATTTGGCCTGCTTTTACCCTCAGCTTTAGTTTTGTTTATCTTTAAGAAGCTTTCTCAAAATAAATCTTTATGATTTTTAAACCTATATAATAAACATGCTGAACTTGCTCATAGTCAGTCTTTCTCCACTAGAGAGGCAGGCTGAATCACCAAGCCCCAGCTTTTTCTCTACTTTTATATCTGATTGTCTTTTTCCTTGTCCCCTCATCAACTGCTCTGGTTAGCACTGAATAAACTGTTGTGCAAGACATGACAATTGGCGTCCAAACAGGGACTGACTTGAATAAACAGGAAATTCATTGTCAAGGTGAGTGGGATATGACTAAAAAAGATGTGCATGGAGAGGAGTGAGTTTTTACATAGCTTGGTGTAAAATAAGGGACAGTTAAGATCCAAAGAAAAGAATCCCTATATTATTTACCTATGCTTACGACTATATTTAAATCACGGGGCAGCTCAGAAAAGAAGGTACAGCTAGAACATTTTTTAAAATGTATTATTTATACTTTTTCTTGGTTCCCTGAAAATGGAGATGTAGATATAGAATCATGGGAAAGGCTTGGTGAACACCTGTGTGCTAACTATGTGGCCCAGGGACTGGACAAAATCCCCACGAGAACTTTTACCTCGTGGTCTTTGATATAAAATTGTCTTGATCCATCTTGTAATAAAGTGAAATGTTTGGCTTCTGACCTGAATTCTGGCTTTAAAAATTCCACTCAAGCCTAAAAAAGTCAACAAAGAGTCTTGAGCCTGCAATGACTGCTACAGTCCTGCCTGCTGCTCTGCCAGAATCTTTGTCTCCTGAGAGCAGGCAAGAGGTAGAGGAGGAAAAAGTTTAAACTCTGGACATGGCTTTAAGAGAAGTTTTGCAGCCTCCCCAGAAAAATAAAAGTTCTAAAAGGAGGTGTTTAAACTATGAAAAGCCTGGACACTTGGCCAGAAATTGTTGGCAGCAGGTTAATCATAAAAATAATCCAGGTTTATGTCCACATTGCTGCCACGGTAAACATAGGCCTAATGAGTGTAAATTACAAACAAATGTAGATAGACAATTTTTACCTCCTCACTTTAAATTTCCCTGGGATAGAGTTTCCAAATATATATATAAATAAAGTATAGCAGCATGCTTTCAGAAAATCCTGCAAGATTTAAGGCCGTAGGAAAAAAGTGTCACTTTTAAATTCAGGCTAAAGGTAAAAAAAGTGTCATGTTTAAATTCAAACTGCTTCAGGACTAGCTTAACTGGCTGTCTTAGCCACACTATTTTGTTAATAAGCTCCTCCTCAGTACAACAGTACTGGGAGAAAACAATGAAAGGATTCTAAATGTACAAGTTTTCCTTTACTTAAAAGCCTTTTCTGAGGATTTTATAGGCTCCCACATTCTTTAAATATCTTAACTGACTCTAGTCTGAATTCAAAGCAAACTCTGAGCTGATAAAAATATTCTACATATCCCTTTACTGGAGTAACTATGGTTTTTGCTTTTCTCTAAAAAAACCCAAAAAACAAAAACCAAAAAGATCCTATATTTTTGAGCTCATGATTTTATGGTGAATTCACATTTGATCTTGCATGCCTAAATTAATGTATTTTTCTAAATAGTTTTATCTAACCATGGAGGTTATTACACTCTGTCTTTGTTCAGAAGCCAATTTTTCTAAGAATGTTTGTGTTGGGGGTAGATCTGATAGTTATCAGGACAATAAGCTGGCCATCTGAAATCTTTTATTTCAGTGTCCTCACGGCTGTTAGATTTTATGCCTAACATTCCATTTGCAGAGGCCTGCTCTATATTTAAGTCATAATGTAAAAATATAATTGGATCTATTTTAATTTCTAGCAGATTAAATGTAATAGAGGCTTTAGTAAACATCTTTAACGTTGCCTCCTACCTGTGGATCTCCACTAACATAAAGATAAAAAAATGTTTATTTCTTGACTGTTTTGTATATGTCTACACACTGGTGTCTAGTCTTGTGTCCATATGTCATGTACATGATATTAAAATTGGCATATTGATAAATGAGTGCTTCAAAATTAAAATTAAAAATGTATCCAAGCTGGGCACGGTGGCGCAAGCCTGTAATCCCAGCATTTAGGGAGGCTGAGACAGGAGAATCCTGAGTTCAAATTCAGCTTCAGCAACAGTGAGCCTTAAGCAACTCTGTGAGAACCTGCCTCTACATAAAACACAAAATAGGGCTGGAAATGTGGCTTAGTGGTCAAGTGCCTTGAGTTCAATCTCCAGTACCAAAAAAAAAAAAAAGCATCCAAATATTTTTGAATTTATATGACTTACAGAAGAAGTTCAGTTTGAATTGGATGAGCACATGAAAATAAAGATGTCTTCAATATTACTTACAAGTTTTTTTAGGTGGTCAGACAATTAGTAAAATTCTGTTTTCTATAAAGTATCTAAAATGTAATATTCATTGCTTCTAACAATTTTCTTTGACAGGAAAGAGATGATTAATACTGTTAGTAACATTTCTTTGATATCTTGGCTTTTATTGTTCAAAATAAATAAATTAGATTTAACATAAATGAGATTAATCTTTATAAATGTGTTTGTTAAAAAAATCTAATTATTTTATAAAGTTAAAGAGCTAAAATATCAACCACTAAAATTTCATAAGGAAATTTATTTAAACATTAGATATATTTTCTTATATTGGTTAATGGAAAAGGTTTGAGATTGCTTTCTTTCTGTTTCTTCACTAAAAACAGAGATACTGGAAGGTATGATTCTGTCAAGTGTGATTTACATATAAAGAGTGTAAGACTCTTTGGTCTGGTAACATAAAAGATTATAAAATGTCTAAGTACATTACAAAATATTTGTGGAGGATAAATTTCAAAAGGTTTGTATGTAATTAAATTAGTTATATATAATTAATACAACTAGCTAAAGTTATTTAAGGCTTTTGCCTCTTTTAAAAAGAAAAGTTTCTAATCTATGAGGATGGCTTTGTGCTGAGTTTTTGGCATGGAGCCTGTTTAAAGAAATAGATAACGTATCTTCACAGACCTCTGCTACATTTCAGGAGGCTAATTGGGCTTCCTAAATAAAGGCTGAAAAAAAAAAAAAAGAAAAACTCTTTCCCCAGACACAAGCTAAATAATTATGTACTGATATAAATAAAAGTTTAACCCTCTATGTGTTAAAGTAATAAGGATTTCTTAAAACATTAATCTACTCTCATTCCAAGAAAATGATTTTTATGTCTGTGGAGTTTTATTAGAGAAACTAGTCTTAAAGGAATTAAGGTTTACATAATTCTGGTTAGGCAACAATTGCTATTTTAAAATATTACATTACATTCCAAATTCCAAATTTTTCTTTAAAAGCTAAACTTGGTTAATATAAAAAACATCAGCGTAATTGTGATACTGTTACTGGCTTCCTTATGTACTAAATACATTCTTATCTCCCAAGTACACAAGTCTTTAAAGTATAAGATTTAAAAGAACAGTTTACCAAGGTAGTGTTCTCCAAAATAAAATCCTCTGTAATAGTGGTCTCTTGCAGACTTATATAATAATAACAAATTTGGTTAAAAATCTACTTATGCCACTTAATACTTTACAATTTATAAAAATAATTTTGCATAAGTTATAAAATTTTGCATAAGTTATAAATTTGTGTTACTCTCTACACTAAAATGGAAACTTAAATATATTTTAAAAATTCAATAAGGTTAATATGAGATGTTAAACATTTTGCTACTTTCCCACACAAACGAGAGTTAAAAGTTCTCTTGTTTTATTCATGTTTCAGATGTAATGTTAAATTATGTTAACTGATTCATATAGATTCAAAAATAATATATAAAAACTTTATAAATTAATATTCAAAAAAGAGACAAAAATTAGTTTCAAAAGTAAAGCAACTTACCTAAGATTTGTCAAGAGGCCACCTTACCTAAGTTAAAACTCTGCCTCTCACCTTATTCCATGTTAAGATAACCATTTCAGTTCATTTAAAATTAAGTTCAAAATATAGATTTTTGTTATAAGGATTACTATAATTTTAAACAAAAAATATATTGCTAAATAAAGGTTTGAAAATACAAAAAAATGTTCCTTGTTTCATAGATATTGTACAAACTAAATGTGTTTTTACTCTTGTTAATTTCATTTTGTATTTTCCTTATAAACTTTACAACTATTGTCTGTTAATGCCTTACCAAAGTGAAAATAATAAGACTATCACTTATAGGACAAACAAGATGTAAGGCTGACTTCCAATATTTATACTGACCCCATTTCATAATCTGCTTGCTCAGCTTATTATTAAAGACAAAATATAAATCATACAATTGGTGGGATCTGAGCCTTCTTTTATTATGGTGCCCTTTTTAGTTCAAGTACTACATTGGCTTTGGCAATCCTCACATGCCTAATAGGTGGCTTTTGCTAATTTTTCTGGCCAAGTAAACATACTCATTAAGCCATTTCTCACTGTTTAAACACTTTTGCAGTACTAGGCCACACTCTATAAATTAAAAGTGATAATGTTCCAGCTTATACTAGTTCTTTTCAACTTTTTTGTGATCAATATCATATTGATCACCAAACAGGTATTTTGTATCATCCCCAAGGCCAGGCTATTGTTGAGCGGGCTCACTTGTCCCTTAAATTACAATTACAAAAATAAAAAAGGGGAGATAGAACCCCACAATATTGTTTGAATCATGCTTTTTTTGTTTAAAATTTTTTAAATTGTGATGCTGAAAGTTGCACTAATGCTGAACAACACATAGCTCCTAGTACAGTAGGCCTGTCAGGCCTAGTCTGGTGGAAAAACTTACAAACAGGACAATGAAATGGACCAGAATCAGTAATAAAATGGGGCAGATGCCAGGCTTGTATCTTTCCAGAAGGTACAACTCATCCTATCCGGGTACCTGAATTCCTTCTTCACCATCACCATGGAATATTTTGAGCTGCAGTTCAGAAAATTGAAGAACCTGATGCATTGGGCTGAACAGATAGTTAAATAGCAGAGAAGCCCTAAGTCTGAAGCCACAACCTTTATATACTGGCTTTATTGAACTGTCAGGTAAGTAGAGTTCATTGGGAAATTTAATAAACTTATTTCCCAGATTAACCTTTAGTACACCCAGCTGTGTGGCCTGGAAAATACATTACAGTATTTTATAATGATACTCAAATAATGAGAGATCTTTTGGATAAACATATTATACCTATTCATTTCATTGGATTCAATTATACTGGATATAATGGGAGTTGGCCTATATGTTGGTCCCACAATACATACTAGCTACAAATTTGTTTGTGTTACAGAAACCAAATATAATGTTTCCCAACAGGATTGGGAAAAAATTAAAAATCATTTAATGAGCATTTGGCACAGAAATAATGACAGTCTAGACTTTATGGAGTTACGTCATCATAGTCAGGATATTCAGGAAAGCATGAATGATCTCAAGGATCCCCCGTGGCTTACTGAACAAATAACGATTTAAATGGCTTTAATGCTGGGAACATGTTAAAACATTCAATATGGTACATTTTTGGAATTATATGTTTGCTACTAATTATTTTTTGTGTTGTAATAATAGGTTGCTGTATTTTCTGACAAAACATTCAAGAACTTCAATAATAGCCCATCATTTGCACTTAAAAAATTAAAAAGGGGAGATGTCAGGAATGGGGAATGACCTAGAGACAGAGGCAACACCTTTCTTGGGAATTTCTCAGTGCAAGGGGGCCAATCGAAAACTGCCCAGTTGGATGGTGACACCCTGTTCAAAAGGAAATTCCTCGGTGGCCAAAGAATTTTATTAGTTCATAACCTAGCGTTCAAATGTCTCCTGCTTCCAAGTAGAGAATTATTGGTGCAAGCTGATAAGTTCTATTTGGGCTGTTTTTACCCTCAGATTTGGCTTTGTTTATCTTGAAGAAGCTTTCTCACAATAAATTTTTATGACTTTTAAGACTATATAATAAACATGGTGAACTTGCTCATAGTTAGTCTTTCTCCACTAGAGAGGCAGGCTGAACCACCAAGCCCCAGCTTTTTCTTGATTTTTGTGTCTATCTTTTTCTTAATCCTCTCATCAACTGTTCTGGTTAGTCCTGAATAAACTGTAGCACAGGACATGACATTCTTTGTGATTAACCTGTAACATAGCCTGGCATTTATTCCAATTTTGATAATCTGGCCTTGTGCATGTGAGAAAGAGAGAGAGAGAAGGGGAGAGGGCATGCATATGCATGCATGTGACTGTCTTTGAAGAAATCCTAAACTTGCTGCATATTTTCAGTTTGTCACTTATCTATTTCAGCAGTAGATGGTACCCTAAGTCCAGGTTTGCCACAGTGGGCTCTTGATAGCGTTTTCATTGTTTTAGCACTAGATGGCAATCCAAGCCCACGTTTGTCCTCTCTCTCTGGCTGGTATGGGCTCAGACATCTCATCCATAGTCACTGGCCTATGGTTGAGCATTTTATGATTCTTCCTGGCTCACCATAGAGGGACTAGCTCAAGACACCTGTCTCACCTGTGGTCACCAAAACTGTGAATCTTTGTCATATCCTGAGATTATAGCCCATCAGAACCAGCACAGTGCTGGGTAAGACCAAGGGCTATATTGTTATGTGCTGCCTAATGCTGAGATGGGTACTTGGTCTAAGATTGCTACATTGAGACATAGTTGAAGTTTACTAGAAATCTAATAGATTGGGTTTACATATCTCTGGCACCAGAACTGTTCCAGAGGCTCCATCCACATGTATCAGACTGGATGTGGTCTGTTATAAACTTCCCAGTGTTAGACTTTGCCAGCCTGGTACTAAGTACCATTGAAGAGTCCTATGCTAATGATTCTGTCCTACGCTAAGTGAATGGAGACTTGACCTATTCGTTGTTGCCTGAGGTTGAGGTAGTATTGATAAAGACAACTCCATGGCCATAGCCATCACTTGGGTAATGCTGAGTTGGGTTATGTCTAAGTCTCAAATTCACAAGGACCTGTACAGTCTCAGGGGTGCCCTCAGGCCCACCCTGTAGTGGGAAGTACTACAAAATTTAACAGTGAAACAAGATGAAACAAGACTGTCCCATCAGAGTGCAGATCTGTATGTTGCCAGGGCAGGTCTAGAGGCTTCATCTACTAATACTGTCCTGAGTATAGCTGTGCTGACTGAGGTTGAGGGATGGGTGGTCAACACAGTTTCTTGGCTACCATGGCTGATGCTAAACTGGGGTGTGCCTGAGTTTCCAAGTTACAGGGACCTGTGCAGTCTTGGGGATAGTGAGGGGATTCCTGGGCCAACTCCAAGATAGGCACTGGGGCAAAACAAAATTCTTGCCTGTCGTGCTGGCATGTAGGTTGCTGTCTGGTGCAAAGGTAAGTCTAGAGGCCAAATCTTCAAGTTCTGCTTTGGGTATAGAGGCCTTTGGTTTCTGTTTGGTCCCTGGTCTCACCATAGTGTGCTTATCAATGTGTTCTAAGTCAAAGTCCTGTGCTAGCTTAGGTGACCTGCTCCCTTTTGGAAACTTAATCCCTACTGTGCTATTTGAAGCTGGTGGGGGTGAGGTAGAGCCAGTCAGTCACCTCACTAACAGTTCCAAAGGCTCAGTCCACAGTGTTGGCCTGAGATTAGGGGTCACTGGGTTCTGCACCCCATTGGTCTTACTGAGGTGGGCCTAGTATTGCATTTCAAGTCTAAGACCTGAGTTTAATTCTCTTTCTTTTCCCCAAATAAAGATATTGTTCTGCATGCTTCTTAGAGCTGGGAGATAAGTGATACTACAACTCTTTCCTGTCTTATTTGGTTTCCTTTTATTATAATAAACAAGGCACTCTGATTTCTCACCTGACTCCATTAGCTCTCCTGAAGGGGTTATTTGGTGCATCCCTAACTGTTCAAACTGGTAGTCTTATGGGGACATGATACCTGTGGTCTCACTCACCATTTTTCCTAGATTTAGGTTACTAATTTGAGATATATCTATTTTTTAATGTAGGGACTTATTTCTTTAAGTGTTTATCGGTAATGTCTTTGCTGCAGCCCATAAGTTTTGCTTTGGTATATTTTTGTTTTTGTTTTTCTAAAAGCACTTATACCTTTCCATTTAACTTCTTCTTTGACATGGTGGTTATTCAGTAGAGTGCTGCTTATGAATTTTCCTATTTTCTTGCTTTTATTGATTTCTAGTTTTCTTCTATTGTGGTCATAAAAGATACTTGCAATTATTGCAATCTTTTCAAGGATGATTTAGTTTGTGATCTTTCCTAGATAATATTCTGTGTGCACTTGAGAAAATTTATATTTGTCTGGTGGTAAATAAAATTTAAGATATCTCTTAGATCCATATAGTCCATAGTATGGTTAAAGTCCACTCATTTCTTTTTGATTTTGTGGGTAGATGTTCATTTGATTATTGAGACTGGAGGGTGAAGTCCCCTACCCTTATTGTATTTCTGTCAATTTCTCCCTTAGATAGATTTATCTATCTATCTATCTATCTATCTATCTATCTATCTATCCATCTATCTATCTATCTATCTACAATATGTAAATATGTTGGATGATTATATGTTTATAATTTTACATTATTCTGATGAATATATTCTTTTATATCCACATAATGTTTTTCATTTATAGAAATAGTTTTTTACTCGAAGTCAATTGTAAATTTTGTCACTTGTTTTATTTACAGTCAATTAGCATAAAATATTTTTTCCTCACCCCTTCACTTTTAGCCTATGTGTATTCCTAAATCTAAAGTGACACTTTTAGAAGCAAATCAAAATATTTTGGGTTTTTATTTGATTTTTTGTGTTTTCTTGTCATTTTCTGTTCAATTAATCTATTAGGCACTCTAAGCCATTTGATTTGGGAATAATCCATTTCTATAACTAGTTTATTTAAAAGATCAATAAAGTTAATAAATCTCTAGTATAGGTAAGCAATAAAAAAGGGAAGAAACAAATTATTAATATTATAAATGAAACAAAGTCTATTACTACTGATCCCATGGACATTAAAAGGATAATAAAACAATATTATGAAAAATTCTATAGCCACAAATTGAATAATTTAAATAAAATGGATCAATTCCTTTCTGTTAAAAGTCACACTAAGCAAAGCAGATCATATGAATAAGATTCTTTCTAAAGAAATTGAACAATAATCAATAACCTAAAAAATTAGGCATCAAGCACAAATGGACCTACTGATTATTTATATCACCAAATATTTAATTAAAAGATGATATCAATTTTCTATAATCTCTTCCAGAAAATAAAAACATGGAAACACTTCATTATTCAATGTGTGAGGCCAGCATTGTCCTAATACTAAAATCAGTAATGTCTTAAATTTGTATAAGTTTCCTCAACCAAATGTTAATAAATTAGTCCAACATGTATAAAGAGAAGTGTATAATATGAACAGATTAGATTTATTTCAGAAATACAATGCTGGTTCAACATTTATAATCAATTAACATAATTCATCATATCAATAGAGGTTAGAAGGAAAATCATATGATCATAAAAATGGTTGCAGAAAAATCATTGACAAAAGCCCAACATTTGTTCTCAGTAGAAACAGTCAGCCTACTAGGAATAGAAAAGAACTTCCTCAAGTTGAGAACAAACATCAACAAAATATCCTACAGCTAACATACTTAACAGTGACAAACTGGATGAATTATCTAATAGAGGGCACAAGACAAGGCAAGGCAAACCCTAACCTTCCATTATGGTTTGGATCTTCTCCCCCAAAAGCTTATGTGTTACATAATGCAGGAATGGTCAGAGGTGAAGTGATTAGATTATGATAGCTCTAACCTCATCAGTGAAGTATCTATTTGATGGGTTAATAATTGGAGTGAACTGCTGGGTAGTAACTGCAGGCAAATTGGGCATGGCTGGAGGAAGTAGGTTACTGGCGACATTCCCTTAAACTATATCTTGTCCCCTGGATACTTTTCTCTCTATGCTTCTTGGTTGCCCTAAGTTGAGCAGCTTTCCTCCACCATGCACTTCTGCCATGATATTCTGCCTCAACTAGGGCCCAGAGCAATGGTGTCTGCAGACCAGGGAATGAGATCTCTGAAACCATAAGTTCTATATAAAATTTTCCTCCTCTAAATTGTTCTTGTCAAGTACTTTGATCACTGCAATGAAAAGCTGACTAACATAACTTTTCATCACCCCTATTTAGCATCATACAGAAGTCCTAGGTAATAAAATAAAACAACAGAAGTAAAAACTATGCAGCTTATGTAGAGAGAAGTAAAACTATGTTTGCTCACAGGTGATATTATTCTGTATGTAAAATGTCACAAAGAATCAATAAAAATAACTCCTGGAACTAATAAGCAATTATAACAGGGTTGCATATACAAGGCTAATATAAAATCAGTTGCTTTCCTTTACATTAGCAATGAACAGGTAGAATTTGGAATTAAAAAAAAAAAACAATACCTTACCTTAGCACAAAACATATGAAATATTCCAATTTAAATGTAACATGATATGTAAAATTTATTTAAGGAAAATAATGTTTGGTGAAAGAAATCATAGAAAATACAAATAAATGAAGAGATATTCCATGTCCATATGTGGAAAGATTCAATATTATCAAGATGGCACTTATTCCCAAATCAATCTATAATTTCATCACAATCATAATCAAAATGTCGCCATGTTATTTTGTATATATCAAGAAGTTGATTTTAAAAACTGCATAGAAAGGGAAAAGGTCCAGAATAGCTAACCCTAATTTATAGAACTTGACACTTCCTGATTTCAAGCATTAATGTAAATGTACAGTAATCAAGACAGTATAGTATCGACAGAAGAACAGAAAAATAGAGCCATGGAGCACAATAAAGAGCCCAGAAACAGACTGAAAAGATAAGCAGGGGATTTTGAGAAAGAAAAAATAAACAAAAATTGAAAAGAGAAAGGATATTGTCAAAAACTGATACTGGAATAACTGTATACCCTTGTGCAAAAAAAAAAGAAAAATAGATACAGATCTTGGATCTAGTATGTTTTAAAAGAAAACCTTCCAATTTATCATTCCCTAAAGCATAATGTATATATGACTATGATGTTTCTAGAAGAAAATGTAGATTAGATTAGGTTTGGTAATGACTACATATAACAACAGAAGCATGCCCATGTAAGACTAAATTGGATTTATTAAATTAAAAAAAAACTTCTTGTTCTCAGAAACATTATTAACAAAACACATGTGTGATAAACATATTATTTCTAAAATATATAAAGAACTCTTAAATTCAATAATGAAAATAATCAACTTAAAAATAGGCAAAAATATCTCAGTAAAATATCTTCTAAAGTAGTTATACAAAAGGCAAATGCACATCTTAAAATGCTTAAAATTTGCCATTAAGGAATTTAAAATTAAATAAATAAGATACAATTACATACTGAAATGGTAAAAACATAAAACAGTGACTATAAAAAAATGATAAGAATGAGAACCAATAGGAATGCTTATTAATTGTTGATGGGAATGCAAAATGCTAGTTTCTTTTGAGGAAATTTGGTGCATTTGGAAGTTTTTGACAAATCTAAACATAATCTTATTTAAAATCTCATAAACTCTCTCCTAGGTGTGTACTTAAATTAGTTGAAAACACACACCCACACAAAAATATGCTCATAAATATTTTTATTTTTTTATTTTTATGTTTTTAAATATTTTGTTTAGTTGTAGATGAACACAACATCTTTATTTATTTTATGTGGTGCTGAGGATCAAACTCAGTGCCTCACATATGTGAGGCAAGCGCTCAACCGCTGAGCCATAACCCAGCCCCTCATAAATATTTTTAAAGTTTATTCATAATTGAACCTCAAATTGTTCCATAATAGGTGAATAGGTAAACAAAATGATATTCACACAATGGACTATTATGCAACTGTTATGGTTTGGATGTGAGGTGTCCCCCAAGAGCTCATGTGTGAGACAATGCAAGAAGGTTTGAAGGAGAAATGACTGGGGTACAGCCTTAACCTAATCAGTGAATTAATCCCTGATGATATTAACTGGGTGGTAACTGAAGTGGTAGGGTGTGGCTGGAGGAGGTGGAGATTGGGGTGTGGCTTTGAGATATATATTTGTGTCTGGTGAGTGGAACCTTTCTCTGTTTTCTGATCAGGATGTGAGCTGCTTCCGTCAGCCAAACTCTCCTACTATATTGTTCAGCCTCACCTGAAGCTCCAAGGAATGGAGCCATCCTTCTATGGACAAAGACCTCTGAAACTGTGGGCCCTCAAATAAACTGTTCTTCCTTTAAAATTGTCTGGTCATATGCTTTAGTCATAGCTGTGAAAAAGCTGACTAAAAAACCAACAAAAAAATAAAAATGAGTTATTCTGCAAAAATAAAACATGCAGGAGCCTCAAATACACAATGCTAAGTGAGAGCAGCCAATTGACAAATGCCAAATAATTAAAAGATTTAAGGAAATGAGGGAAGTAAAGGGAAGTTTACAGTGGTGAATCTATTTCGTACCATACTGTAATGGTGGATACAAAAGTTTATGCGTTTGCTGAAATCCATTGAATTGTACAACAGAGTGGACACTAATGTAAATAATGAACTTTAACTCAGAGTAAGTTGTAATAGTTAATGTAAGAAGGCTAGCTCACCCTTTGTTAAAAATTTACTGCATGTATATGTAAACTATTTATACCATATGATTGGTTTTTCTATAAATCTAAAACTTCTCTGAAAAATAATATATTATTTTAAAAAATGGGATTGTAGTATGTTTCTCCTTCTCAAAAAATTGTAATTTAGTTGATGAAACGGCTCAGAGGCAGGGCTAACAAATCTGTGGAGGCAGAAGAATTTTTATTTATGAATGAAGGAGATTCACTTTCAGCAAAGAAATACTTTACCCTCCTTGATCAGATGATAATAAGCCAATATAACTTAAATATATAAGTGACAAATTTGATCTATAAGACAAAAATGGAATCCATAAAGTAACCAGATAAATAAGAAACCTGTCTACCCTCGTTTTCTTCCTAATGCCCTTACAGCTACCTAATAGAGTGGGAATTACTTAATTTTCTATGTAGTGAGACCCTGTCTTTACACAAAAATACACAAAATAGGGCTGGGGATGTGGCTCAGTGGTCAAGTACCCCTGAGTTCAATCCCCGGTACAACCCCCCAAAAAAAATGAAAAGAAGAAAAATAAAAATCTATCTTTAAAAGTTGGACCACTAAATTAAAGTTCTCATTTTAAATTAACTGTAAAAAACTTAAGGGCTAAGATACCTACCTTCCTGATTTCTTAATAAAAATACCTTTATTTTGGCAAAATAAAATATTTGAATATTTTTATCTGTGCTATGCCTTTAATAGTTCTCATGATCAAAAGTCATAGTATATTGTTATTACTATCATGGTATTTTGATTAGTCAAAACCATTATGCAACTTTTGAAAATGCTTTCATAATTCATTAAATAGTTTTGTTATCTTTGCAAACATTGTAGTAAAAATACCTTACTTCGAGATATTCATCATAGGTGGTTTTTAGGCATGGGCCATAATATTACAACCTGTGTTTACAAAATACGAGCATGAATTAAAGCAAAAAAACAATTATACATACATTCTAAGTTTGTGTATTTACTTATTTTTTTACTGAGAAATTCTACAGAAGATATAACTCAACTTAAAAAAGACTGAGCTAATGACTACTGCAAAAATGAATTAAAATTCTGCTAGAAATTAATGGGCTGTGAATTTAATTTCTAAGGAAAAAAAATCAGCTACAACTGCGAACAGCTTACTGAAAATATCAACTTAATATTCAACAGTTGTTAACCAAGATATTTATTTGAATTATAAAAGTAGAAAGTATATGAAATAAAATAAAATAGTATAAAGAGAGCAACCCATAGTAATGCTTTAGCAATTGTAGGGTTATTTTTTAAGATATTTTACCTTTATCAGGTCTTCATTAATTCTACATTCATTAAATATATATTGAGAATAATGTAATAGGGGAAAGATCAGGAACATTCCACAAAAGAGGTAATTTTCGAGCCTCATTTTAATAGTTTGCAGCAGATACCAAACACATAATAGTATTAAATGTAGTTAAGGGAGATATAACATCAGGAAACTCTTAGAGATATAAAAAAGAATGTTATATTTGAAATGTGAAAGAAAGTAGTTCAATAGAGTTCTTTGTTTTAATCAAAAAGTAGGTACACCAAGATCACAGATTTCTCAGCTGTTGTGACAGAGGTTTATAAATCACATCATGATATGAACCACAATAATATTTTTGAGACTTAATTGTATGTCAGGTATTGCACTAAAGAATCATATAGCCTCATGGAAACATTCTGAAATAGATGCTAATGATCTCTTTACAGAAATAAGAACTTTAAGAGATGGGAATGGTTGTTTGCTAAATGTGCAAAGTAGTTGATAAATACTAGTATGGTAGGAATATAGTCCAGTATGTTTAATTCTTAAGAATTGCATTGTCTCTGACAACTGAAAATAAATATTAAGAGGGAGCTTGTCTTGTGCATTCAGCAAGAATGTGCGGTGTAACATGTATGAACAGAATCTTGCTTTCAGGATAATGCTTATGATTCAAAAGTAAATTTCTTCCCCAGAAGCACCATTTGCTTTTCACTATATTTTTAAATTTTTTTCTCCATATGTTTTTTGATTAATGTGATACTTTAATTTGTGGGGCATTTATGATTAATAGTCATAATTCATGTTCTAATTTCTTTATTTCAACCTATATATTCTTCTTTACATTATGTTTTAGTGGTATCCCACAAATCTTCTTACTATTCAACTTAAAATACTTTTAATAATTTCTTTTATTTCTAAAATTAATGGCTTATGTGAAAAAGTATCCCATAGTTGGCTATAATATTTTGACTTTTTCAGGTATTTTTAAAAATGACTTTTAGCTGCAATTTTTTGTAGTCACAATGAAAATTATTTTAAATTTTCAAGATTTTTCCCATGGTTAAATATATGATGTTTTTTAAATGATTTGTATTTTCTATAGTTATATGCTCTATAGTTTTGGCTTATAGTATTCTAAACATGACAATTACATCAGGTTTGTTCCATTGCTGAAATCTTCCATGTGCATGCTGATTTTTTTGTGTATGTTAGATCCATCAATTACTAATAAGTTTGTGTTGAACTTCATTACTATAACTCTGTTTTTGTTTACTGGTCAATTAAAACTAAACTAGCATGATGTATTTCTGTTAAATCTTACTAAAGGCTTTTAATGTAAATTTTATTTTCTTCCACTTTACCATAGTTAATATATTGGTGTTTCCATGATACATCTTCTTTCACTTCTAAACAAAGCATTTTTATTGCTTATTACTTTGAAATATTATCTTTTAACTAATAAATGTAACCATTATCCTTGTATTCTGAAGACAAATACATCATCTTTAATTTTTTTGATGCAAATTCAGCCTATTATGTCCTCCTGCTTCTCTTCTTTTCTTTGTAGTGATTATTTTTAGTATTTCAGAGTAACATTTGTCTTTAGGTGCGACATTTCTCAAAGTCATGCCTAGAGACCAAATATATATATTATATGTTGGAAAAATTAAGTCCATAGCAAAGCCAGTCAAAGAAGTATGAAATAAAAGGCAGTAAGAAAAACGGAAGCTAGGGAGAATAAGCTGTACTTGGTAAATGATAAATTCATTGAAATATTTTCCACTACAATATAAACTCTGAATAATGCTATGAGTGATGTGAACACAGTTTAATGATTTTAGATTTATAGAATCAATCTAGAAATAATTTTGGTTTAATTGTGCATGTGGAATAGATACAAGTATTATTGACTTTGAGAACATTAAAGAAAATATAAGAGGTGACAAATTGAGAAGATAAAATAGCAAGTCAAAAGATACTATGTTAAAAGAAGAATGATATTTACAGCAGTCTTCTAAAACAGCTTCATATCATAGCAAAAAAACAAAACAAAACAAAACCTGGGTTAACACATGAGGCTGCCACTAACCATGGGAGGCAATCTCTCTGTGGACCCTGAATAACCAGATCTGACTGGACATCGCCAAAAGCTGATGGATTTACATTGCAGCAAGCCTACCAGTCACTCATGGCATACTGGTTGGGAAGTTCTACTTAAAAGTGTTTGTGCAAAGTTAGAAAAATTATGATTGTAACAATTTTTTTTCTATTTGCCTCAACAAATGTTTTCAGTGAATAGTGTGTACAGCTTCTGATAATTTGTTTTTTTCTGTTATGTTTGCCAACATGTATTAAAATGCAACTTTTGGGAAAAAAAATAAAATAATAAAAAAAAAAGTGTTTGTCTGACAAAGACAGACATTTAAAATTCATACTTCTAAAACTGAGAAACAAGAAATCAGGACAATGAGTTGATATTAACCCACATCTCTCATAACAGTAAGCAAGAATTTGGTATGAAAATAGAATAAGCATACTATTTAAACTCTAAATAGAGATAGAGGAAAAATGGAAAACAATTCAAAAAAGACTCAAAAGAAGAATAACGGGATATTTCTGAAAAGTGGTAATAAAAATGGAGAGGGATAAGCAGCAAAGGCCTGTATTTTGATTTTTAGGATTTTAAAATTCTGTTTACACATAACTTTATGACTGTTAAAGCCTGGGGTAACATACAATAAAAATAATAACTCTGAAGTTATGAATACAATGTGGAAAAACAGAGTAAGCAAAGTATAGCTTAAACATACACATTAAAGTAAAACTATAAGGTCTTAGGAACAACCCTTCCTTCAGGTTTTTCTGGGAATTAACAGGAAATGCTGTAGAAAGTATGAAGAATGTGTAATCTGATAAATTGATGTAGTTTATTCCTTGAATCTGAAAAAAAAAATCCCTAACCTCCATATTTTGGGAGAGAAGCCATAATGGGCCTCCTTCAGTTCAGTTAGAGCTAGTTTCAGCATACTTTAAGAGAAAGGGAGCATTTAGGTCCTGATCATTCACCTTCCATGTCTTATGAAAAAAATTAGTCTCTCAAATAGCAGATAATCACAGTCCTTGCCACGTTACAAATGCATTTACAGTGGTATGCGAAAATGTTTTACGTGTATCTCTCCTACTAGAAGAGATCTAATTTCTAAAGATAATAGAAAACAATACCTGTAAAATCAAAAAATAAATATTTAATACGTCATAAAATAGAGGTGTTTATAAACAATAGAGTACAAATCATGGTATTTTACCTGAATTCATCTTATTTTTCCTATTTGCTTACAGAAGATTTGAATTATAGTTATAGCACTTACCACCTCTTCAAGAAATACTGACATATATCCATTTTATTCAACAATTTCCCAAAAATAATAAATATTGCTCTCTTCATTTTATCTTTTCTTTCTCATCTTATCCTCAGTGCTCTAACCATCTTTTATAAACATTAAGCCTGTAGTAAGTTTGTTTTGACTGTAATGAGCTCCAAAGGTAACTATTGGTCAGATTAAAAATAGTAGATATTTTTGATACAATGGTATTAATAAAAAATTAATTAATAAAAATAATCTTTCCTCACTAATTACTAAAAAAGGATCTTTAAGTGATTTTCATTTTGTTAGATAATTGAATCTAGATTAGGATGCAGAGTTCTAAACATAACTGTATTAAATATAATTAATGCTATTTTTAAGCTTACACCAGATCATGCTACATGAGACCAGGAGGTCTTTAAACTTTAGGATAAAGTTAACTGATAATTGTAGATGGATTTATTCTTTAATATTATTTCTGAATCATAAAATTGAAATGTATGCATATATCTACAAAAGAATATTAAATTTACCAACACATCATTACCCATTTGTTATGATTTGAATATGAGATGTCCCACCAAAATGTTCATATATTAATGAAGGAGTGATCAGAGGTAAAATTAGATTATGAGATCCTTAACCTTATCAGTGGATTAATCCACTTGATGGGTTAATTTATTTGATGGATTAATCATTTGAGTGGATTACGGGTGGTAACTATAGGCAGCTGGAGCATGTGTAGAGGAAGTAGGTCACTGGGGCATGCCTTGGGCTCCTAATGGTCCCTCTCTTTCTCCCTCTACTTTCTGGCTACCATGAGCTGACTAGCTTTCCTCTTCGAGACCCTTCCACCATGATGTTCTGCCATAATATTGAGCTCAGAGCTATAGATTTGGCCAACCTTGTAATAAACTTTAAAATCATGAGCCAAAATAAACTTTTTCTCCATTAGGTTGTTCTTATCAGGTATCTTGGCCAGTGACAAAAAGCTAACATACAATTTTTGTAAATGATTACTGTTCACTATATTCCTTTTAATTTTTTACATATGCAGATATAGAGATGTAAGTACATGTTATAAATGCATATATATGTGTGCCTTACGTGTGTCTTCAAATTTAATGCTATTGAAAAAAGTGCACCTAAATCTGTGAATGATACCCTGTGATAAGCTTTAATTAGAAATTTGACAACTAATTGCAAAGAACAAATTTCTCAACTGTTGTAAATTTTGCTGGTTTTGTTTTCTTATGTTGTATCATGTGCTTAGAAACTGCGGCTCCCCCTGAGCATCAGTGCAGCCTCTCTGATACAAAGCACTGTTGAATGATGTCTTACAATGTCAGCTGTGAGAAGAGTGGAAAAATCAGTTAAGTGTTTGAAAATATTCATTCACTTACAGTTGTCATACTTCTATCTTTTGTCTCTACTTTCTGATGTTGATTCCCTTTGTTTTAGGACTTTTGGAGATTTTAAAGATTTTATAGGTATATCAAAATTTCACATAATAATGGAATTCATTATGACATATTTGGACATGCACATAACATAATTTGGTCAATTTCATTCCTTAGTACTTCCCCTTGCCCTCTCTTTTTCCCTCATCCCATTTACTTCCTTGAACCTACTCATATCCCATATATTTTCCTGAGATCTCTTTTCTTTCTTTTTTGTCTCTTAGATTCCACAAGTGAGAGAAAACGTACAAACCTTAGCTGTTCAAGCCCTGTTTATTTCATTCAACATGATGTACGCTCTCTAGTTCCATTCATTTCCAGAAAATGACATGATTTTATTCTTCTTTATGGCTGAATAAAACTCCATTGTGTATATATCACAGTTTTTTATTCATTTAAAAAATGGTTACTGAGGCTGGTTGTATAATTTGGTTATTGTGAAGTGTGCTGCTGTAAACATGGGTATACATATATCACTACAGTATGCTGATTTTAATTCTTTAGATAAATACCGAGGAGATTTTTTTTTCACTAGAATTTAAAGCAAGATAAACAATTCACCATATGATAGCTAACATAACATAATATATTCTTCTGAGTCAGCTTTATTCTTTAAAAATTTTTTTCTAGTTTTAAAAATAATGTATTATAGATGGATATATATTATAATAGTAAATATTTGCATTAGACTTACTATGTGCCAGATATTATAATAAGAGCTTCACATATGTGTTCTCACCTCACTTTCAAAAAGTATTAGTTGGATGGAAATGTTATCTACATTACATTGCTATAGAAATATGAATGTTGTTTATATACTAACTTCTGAATTCTATTAAGTCCAAGAAAAAAAGATAAGAAATCATCATGGATTAATTAGCACTATGTATGAAAAAACAAAAAGGAAAAATTAGATGGACTCTAGGGGAAGTTAGAAATTTCCCAGCCACACGCATAAAGATGATTGAAAATGTTTCCTGTTGCCTAAAATAGGGACTTTGCACGTCCAATTATTTTTAAGAATCTTTTTGCAGTTCTATTTTAAGGAAGCTTTCACATACCTTGAAAGAACAACATGAAAATAAAACTAAGATATTATAATACTTTTCTGCTTTAGTAAGGGGTAAAAATAAATGACATAATTTTATACTTACTTAAATTACAGCTGATGAGATTATTTATTTAGTCTTTCTAAAATGATATTTAAAATTTTCGATTCATATTGGAAAACTTGTCTGAACACATTTGCAATTCAAATGATAAATGTGAATGAAAGAAGTTGGATTCAACTATTCCACATAAATACGATTGTATTGAGATCAATGTTTTTTCCCTAAACTTAAAGGTTACAAGATAAAAAATTTTAAAAAATTCCTGGCACTGGAGATTGAACACAGTGATGCGCTACCATTGAGCTTCACTCCTAATCATTTTTATTTTTTTTTAATTTGAGACAAGTTCACACTAAACTACCCAGACTGACCTCAGATTTGTTATCCTCCTGCCTCAATCTCCAAAGTCACTGGAATTACAAGCGTGTGCCTTCACACCCAGCTGCCAAGTCTAAATTTGGAAGTTGTTTTTCCTACCACTGTTATGGAAATCTACCAGTCATTTCTTTGGTCTGTCGTCCTAATGACAGAATGAATGGTACTCAGACTAAGTACTCCTTTTCTCCATCTCTTATATGAATCTTCAGCACAATAGCCAAGTGGCTGTTACCATTTCTGATGGAATGATTTACTCAAAGAAATCACCATATGGGAAAGATGCAATGATTCAAACTCCCAGGTTATTCTAATTGGTATACCCTATGAAAATATATTTCCCTTCTTTTGCAGGTCTGTGAATTAAAATACAAAAAGACAAAATAGGTGCCCAGAGTAAAAACAATCAGCAAATGTGGTGTACAGAAAAGAATGGAATATCAAAGCTGAACATTATAACTAAAGAACCTTAAGATATAAATCTGCATGTGCTCATATGTTTAGAAATCAGTATAAGAATACATCATGGGAAGGAAAATACCACATTTTGAGAATAATTTTATGAATCTATGCATCGTAGTCTTTATACTTAAGGTACAGGTTTGGTTTTAAATTGAATTTATGGTTTAATCTGAAATCAATCAATCACTCTTTCTCCCTCTCTCTCCTTTTCTTTATGTTCTTCCCTGTCATCATTTTCTTGATTCATTTTTTATTGCTTTTTCTTTTTTTCTCTTCCTAATTTTTTGCTTCCCTCTTTTTGCTCTTCTATCACTCTTTTTTTCTTTTTTCCTGCCTTTCTCTTATCCAAATTAAATGTTAAAACATGGAAACAATGCAGTCCTTCTGAGGAAATAGGAGGGTGTCAAATATGCTCTTCAGAAACAAAGGACATAGAATAAAACAAGTTATTTTTTACAGACATACACACAAACATAGCTACTGTGACCATATGTAAATATAATCAGTTATTAGCGTTACTAAGCAATTAAAATATTCAGAGTATACCTGAAAGAAAAAACTAAATGCAAAAATATAGTCTTTACTAAAAAAAATTTACAAATTATGTGATTGTAAGCTCAGATCACAGATTGTATCTCGCTCTGATGTTCAGGAGTAAGGTGGATGTAATCCTTTGAAGTCAGGTTTGAACCAGTGGCTTCCATTGGTCTGTAACATTTGATTAGAAGTCACATCTATCACTTTCGAACAAAAGCTTGAGATGGTTTGTGTTTTACCTCATGCTCTCCTTCCTGCTGTGGAAATCCTAAACCAAATTTCAAAATGGAGCAGCTGTCAGCTTGGGAGCTTGCGTGCCTACAGTGAGCAAAAAGCTTCTTGTTAGACTGAAATGGACATGTAGTGAACAGTAGGAGATAAGAATGTGTTTTGAGATTTTTTCTGAGATCTCTTAGTAGTTTTCCAACCATCCTACAAATATTTCTGAAATTGAAAATGCATCTACAGTAAGAAATTCTGAATTAAATTTGAAAGAAATAATTCAAAATAAGATATTAGAAGTAACTAAAACACAAAATCAAAAGATTCAGAGATGACAAACATTTACAGATGTTTTTTCTTATTCACAGTTTTGCTTTCCATGGTTTTAGATATTTGTAGTCAACCATAGTTCAATGAAAAAAAAGGAAAAAATAAACAATTTATAAGTGGTACATTCCATACTATTTAAGCGGCATGAAGAAATCTCATTCTGATCTACCCCTTCTGGTGGAGGACATGAATTGTCCCTTTGTCCAATGTGTCCACAGTGTGTATATTACCCACCCTTTAGTCACTTAGCCATCTTGATTATTAGATGCACTGTCACAGCATCGTAGTGCTTGTGTGCAAGTAACTCTGCTATGGTAGCTTTATGCTGTGTCACAATGCTTACATCATTCACCTCACTGCATCTCAACACATAAGCATTGTATCATTTCATATCATCACAAGAAGAAATGTGAGTACAAGATATTTTAAGAAAGAAGGGAACCACATTCACATAACTTTTGTTTCAATATACTGCTATAATTGTTGTATTTCAATATTGTTATTTATTGTTACCCTGCCTAATTTATACATTAAATTTCATCATAAATATGTATATACAAAAAAACACAATATGTATAAGGTTTAGAACTATTCAGTTTCAGGCATCTATTTGAGTTTTGAAAACCATAATCCAGGATTTATATATTACATATATGTTTTCAAATATATATGGAAATACATATATATTTATATATATTTTCTGGTTGTAGAATCCATGTTCTTTTTATTTTTTCAATTTATTCTAATTAGGTCTACATGACAGCAGAATGCATTTTGATTCATTGTACACAAATGGAGCACAACTTTTCATTTCTCTGGTTGTACACAATATAGAGTTACACCATATGTGCAGTCATACATGTATTGTCCATCTCTTTCCACCATCTTTACTACTCCTATGTCCCATCTCCATCATTCCTTCCCCTTTGACCAAAGTTTCTCCATTCTTTCCATGCCCCCTCCCCCATTATGGATCAGTATCCACTTACCAGAGAGAACATAGGACTTTGGTTTTTTGGGATTGGCTTACTTCACTTAGCATGATGTTCTCCAAATGCATCCATTTACCTGTAACTGCCATAATTTTATTCTTTTTTTAATGCTGAGTAATATTCCATTGTGTATATATACCACATTTCTTTATCCATTCATCTATTGAAGGGCATCTAGGTTGGTTCCACAGTTTAGCTATTGTGAAATGAGTGGCTATAAACTCTGAAGTGGCTGTGTTACTATAGTATGCTGTTTTTAAGTACTTTGGGAATAGACTGGGAATGGGATAGCTGGGTCAAATAGTGGTTCCATTCCAAGTTTTCTAAGGAATCTCCATACTGTTTTCCAGATTGTTTGCACCAATTTGCAGCCCCACTAGCAATGTATGAGTGTGCTTTTTCCTCCACATCCTCACCAACACTTGTTTGTATTCTTGATAACTGCCATTCTGACATGAGTTGAACAGAAAGCTTACATTCTGGGAGCAAATTTTTGCCACACACACATCAGATAGAGTATTAATCTCCAGGATATACAAAGAACTCAAAAAACTTAAAACCAAAAATTCAACCCAATCAATAAATGGGCTAAGAAGCTGAACAAACACTTCTTAGAAGAAGATATACAATCAATCAACAAATATATGAAAAAATGTTCAACATCTTTAGCCATTAGAGAAATGCAAATCAAAGCTACTCTAAGATTTGTATATGTACTTATATGTGTATATACATATATATCTGTATATATATATGTATATATACATATAATGCTCTAATCATCCACCTATTATTTTTCTCAAAAGAATAAAAGTCTCAAAACATACTATTTATTCCAAAAGTTACCACAAATGGTTTATGTATTTCTCCATTTAAATTGTTACAGGTGTCACATATCTAGGGCAATAGAATCATGGGTTAACCACATTGACTTCACCCCTTTGTAATTTATTGTCTTCAATTTTTGCAGACTATTATATGGTGATGTTGTACATTCAGGTCTTGAAATAATTCACCCTTGACAGACAAGTCAACTTGATTTAAAATAGTTCACTCAAAACATAGTAAGTTCATCCATACCAAGTTTTAAGTGAAGATACCACTATAACAAAAATGCAATGGAAGACAGAATATTAAAATCTACAAAATGGGTTTTTTAATAAAATTGTACAGAATATGTAATAACTTTGCACTAATTACTAAAAGTTACAATTTTCATTAATAACCTATTTCAGATAGTCCAAACTTAATTTTAGTGACATATCTTTCTCATAAATGTGATACACTGTATAATAGAGCCCATATGCAAGTATATTTAAATTACAGAAAATAAAATAATATATTGAAATTTTACTCAAAAGAATAATCTTTACTACTAAAATAGGCTTTAAGGTGTCATTTAAATTTTTGGTGTCTTGCCTGAAAATTAGCATATTACATGACAGTTTTAAATAAGGAACGATCATTTTCTGGAGTTGCATCACTTCCAGCCAATCATTGTTGAAGTAAAAGAGAGTAGCCCACTCAATACTGTACTAGCTTAAAATAGATGATTTGAATTCTGCACATCCTAAGGGAAAATGATAGAGTTTGGCTCCTGAATTATGGCAATTTATTGCTATAATCTCTATGCTATTTTAATATAAACTACTGAATTTATTTGAATATCAATAAACACATTGCATATACATATGCCTACACTGTATCTCTGTGTGTGTATAATTAGTGAATTGCATTGACCTCATGAAAAGTTAAAGTTTGGGTTTGTAATTCTTGATTTTATCACCTAGGATAACACAGTTTCTTTCAGTATTTATTTATAAGTCTACTTTCCACTGTATTTATATAGTATGTTAACTTTTCCCATGATCTTCTCTCTGTTGGGGAGCTTACATTTCCTGCAATTCATTTATTGTTTGAATTCATTTTTTAAAATTTGTGTTCTTTTTTCTAATATTTTGTAACTCTCAATATTTCTATTGCCTAATGAATATTTTACAATTATACATTTTCTTCAAATATAGGATTAATTTCTCATCTGTTATGAAAAGGACCAGGTCAGCTCAGACAGTGTAGAAATATACA
Source organism: Xerus rutilus (assembly GCA_028644305.1). Classification (NCBI taxonomy): domain Eukaryota; kingdom Metazoa; phylum Chordata; class Mammalia; order Rodentia; family Sciuridae; genus Xerus; species Xerus rutilus. Next base: position 82,312,699 of record CM053403.1, on the reverse strand, counting down.
TAGAATCTTTACCCCACTAGGAATGCAATGAATACTCTCAAGTGAAATCCTTGGCAGATTTTGGCAAACGGGCTTTTAAAACAAATCCTTACTGTCTTCACCAATGTCTACTTTTTAACTTTTGAAAATTCCCCAAGATACTCTGCTACATTTCCACTAGTAACAGTGCTAGAACAAATAGGGTATAGTAAGTTTTCATTGCTTAACCCATAGGGAGATGTTTATATCCTTAAAGACAAAATGTAAAAAGTAGACAGGGTCTAGATTAAGCTACGTTTTAAGAAAGGTCTTGAAGAGACAAAAGAGCATACCTGTTTTGCAGTAGGTCAAATTAGGAGGAGACAACGTCATGGTAAAGAGTCCTTAAAGGATACTGTGAAAATTGGGTCATAAATAAAGTTTAAATAACTCAAAAAGTCTCCATCTACAGAAAACCTACACAGCTATAAAATTTACTTGGAAATATCTAGTATCCTCTAAAAAATAACCAATTTTCTATATAGATTATGATTTTTGATTTGTAAAAACTCAAGAATTTTTACATATAAATTAACAAAAAGATTCATATTCTTATCTCAAAGAGCGAATAATCAAAAGAAACTAAGATACTTCTGAAAAGAAGCATAATGGATGGATATTGCCCTTGCAGAAATCAAAGCTTAATTAGAGAAAATGTAGTATAGGTGTTATAATAAATAAGCAAATCAGAGAACAGAAAAAAACCAGCATCAAACATAAATATATAGGCATTGTGCTTATGAAAGATCTTTTATAGCATTTCCATATGGGAAATTGAGGAACACCAGTATCTGGAGCTAGGAGAGTTATCATCATGTGAAACATCATCCTTATTTTATACCAAACATTAAAATCAATCCACATAGGTTTAAAAAATACATATGGCTTAGTACAAAAAGATAAAACCTTTATAATTTAAAATATTTTTTCTAACACTATAAAACCATAAGTGAAATTATTGTTAAATATCATTGCTTTCAAGTTAAGCTTTCCATTAATTGAAACATATTCTAAATAAAATACAAGAAAGATTAGACTGAAATACTTATTAATAACATATAATCTTACATACAGAATATATAAAGAATTAACTTGTATCAATAATAAAATGTACACACTCAATAGGAAAAAAAAGTCAAGAGTAACACAAATAACCAAAAACCATCATTTATCAAGAAAAGAAATAAAATCTTAATGAAATAATGTTGAACACCAGTTGGACTGGCAAAATTTTATTTGATTGTTTTATTATACAGTCCTTTGGTGAAACAGGAAGAAGCTGAACATTGATAAACTTCTTGTGATATACAAATTTGCAGAAACATGCCAATCAAGCAATTGGCTTTTTCCACAGTGATCTAAAGGTATGTGTATGTTTTAACTTAGAAATTCTCATAACCTCCTGAAAGATACTTAAATTTGTATACTTAAAAATTTCCATAGGAGCATTTTTCAAAAAAAAAAACAGGAAAAAAGGGAATTACAATCTAAATATTTATTAATAGGAGAATGGATAAATCAATTATGGGTAGTCATTATGAACTACTGAAAACCAATAAAATTCAATGAATTACAGATATGCATGTAAAATATCAGTTAGGACCATTGGGAAAAAATTTAGTCTGAATACTGAAATTTAATATAAAGAATTATTAACTACAAGAGAATACAGGGAGAAGAAAGGTTTGATTATAAAGAAGTTATGAGAACTTTAAAGCACATAGGAATAGCAGAGGTAAGGAGCAGCCAGTACCACTCAGGCTGAGACTGAATGTTGATGGAAGAACTCTTACACAAAGATGCACACACTGCACCTTGAAGTGAAAGCCAGACCCTGGAGGACAGGGCACAGCCGTATCTCACTGAATGACAGATAAGAGGGGGTGCCACTTTGATGGAATTTGCTGTTAATGTATGAAGTTGTCTGAAATATCTTCTTGGAAATGAGTCTCAGTATAGGTAGTCTGCTACGGAAGCAGCAGAGTTGGGAGCTATCAGATGCTGCAGGCTTCTGGGTGCTACTGACAGTACATAGTTGGAGGTTATGCTAGAGAACTTTGTTGCAGGAACCTACCCATCAAGCCAGTGGGAAAGACCACTGATTGGTGATAACTCTCCAACTTTGACTGAAAAAATTAACATGAGAAGACTCAGTTGGTGCAGAAAAAATATTGAAAAGATTCACCCATTTTTACTTATGTCCTGTAACTATTTTTTCCTTCTGTCATATTAAAGTAGTATTTTGGTTCTTTCTTTCTGCCTAGGCATTTGTTTATGGAATCCAAAATAATTTTATGGCTTGTAGTTATTCATAATATTCCTTTATGATCATTCTTTTTATGTAACATTATTAGTGATGTCACTTTATATTTCTGATTTTAGTAATTTATTTTGTCTCACTTTTTTCTTGATCAATTTGTATGAAGATTTGTAATTTTTGTTAGATGAAAAAGCCAATTTGAGGGACCAAGTGCAGTGGTGTATGCTTCTAATTCCAGTCACTCAGGAGGCTGAGACAGGAAGATCACGACTTCAAAGCCAGCCTTAGCAAAAGTGAGACACTAAGCAACTTAGTGAGACCTTGTCTCTACAAGAATACAAAAAGAATACAAAATAGGACTGGGATGTGGCTCAGTGGTCCAGTACCCCTGAGTTCAATCCCCAGTACAAATTTTTTTTTAAAGCCAGTTTGATTTTATTATTTTTTTCTAGAGTTTTCCTCTTCTCCACCTCATTAAATTCTAGTCTGACTTTTCTCATTTCCTGTTTTCTGCTTTGGGTTTATTTGTTTATGATATGTTTACTTTTTTGAATGCAGACGCTTGTAATTTCAAATTTCTCTTAACACTCTTTTTTACTTCACCTTCATAAGTTTAAGAATGTTGAGGTTTCATTTTCATTCATCTCAAAATATTTTCTAATTTTTCTTATAATTTATTTTTTTATTTATTGGGAAATTAGGGATTTTAAGTTTATTATCCATTTATTTGTAAACTCTTCTAATTTCTCTCTTTATTGAATTTTAACTTCTTTTCATCAGGATTGGTTGATATCAATCCTTTTACATTTTTTTTAATTATTTTATGACCTCACATAGAATCTATCTGGAAGTGTTCTATATTTACTGGGGAGTAATGAGTGCTCTATTGTCAGGCTAGTGTTCTATGGTCTGTTAGAGCTAGTAGGCTTGTGGAATTTTCAACTCTTGTATTTCATTACTGATCTACTGACATCTATTCAATTTGAAAATGGGACATTAAAAATCTCCAACCTTTACTTTAGAATTACGTATTTGTCCCTTCAAGTCTATTATTTTTAGCTTCATGCATTTTTGATATTTTGTTATTAGGTGCATATAAGTTTTTTGTTGTTAAATATTCCTGATGAATCAATTGTTTTTTCATCATAGTTCTTCTTTATCTATAGCAACATATTTTGCAAAAAGTCTGTTCTATCTGATGTAAATAGCAATAATCTAGCTTTTTAGTTCATAAAATTTTTGTACATTTCTACCTTACTTTATATGTATTTCAACACAAGGAACATCTTGGTTTCAATTCCTATTGACTCCTTTATTCCCCTGTATTGATCAACTGTCTGCTTCTCTTAACATCTAGCAATTCTTATTTTATGCTAATTCTCACATTTTCAATGGACTGTATCAGGTTTGACTTTATTATTATTACTGGAGTGGTACATTTTGTTAGTAAAGAGTTAATTTACTAATGGATTAGCTTACATTTTGAAAGTTATTTTTAATTTTTGTTAGATACATGTCCTCAGGTGTAGGTTTTCAGAAGTATCAACTCAGTACCAAGAATCTTCAGTAGAGTGCCTCTTTTCTGGCTGTCCCAATATCTTTCAATGTTGTGTGACCTCCAAAATTCCTGTTCAGTGCACTGCCCACAACAACATTTCTCTATCATGAATTATGAAGTCATTCCTTGTGCATTAACTAAAGATGGAGGTCATACATAGATCTCGGGAATCTTATTTAAGCATTTCCTTTTCTCTAGTACTCTGTCCCTCAGACTCTAGCTGCCTCTTCAGTCACGAAATATGGCTTCTGTCTGTTAAGACCACTGTGCTCTTCTGGGGCTGTAACTCACTGTGCTGTCATCCTAAAGGGTCACTAGGAAGAAGTTCCAATTAACTGTAGCACCAATCTCATATGTTAGCCTTACCTCAAGACGCATAATGGTACACTGCCTGATACAAAAACTCTGACACTAATTGTGTAGATTTTTTCTAGTTTTATAACTGTTTACTGTAGGAAAAAGTTTACAGTATCAATTATACACTATGACCAAGAACAAAAGTCAATCCTTATGTTTTATTATTGTGAAAATACAAATACAAATTTCAAAAATGATGATTTTCCTAGCTTTACTGAGATTTTTAAATCTAATCTAGAAGATTGTCCCACACCTAATTTATAACACTTAAACTTACAGATTTTTTAAAAACATTTTATTAATATAACATTTTTAGAAATACATTAAATATGAGACTGATTGAAATATACTTCATCACTTGTTTCTGGTTTTGTTTTGTTTTGTACATTACAGACAGTGAATGTGATGTTAATTTTTAGGTATTAGGGTATTTTCTTGAGATATATTCAGAATTTCATTACAAATAAAATCTATATCTTACTGATTGAACTTATTGAACTTATATCATAGGGCACAAGCTGTAATATACTTTAAGTCACTTTAATGCTAACAAAGAATTTTAAAATTTCCATTACCTGGGTTTTGATGCAAGAGAAAAGTAAAAAACAATACATCAATTTATCTTGAATTTACTAAGACAAAAGCAACAGTCAATTTTATAATAGCTCCTCTTATCCACATCTTCCCTTTCTTTAATTTCAATAACCCAGTCTCAACCATGATCCAAAAAATATTAAATGGAAAATTCCAGAAATAAATAAGTTATATATTTTAAATAACATTATGGCATATTATTATAATTATTTTATCATATTATTGTTAATTTCTTATTGTGTTTAATTTTTAAATTATCTTTATTAAAGTTATGCATGTATAGGAGAAAATACAGTGCATGTATGGTTCAGTACTGTGCATGGTTTTAAGCAATTGGTTGGGGTCTTGGAGCATATCCCCTGTGGATAAGGGGAAACTACTGTGTGCAGACATAAAGGCAATTGTATGAGTCTATTTTTATTCAAATTATTTTATTGAAAATAAAAGTTTATTACTAGAATAAAATGTAAAGCATCTTTAGATTAAAACCTCCATTTTGACATTAATTTTCAATTTACTCCTTCAGAAGCCACAAAATAGAGGAAGGAATTAATATTGGTTACTTGTAAGTAACTTAGAAGATGGAGAAACATGTTGTCTTATTTTCATAGTGAGACTCAAGACAGTATCAAGACAGTTGGGATTCTTTTTGCTTCACAAAAGTGGTAGGAGAATAATGGGGGATGTTTGTTATATATGTCAAAATAGTCATGTATGACATCTGAGGCTATTTTTTCCTTTGAATTCTATGTAGATTATAGTCCTTTGTAATTGCTTGTATATATGCCAAAAGAACTAAGGCATCTTTTTTTACAGACCAAATAAAATGAAATTATTTTCCAAAACTCTCCTGCTATATTTACTTGGCCCTGATTCTCTGCAACAATTGCTTCCAACATTAGATAATGTATTTTCAGTTTTTTTTTTCCTGCCAGTATTTCTGTATCTATGCATTTGTACATTTTCATAACTCCTTTTTTGTCCAAATGGCATTATGTGTTTGCACATAAATTCTTCTTTTTTCCCTTGTCATGTCTGCTAATCTTTTTGCTGTTGTTGCTACATTTGGCACTGCAAGTTCAATTTAACTTATGAAAATCAGGCTGTCTATTCTGTTTCATTCATCATCATCAGCCAAAATCATTCTGGAATCAAAACTTGTTTTCTATTATCTTGTTATTTTTGGTGATGATACATGGCAAGAAAAGCAGACAGTGGCAGGGCATAGGACTGAACTATAGTTCATAACAAACATCTGCCTCTGTATAGTAACCTTCTGGGACTTGTGCAAACTCTTATCTACAAAAATCAAAATTCAGAGGTATGCTTTTTCCACCAAATGTTCTCTAGATGCAGAAATCAGTATGTGGGTTATCAAAAAAAAATTCAAGTGTCAAATACATGTAGAGTACTCATATCATATAGAATTGCAAGAAAAACTCCAGTATCATGTATGTCCTAAGTGTAATGAAAATTTAAATTGAAGTTAGAAGCTACTATCTTCATATTTTTGAAGTAACACAATTTAATAGGTCACAACACATTTTTGAGAAATGATTTTGGAAACAATTGAACTAGTGTTTCTATTTTACAAGGAACTTGGGAGAAGTATATCCTCAGCTCACTCTTCTAATGCAACCAAGCAAGAGAAAACTCTTAATTCATTAAGGTTCAATAACAAATGTAAAATAGTATAGTGTTCCCTGAGATTGTAAAAGTAAATACAGCATTGATAATTGTCTTACATAGACATGGAAGGTTGTAAATGGAAGTCACTCCAAGTCATTATCTTTTTATCATGCAGCCTTAAATGTTATAATTAAATGATAGATTAAAATGCGATCATTTTAACTATTATACATTATCTCAGTCATATGAATGCTAGATTTTAAAGCAAACATATAAATTCTAAGTATTATAATGCATTCATTTTCTGGGTAAGCTTAGGAAAGTTATTTAATTTGGCCATTCATCTATTTTATTCTTTTCAGACTTTATAGATTTTTTAAAATATTTGATAGAACTGAAAATACCTAAATTCTCAAGTAATAAATCAATTAAATGATGAGTACTGTGAACAAAAATATGTTATGGATTACCATAAGTAACAGCTCAAAAATGTTTCTTATAATTTTAATTTTGATGGTATTTTATCTTTTTGGTTTTGTGACCACCAAGCTTTCCTGGACACTAAAATTGCAGTTTTACTATATGTATTCTGTGTGTAAATTGCCTCCAATTTGTGCACTACAAGTTCTTCGATTTGGGTGATGTCATTTCAGCTGAATCTTTTTATTCCATTGTAAAAGTCAAAACACTTGATATCAGAGGACTCCTTAAAGGTCCTGGAGTCCAACTACTTAGTATGGAGAGAAAAACTCCCTAAAATATGTCAGAGATATGGTCACTCCGTTTGGAAATTCTCATGAAGCTCTTTTCTCAAAAGCAATGTGTTTCAGTTGAGGTGTTGTTACTCTTATTAAGCTCAAATTCTATCCATTTGTCTGGATTTTTCTTTTGGAGTTAAACACAGAAAAAAATTGAATACAGAAATCATACCAAAATTCTTCATATACTTAGGAAATTCATCATGTCCCAACTTTCAATATATCAGATGAAAAATTCCTATATATTTTCACTTGTCTTCTATAACATGATTTTCAGACCCCCCCTTTCCAAACATACCAAAATTGTTTTCTAGCAGCTCTAGATTTCAAAAAATATGCAGTTTTCCAGATATAATTAAACCTATACTAACCTTCCACTTTTTTTCTCAAACACCATATTTTTTACTTAAAATTGTAATAATATTGTTGCCTATAATATTAGATATTATACTGTTTGTTCATATTAATTATAAAGATATGGTTATTTCATTCATTAATCCATTTGATAAATATTCAAAAATAAATACCACTTTTACTTCTAGTTAAAAGTTGTGTTAGGTGCTAGAGGATACAAATAAAACAAGGATTTAAAGAGTTATTATTGAAACTAATGAATTCATATAAAGTTCAACAAATTACAAATAGTTTGCAATTGAATTACAGAAGTACATTATTTCATACATAGTGTGGATCATAAAGGTTTCCTTGGAGGTGCTATATAAATAAGCTGCATCTTGAAAAACAAGTAAAAGCAAATTAGAGCACAAAGCATAGCAAAGTGAAATAACATCATGATTCCTTGGACAAATCAAAGAATTTATAAGGAGATGTTTTGGAACTCTATGCTAACTAAAATAAAAGTCATTGCTTAGATAATACATTTTACAAGATTATAGATTGTGTTTGTTTACACTTACTTTTATTAAAATATTTTAATTCCTACCATCCTACTTTTTGAAAAAAAATGCAATGAAAGACCATTAATAAAATATGGTGGGATGACTACAGTTACACATATGTTTTCTTTCCATAAAACTAAAATGATACAAGTAAAAGAATTAAAGCCCATAAATCCAAATCAATCAAAAGCTTAAGAGTGACAGTGTAATAAGATTTCATTGTGCACAGGAGGATGATAAGTAGATAGAGAAATGATTGTTGAAACTGGTAGTTAAAGGAAGCTACAGGATCCTTAGGGGATTACTAAAAATACCAAAGAAGATGACAAATTGCACCTTCTTTCCCTTCCAAAAAAGAAAACCATTGAAGATGTTAGGTACTTGGAATGAAAAGCCAGGGATGAAAAAAGAAAAAGAGAGAGAGAGAGGGAGGGAAGAAGGGAGGGAGGGAGGGAAGGACAGAAAGCAGTGGGATTAAAATCAAATTTGTCCATTGAATATACTACAACACTCTTTCTACCACTGTTCAATTATACCTGCTTTGGCAGAAATTCTCAAGTTTCTTTCCCAGATAAACTTAAGAGTAAGAGAAAAAACTTCTTTATCTGGCATTCAGAAATCCTCAAATATATATATGTGTGTGTGTGTGTGTGTGTGTGTGTGTGTGTATTCCCAGACCCTACACTGCACTAAAAAAAATTCTTCTAGCTAACATGGCACATCCACATATACAAAATACCCAATATTTGATTTCTATATTACACATAGCTAAAGAATATTTGACAGTTAATAAAAGCACTCAATTTGAAGTCAAGACCACTAAAACAGAAAATATTATTTTATAGTAAAAAGAAACCTCATAGACTACTAAAAGGAAAAGGAAGTAGATATTTGGACATCAGGTTGGAAGAAGATATTATATCCAGAGAGCAAGAATAGATCACATAAATTTAATCTGTGGGCCTGAAATGAAAAAAAAATATTTGGAAAAATGTTAACGAGAGAAGAAACAAATTACATCTCTTAGAAATTGGAATTTAAAATATGATATAAAATATGAAATATAAGTGCAAGGAATGGAATGTCAATCCAAGAATTCTAACTTGGAATATGAATAGAGATAGAGAATATATAGGAGAGAAACTACCAAAGAAATAATACAAACTGAGAGTACCAGAACTGAAGGACACATGTCTTCAGAGATAAGGATCACAAGTTCTCAGGGAAAGAAATGGAAACAAAAAAGTCAAACATGAAACATCACTATGAAATTTCAGGGGAAAACTAAATGGAAAATCTTTGAAGTTTCTGTATACATCATCTACAGAGAAATAATACTCATAATAATTTAGAACTTCTCAGTATAGATTATGCACACAGAATTCCATGTCTGAAAAAACTGCAAATCAATTACATGAGATAGAATATAGACATTGTCAGTAATGTAAGCACTCAGGAAATTTAACTCCAACTCATTTTTCCTTGGTAAGCCATTTGAGAATATGCTCTTACAAAATAAGAGAGAAATCATCAATCCTAATATAGCAACAAAAACAAGATCTGGGATATCAACATTGATTTAGTAAGAATGGAAAACAATCTAAGTCCAGTTAGGGTCAAAAGAACATTGGATTTTTAGAAGGAAGATCTTAGAATGCAAAATATAATAATAATAGGTAAGGTAAATGGACATTAAAACAAAGTTGAAAAATTAGGTAATTAATTCAGGAAAGACAGAAAACAATCATGTTCTGAAGGAGACCCATAAACTGATGTTATAAAGAAAAGTATTATATATTGTATCTTCTGTCTCTGTAGGGGACAACATCTGCAGGATCACAACCAAATCACTACTAGTGATTTCACTGGAAATAGGTATGTCTATGTTTATGAAAGATGAAGGAGAGAATAAATGGTGTAAGGGAATACAATTATTATAACTGGAAGTGCAAAAGATAATGTCTGAAAGTGATAGCTGGTAATTCTTAGATGCCTCTCCTAAGGAAACTAAAATTATGTTCCTTTTAGGTGTGGGACAGAATGATCAGAAACAATTCTCTGTGAAGCTTCCTCCTCTCATCTCTTGATTTTCAACCTCACCTCTTATGTCCTTTTCAACTTAACAGTCATTCTTCTGTGCTATCCTTTTCTAGTCAAGAAAATTAATGGGTAACTCAGGTCAAGAGAAGAGTGCAGAGGAAAAATTCCAAGAGTGACCTGCATATCAACAGGATGGAAGCTTCTCAACTAATACATTTTAGAATGACCGATCTGGACTTGAAGTCAGCTACATATTTGCTTACACTCTTTTGGCATTCTATACATATGCATACCATGTCAATCATGATGCACTGGAAACTCATTTCCCATTAAGTCAGAAGAAAGAACATATGTCTTCTCTATTATTCCTGAAATGAAATTATTTTACAAAGAGATCATTTCAGAAACCTAAATTATGATTTTGTACATTTTTTTTGAGAATTTTTTTGTCATTCTCAATTTGTAAGATGTCTGTTTTTATTTTTTTCATCAATAATGTAGGAAGTAATTACTACAGATTTAGTCACTTATTTTATTTTCCATTTAGCTATATATCAAGTCTGTTTAAATCTACACAAACACACTACTTTCACAATAGTTTCTATTGACTTCAATAGATCACACTCTCTACTGATGCTCCCTGTGAGAGAGAAAAGAAAGAAGCTTGTTCATAGATTCCCTGTAGCACATCACTACCATTGATCCATGGTTTTAAGAGCTTTGGTCACTAATTTCCTCCCACCAATGGAGAGACCCATTGCTCAGTGTGTTTAGGCTCTTATGGTTGCCCACTGTGACTCCAGTTCTTAATCTGCCTGAAAGTGTCAAAAGTCACGCTGCTGTTTGGAGAGAGTGATTTTTTGTAAAAACCTGCTACAGGGAGTGATGCTTTTCTTAATACTAAGATGCCCAGGATAATGGAGAAAGCTCTGAAATACATTTATTCTGTACATCCTTGAATAAATACCACTATACTTCATCTACATGTGTCAGAGAATATTTTAACAATATATTTATACTCAAAGAACTCCAGCATACATATATGCTTAAAAATATGCATACTTTTCTATCAGTAATATCCAAATATAATTAAAAATAATAATGCTATTAACAAAATAAATAGGTTTGATATTTTTAAAAATCATGAATGAAAGTTCTAGGATACTGTTTATTAACTTGGATTCATGTAAAGTGGGTATATGAGTAGTTTATCTCATAAAGGGTGTGTTTGACTATACAAATAAGGCGAATATGTTAAATGCCTTAACATACATAAAGATGTTTAACCACACTCATAGTCAAATAAGCACAAACTGAAACATCAATGACATCATTTTTCACTTTTTAAATTAGAAATATTGAAAAAGTAATATTACTTGATATTGAAAATAATTCTGTTGAGAGAATAAATTAGTTCATCCATTTTAGAAGGCAATTTATCAATAGGAATTTAAAACCATTAAATGTTTATCCTCTACACATTAATCCCTTATTTTGGACTCTACCTTGTGATATTAACCTAACTAACAACTATTTTGATACTTTTCTAACTGGTAAAGGTTATCTCAGAACATGCAGATTAATTAAACTATGATACAGCCATATTATGTAACATCAATTAATTGTGGGTTATATCAATTAAATTTAGAAGTTAAGACTGATTAAACTTAGTACTTGGGAAAAAAATGAAACCAGAATGTATAGTTGCACATCTGGTATTTTTATTGATCAGAACTCTTTTGATGCAAGTGAGAGAGTCAAATTAACTGATCTATGATGATTAGTAGAGTTTAGAGTTGTTCAAAGAATTAAGAAAGAAAAAAAAAAACACTTAAAAAATCAAACCTGTCCTTAGACAGCATCTGAGGTACATGAGGGAACATCACTACTCCAACCAAGGATCTCGGAGCTTCCTCTGTTTCTTCATCTCCTTCCCTTTACTTTGAGTGTTCACTTCACAATGAGGGCCAGGGCCCCTTACACCTCAGTGTTACTAGGTGAAAATGTCTGCATCCAGAGAGGAGCAAGTTCTCCCTAGGGAAAGTCTTCAGCTCAGTGTCATGGATCTTTCTTTCTCAAAGTAAAAGGGAGTAGACACATGCTCACTGGTGGAATCCTTGTGCCACTGATGCCACCTTGGCACATGTTCCTCCTGGAATAAAATTAACATTATACAAAAATATAAAGGAAAATACTTAGGAAGAATTATACCAAAAATGTGATTTTTATTGGGGGTGGCATAATGAATCTTAAAAAAAAAAGAAAAAAGAACACAAAACTAACAAAATAAATAAACCCTCCTAATTGGTCATTTGTTTTTTGGGGGGAGGGAGTCCTAGGGGTTGAACTCAGGGGCACTCAACCAGTAAGTCACATCTCTAGCCCTATTTTGTATTTTATTTAGAGACAGGGTCTCATTGAGTGCTTAGCACCTTGCTTTTGCTGAGGCTGACTTTGAACTCACCTTCCTCCTGCCTCAGCCTCCCAAGCCACTGGGATTATAGGTGGATGCCATCACACCGGGCTAATTGGTAATTTTTCATATTTTCTAAATATATAAACATCTTGTATTATTATTTTAATTGTTTCATAACAATTAAGTAATGTTTTACAAATATTTCGGGGAGAATTAAAATAAATATACAGTAATATAAAATAACACTGCATTATATAAATAACAAAACCAACTTCAGTACCAGGATATGAGTTGCTTGATGGTACATGGGCATGTCTAGGCATTTCTATATCAAACTATCATACAGAAATACAAGCTTTTTGATCAGTTGAATAAAAAATTGCAATTGTTTGCTAAGTAATACTGGCAAATTTTATGAAAAATAATTAAAACAGGTTGGCATATAAATCAGTCTTAACCCCCAATTCATGTAGCCTTAACTATCAGCCCTGAGATTTTTTTCCTGTCTCCACAAAACTGGTGACAAGAACTCTCCTTCTGGACTTGATTTGTCAAATCTAGGGTTTACATTCTCAGTAGCAGGAGAATCAGTAAAGTCTATCCAGTGTAGTAAAGTTTCTAACAACTTTCAGATTTGGGAGATTACCAGACTATAATGGGAGGTTACCGTTCTCTTGAAACATGACCATTTAGTATATCAAAGGTTAAAAATTTGAGGAGTTTGGCTTCTCTGATATGTTCTTATAGTTTATGACTATAAATCTGCATTATAGGTGACTTATCTCCTCATATTAAAATATTAAGACCTTCTACCTAAATGTCACGGAAAACCAATAATAATGACAAATTGGCACACTTTCTCAGTTAAGCACCCTAAATAATGTAAAAACAATTTTGTGCTAATTGGTATAACTTTGGCACTATCAATTAAATTCTGACCAAATGCAAACATTTTTGGACACTTCGCTACTAAGATCTATGCTGTTTCCTTGAACATGAGGTCAATTTGTGTGAAATATTTATTTATTTCTCATACCCTGGGTTTGCGGGGTGGAGGGCTCTAAAGGTGCCCTTTCTTAACATCTGAAAATGGAAGAATCACTACTTAGTGGGACATTTGGGGATACAAGAGGTAGAGACAATATATTACCCTATGTGAAAATTGTTCACAGACATGTTAGAATGCCCTGGACTTATAGGTGGTAAAATATAGAAAAAAATTGGTAGGAAATCCACCCATATATCCAGCCTGTTATTAGTAGCAGGCAGAGAACATAGCTGTCATGTTAAATGAATAAATAAAGAAGAAATGGAAGCAAAAGCTAGTTTTGAGAATGTGCTTCATGGCCCAGGAGCCTTAAAAGTCAACATAACTAATCATAGACATCTTCTGCACTTCACTCCACACATTTCCTCATGGACAAGCTATAAGTAGAATAATACAATGTCTCAATAATCATGGCCAGATCCTCTCCTCTCCATTTCAGGATCTATCTCTTACTTGCAGAAAATAAGGAGCCAGAATCAATAACAGTTAAAACATTTAAGACAGATTGAGTTGTTCAAAACCATACTATGATGTCTCTTCCCTTTCAGAATAAAAGGGAAAGATCTTACAATGACTGAAAAGATCCAATATACTCTCCTAAGCCCTACCAGGGTCTCACCTCTCTTGATTTCAACTCACTATTCTCATCTTCTCCTACACTATCCTGAGCCCATCAATACCCTGTTATTTCAAAATCATGACAGAAATGTTCCAATCTTGAAATTTTTCTGTATCTACTGCTTATGTATATTCTTCCTGTAGATATTGTTGGATTTTCTCAATTTTCTTCAAATCTTTCCTTAAATATTAACTTCTCAATCAGACTCTCCTAAATAAAATGATTTGAAATGGCAATACTCCACAGTGCCCACAACACTTCTTACTCAGTACTAGGTTTATTTCTTACTAATTATCTGACATACCATAGGTCTAGGATGAGATTTTTGTCAATAGTAGAAACTTAGACAAGAATTTGAGTGCAAATAATTTACAAGGAAAGTGATCCCAGAAAAAACCAGTAGGAGAAGAGGGACGTGATGCAAAGAAGAAAGGAAATAATTATAGGATGTATTAAAGAGCAGATTGCTACGGGGCCAGCTGGGCCCAATTGCCATGGGAACGTGTGAGCATCTACAGACAAAATCCCTGAGTTGTCCCGCCCACACTGCAAGGAAAGTGGACTGTTTAATTGCGAATTCATTTATGTCTTTTACTTCTCTGCAAGCATATGCAGAACCTATTCAGGTATCCGTAGAAAGCCCTCAGGCAATTTGTCAAAGGTGTTTACAGTAAGAAACAATCAGGTCTAAACACATTAGAAAACTACTTGCTGAACTGATCTGCCATGGAGCACCTTTTTCACAACTATGATCTACTCATTGCACATATTAAATCCTTTCAATTTTTATTATTACTGATTCTTTGAGGTGATAGTTAATCCCTATCTCCAAATAGTGTGAAAAGCAGGAATGTTACTAGGAAAAGTTACAGAGCCATATTACTGCAATTGATTTCCAAACTGTAATTTTGTTACTTGAAATGTAAGCCAGACCATACCCGAGGAGATTAACCTCTTATAACCATTTTCTATCTAGCTGTGGCCCCTTCAATTGTGCTTTCATAGCAAAACCACCAAGCTTCTTTCCAGTAAATTCACTGGATTCACACAAACTCATCCCTACAGCAGTCACTAGCAACAATTTTATCCCCTAATGATAATAAAGATCAATTATTCCTGCTAGTATACCTACTACCCTTCTTTTCACACTAGTCTTCCCAAATAGCAGCTACAAATTTAGATTGCTCTATATTGTTACAAAAGTATCCTATTTCCTCCAAGAACAAATATACTTAATTACAAAGATTTTCAAGCTGTAGAAGACTGTGAAACACACATTCTATAAATGGAATGTGAGAAGAATGCTAGAGTGGTTATTTCTACTTCTAACACTGTCTGCAAATGGAAGTTTGTTTTAAGGGACATAGGACCATATACTGGGCATGTTTTTGGGGGGGCGTAAAGTAGGAGGAGATATCAAGAATTAAAATCAGGGGCACAAATCCCCAGCCTTATTTTGTACTTTATTTATACTACAGGGTCTCAGTGAGTTACTTAGTTCCTTGCCGTTGCTGAGGCTGGCTTTGAACTCGCAATCCTCTTGTCTCAGCCTCCCAAGCCACTGGAATTAGAGGCACGCACCACTGTACCCAGTTGACCATTGCTTTTTTAAAGTATGTACACATAGTGAAGGAAATCAGATGCCATCCTCAAGATGGTGCCTTAGATGCTCCTTTAAAAGGCCAACATAGAGTTTTATTAGATTGCCAATTTGTAACTTTCTTGGTTTAGTAACATTAAAAAGAATCTTGCTTTCAACATTCTGGGCCTTATTTTTCTCCCACATGAAGCATAAAGATTGACTTAAGTAATTTATAAGAACTTTTCTTCTTACTAGTTTTCTTCTTAACCAGATAAACCAAGAATTATTTCTGAAGCACTGTGGTATCTATGCTATGTAGAAAATATGAATATTCAATTTGATCTCGTGGTGTTTACTGTGTCCTAGTTGTATGTTCTCATTATGAACTCTCTCCTAAATTTATATGTATTTTAAAATGGCTTGGTATGCACTTTTAAGACAAATCTTTAAAAATATATAGCCATTTAATTATTAAAGCTAATGAAATCCAACAAACTAATAATGGTACATTAATTCTATAAACAAGTCAACATTTTAGCAACTCATAATTGCCATTTTTAGTTTTTATTTTCTCTAATGGATGTTAACTTGTAGAAAAACATGTAATATAATTCATAACAATATAAACCTTGAATAATTTTCTTAACCTCTGAAATCCAATACAATTCAGTGTGATTTTGCAATTTCAGTTGTGACTGCAGAGCTAGAATACCCATTTTCTACATAAATTTTGTTTCAAGTTATCTGATGACATCTCTGAGGTGGTCAATATCAAAGATAGGCAAATCCTTACCCATATAGACAAATGAAATGCCCTTGCTTGTGAATGTAGAAACCCAATGTGAATAAATTATCATGAGAATTAGTGGAAGAACTAACTTTTCCCGATAGATGGGTCCAGCCTTCTACTGTTAATTAGTGGTGATGATTATAAAGTCAGTGATCTTGCAATTATGATCATCATTATCAGCTTAAGGATAAAATGATTGTTACCAGAAGCTTCAAGAGGCATATACACGTTGGGATAAGGAGTTAGGCTATAGAAAGTGGACTGGGAAGAGGAAAAAGTGGTTTTAAGCATGAAAAGCTTAGGCTATTGTTTATTAAGATTTTGTGGCTGATGTTCTACACTTATTCATTCACTCAATAAGTATGCATTGAATTTCTTATGTGTGCAAAGTACCCTTCCATAAATTGGAGACACGGTAGTAATAACAATAATTCCTACCCCATGGATCTGATAATCTAAGAGTATCTTATGGAGAGACACAAATAGTTTTTTTTAAATATATTGTTAGCAAGGTATATGATATCAAAGATGGTGTGATAAAGCAATACAAAAAATAAATGCAAAATAGGTAGATGCACAATAATGTGGAATGTTTCAATTTTGTTGAAAGGGTATTCACTAAAGCCCACACTGAAGTGAAGTGAATAAAGTTCTGGAGAGGTGAAGGATCAAGTCATGAGGATTACAGAGGAAGAGAAATCCTGGTCTTAGAAGATGAGTAAAGGTTCTGTCATGGAGCCTCAGGACAGACAGGCATGGTAAGGAGAGCAAGAAGACAAATCATAGGAGCCAAGGTCAGTCAGAAAGGTAACAAGATAACAGACCATGGAAAGCCTTAAAGTTCACCATCTGCTCAGATTGAGGTGTGAAACCAGTGGGGTGTTTTGGGCAAAAAAGCAGCATGATCTGACTCAAGTGCTAACACAATCCTTCTCATTTCTGTGTTGAGGAGAAAGAAGGCTTAGCTGGCTATCAAAGGACCAGTAAAGATATTGTGTAAAAATTCAGGAATGAGAGATTTGTCAAAGGGCAAGTTGCAACCAGAGAAGAGAGAATTAGTTTTGTTCTTTAAGAATCTTGAAAACAGGGCTGGGGCTATGGCTCAGTGGTTGAGCGCTTGCCTCTCATGCATGAGGCACTGGGTTCAATCCTCAGCACCACATAAAATAAATAAAGATATTGTGTTCATCTACAATGAAACAAAATATTAAAAAAAAAACTTGAAAACAGAAGAAGAATGTTTCATAAAAAACTGTAGTTGTCATTTAATGGTGTGATAAAGAACATGTTTTGGAGGTAATATGAGTTTTACTGGTATATTTTAAGTTGAAAGTGCTCACCTATAAATTAGGTGGAAATATTGATTGGACTATTGTATACATTGATCTGGAGTCCATAAGAGCTTAGTTATAGAATTTAAAGCATTAGAATAGTGTAATAACCAAAGGAGTGGGCACAGATGGAGAGAGAAAAAAAAGAGCTGTAGTAACATTAGATCTTGAATGTTATCATGAAATAGCCCTTTTCTTTTAAATTAGTCTTTACATTAAAAACATCACTTGATCTCAAAGTCAATAGCTGAGCCAATAAAGTAGCCATTTATTTCCCAGCTATTAGTTAATAATTTAGTCATGTTCAGCTTCCACAATAATTCAACTCTCATTTAATAATTCAGTGAAATTTCAAAATGGGTTTTTTTAAAGCTCACTGTTCACCTTTAAGGTGTATAATCTATACAACATGTATAGCATAATCAGGAAGGAGCAAACATACTTTTGAATATCTAATGAAGGCCACCAAGGAATATATATATAGCCCAAATAACACTGCATCATGGATTCAGGAATCATTACATGCAATGTTAATGAGTGAAATTATGTAAATTCATGGTTTCTACAATATGCTTGTCCTAAATATAACTCACAGGTGTAATGGATAGAAAAATAATAGTTCAAATTTTTCTAGCAGTAACAGTGACAAGTATTAATTTTGCAGGTTTAAAAAAATTCTGATAGTCACATAGGGAAAAACTCAAGTTCCCAGAGAGAAATAGATGGCATGCTCAAAGCAGGTAATTTGAGGAAGATTTCAATAATGGGGTACAAACAACAAGTAAGATGCAGAGAGGTAACTTGGTAAGTGTCATGCAACTAGTACATTGTACAAGTATCATTAAAATGCAAATCTCACTGTAAAGTTCACAGATTTAACATCTCATGCCACATATATATATACATACGTATATATACATACATGTATGTGTGTGTATATACACACACACACACATACACACATACACAATATCACTGTTTGGAATAAATAATTCAAGAAAAAAATACCAAAATTTCAAAATATGTCAATAGGTCAGTTCATGTACACAGAGCTTTGGATGTTAATATTTTTAGAGTAAAAATGGATTGTCCAATTAGAACAAAACAATTAAGGTCATGGTCTACATAGCATTTAATAAGATTGGATTTACCTAAAGGAAATGATCTAGCTGTGTGCTGTTGGGTACACCTGTAATCCCAGAGGTCCAGAAAGCTGAGACAGGAGGATCGTAAGTTCAGTTAGCCTCTGCAACTTAGTGAGGCCCTGAACCACTTAGGGAAAGCAAGAAGCTAAGCAATTCAGTGAGACCCTGTCTCTAAATAAAATACAAAATAGGGCTGGAGATGTGGCTCAATGGTTGAGTTCAATCCTTGGTACCAAATCAATCAATCAATCAATCAATCAATCTTAGAGATATCTGTCACATAATAACACATACATGGGCCTAGTGATGTGGCTTAGTGGTTAATTACCCAAAGTTCAATCCAAGGTAACAAATTTAAAAAAATAAAAAAGAATGAAAGAAAAAAAAAGGTCTAACATACTTCAAATTTTGCCTTATTAATGGAAAAGGAAACTTTCTTACCAAATATAATGTAGGTAGTTAATTGGGGTACTAGTAATTAGTAACAAACACTGGGATATTCTAAGTGTAAGAGGATGTTTTAAATAATGTTGTCAGAAAACTTGTACCATGAGTGTGTATGGTCACTACTGTGCTTAGTTTACTTTAGCAACGCCTTATGCATTTGACCCTTGTTTTCCCTTTTTCTGCTATCCTAATTTAGCCTTATTTCAAAGTCATACTCATGCCATCTCAGAACTGGGCCACAAAACAAATCAAATATGCACTTATACCATCCTTAGCATCTATAGACAACAGGGCCAGCAAGAACTAATTATTTTTTCAATCTTATGGTCAATTAAACCCATCATTCCTTATATCCTCAGTATCATCCTCACAATCCAACATAAAAGATTGTCTACTCACCAGTCTTTTTCTATAATAGTATTTAATGCTTTAAGATTCTATCCCCTGGCCAAACTTACAACTTGTCACTACCATTCAAATCATAATTAAGAATATTATTTAAAAAATCAAATGAGTATTATCTCCTCCAGCACTAAGCAGTAAAATCACTGCAATCATATGAAGCAGAAACATGCTCTCTGCTCATGCAGTCACTGCTGAGATCCACTAGCAGAAGCACTTTCTTTCCTCACCACGCTTCTTAGCCAAGTATGCTGAGTTGAGGCTTTATTCTCTTCTTGCTCTTTTATTGCATGCTAAGAACTGATGGACAATTCAGTGTGAAGGGAGGGAGCTCGCTGCCTAAACATTAAGCTCTCTTCACCTTTATTGGCATGATGGGGACCTACTAGAGAGATTTCTTTAAGTGAATGTATACTTCCCTTAGAGTTAGGCAAAATTAAAAGCAAAAAACTTGAGACAAATTTTTGAACATATCTGTAGCATAAGTAATGGTCTCTGGACCACTCTAAATTATTGTTTTTCCAATGTACCTTCAGAAATACTCATAATAAATAGACTGTTATACCACTTCCATTTTTCCTCAAATGTTCTATGTACATTCTTATTACAACTGGAAACAAGGTGTCTCCTTAAGGCCGTACTTCCATTGAGACCTTGTCACTAGAAAGCTGTTCAATCTCTTACTTACTGTATTCTATCACGCACACACATTCTGTAACTGGAAGTTTGCACTCTTTCCTCTCAGTTTCTTTCCAACTATTACATACCCATTGATATTAAATAACTCTGCTCCTCTTTGAGTTAATATCATTTAACTATGCCAACCACATCTTCTTTTTATGTTTTGATCTCTAAGTCACAATTTATTATAATATTTTAGTCTCTGACCCATCAGTCTCAAGACTTCCTTGCATAGATGGAACACTGAAAAAAATATGAATTTGCTAGTTTTTTGTTTTTCTTTCTCCTGTGCTTTTACTATTTACTATGCATCTTTCAACCATTCCCATGACTACATCTTGAAAATTTATCTTTGATTCAGTAATTTTAGAAAACAAATAACTGCTCCCTCTATCCTTCCTTTTTTTTTTCACCAAAACTCCCCTACACATATCTGTCTGTATTTTCCTTAAAGAAAAGGGGGAAAATAAATCAACATGTTCTTGAATACCCCCTTTTTCCAAAAATCTAGCCAAGATAATGGAACAATGCAGCAAGTACGGTCTGGAAAGTCCAGATACATATTGTGTAGCAGGACACTGGCTTTCTTTTGTGAACATGAGGAATGAGGGAATGGAGAAAGCTACTTTCTTGCAAGTATATCAGGATGGTAGCTCTTTTAGATGTTGGTCTTACAAGCAAATAAAGCAAGCTAATGATGGTTATGTCACTGCTTCTGCTGTCTAACATATAAAACCCCTCTCTGAGTAGGGATGGCTGCGGAATTGAAGACACTGTGGAAAGAAATGTCACTTATCTAGCCAGGCACCACTGGATAAAACACCAAGAAGTGGAAGAAGCACCTCTTGGCAAATTATCTTGCAGAAAAGGGATGCTATCTGTTCACTCTGTTACCACTAAACTCTTCTTGGAGCAGTCACTGATTTCTTATAAGTTTCCCCCAACAAATCATTGTCTGGCATGCTGTCTTCAACTACTTCCTTTGTCTTTCTTCAACCTACCCCATTGCCAATGTGCCGTGGGCTGTGGATATGACTTTCAAGCTTTAAGGTGTTCATTGTATATAACTTAATAGTATGTCCCTACCCTGTTTAATATCTTCCATGTGTTCCAAGAATTATTACCTACAAATATCTAATAGTCAATTGAATCTACTATAAAATACATCTCTATTGTCCTATATCTAAGTTTGGGGTCCCCAGATGTGGATGGATGGCCTCTTAGGAATTGATTTATTAAAAAGTACTTCAAGGAACAACATGTTTAAAGGAGTGAAGGGAAAAAAGAAACAGGTTAGAAAAGTAATATCAAATGCAGAATCTTCATTTTAATATATTGTTTTCCTTCAATGAATAACCACTTGTCTTCTCAGAATCTTTAAAGCATAAATGACCCTTTTGAAATACCTCAAATTGAGATAGTAAGTTTGACCCTTTGTATACCTAGCACCTTCATCAGTCATACTCAATTTTCAGAATGTCTAAGAGTTTGGGTAGCCATACGAGTAGTCTCTTTGCTGAATTTGTATCCTTAGTCTGGTTTCTGTTGGATTATTTTTTCTCATTAATTCATTTTAAGGTGGTTATATTTGATAGAGTATCAATATTAATCCTACCTGGTTATTAGTGTTTCAATATTTTTCCAACTATTTTCCTTTTGACTTCATTTATGATTATTTTAATATAAATAAGTGAATATTAAAAAATCAAAAGAGATTTTCAGTTTAGTAAAATATATCCAGGTTTATAAAAAAAAAAAACATCAAACCCCTAGTCTTATGTTAAAAATATCTTGCTACACTCTGGAAACACATATGTTTTTTAAATTTGACATTAGTATTTTAGTCATTATTTAAGCACAAATTTACATTATGATAAAATGTATGTGTCCTTAATTTAATTATTGATACCTAGGCAACAATTCATGCATAGTGGTTAATAAACATCACTTGAAGATTCTGATATATGCCAAATTATAAGACCTTCTTCTTCTTGACAGGTAAAACTGTCTATTCAGATTCCAAAATAATGATGTTTTTAATAGGGTCTTTACAATTTTTGCAATTGAGTTGAGTTGAAAGACAATAACAATGAAAAGAGAAAGGATAGAAAGAAGTGGTCACTGGGTTTCTAAAATAAATAGTGAAAGTTTTTAGTGTCTTCATTGTTAAGGGGAAAAAGGCTTAAAATAAATATTTTTAAGGAATTATTAAAATAATAAAAAATTAAACAAAACAAAGTAGGATGGGATTAAAATTTTTTAAATGTAAACAAATAATACAATAATTAAAAGGGAAAACAATCTTTCATTTGATTTAAAAAAATAGGACAATTTTTCAGAATAGAGAATGAATAAATAATGACAAAAGATGAGAATTTTTAAAAATTATAAGAGAACATCAAGGACAGTAACATAAAAAAGAATTGTAAAACTAACATAAATTATCAAACTATAAGTAAGCAAATCTATATAAAGAACTACTAGAAAATTGGACTCAATTATCTTAAGAAAATAGAGAAAGATGTCTAAACTCTTAACCCTATTAAAGTTATCATTTTAAAGTATTTGTTGTAGTTACATTTCACCATTAAATAACAATTCATACTTGACAGTGATGTTATATCATAGAAAAAATTATATTTCCATTCAATTATGAAACTAGAAATCTAAACAATCATAAACATTACTACTTTAGAAACATAAGGTAGTTAAGGTCAAAAGGAAATGAGATCTAATTTAGCCTGCATTTTTAATGAAAACTCTAAAATGCAGAGATGAATCAAATGTGACAAAAATCATATAAATGAAAACAAAGCAAGTTTTATTTCAACGATAAAAATTTAAGACATATCTTTGAAAATCTAGTAGAATATAAGGTTAATGTCTATCATCATTATGACATTATTTTGGAGGCTCCAGAAAATATATGAAAATAAAAAAGAAAAAGAAGTACAAATATAAGAATAGAAAAAAATCTTTTTCACATATGTAATGATTCATCACAAAGAGCAAAGCTCTAGTTTTACATGAATCTGAATTTAATTAGTAGTGAGATTTGTCAAGCTTGCTGCAAAACAAACTATTCAAAACCAATACCTTCTTCAATATTAGTAATACATAATAAAAATGGAAATGTAAAAAGTTGTATCCACTAAAATTTGTTAATTACTCAGACCTGCAAGTAATTGAATTACTCACACATAAATGTAACAATAAGGTACAAGAACAATGTTAAAAAAGAAAAATCTTTTAATGAATGACAAATAGGAGCCGAAAATTTGAAAAACATACTATGTTCTTGGTCAGGAATAGTTAACATAATAAATGCAAATTTTGCTTAAACTTGCATATAAATTTAGAGTTATTACAACTCCAAAAAATATATTTTAAAAGTCTTTAAATATATGTAATACAGATGACAGAAAGATTCAATGCAATGACAGTAACATAAAAAAATGAAGAATAGGAAAGTGAGAATAGATTAATCTTAATTACTGAAAGAAATAGTAAGTCCACTGTAACCTTAAATTCAATATTTAAAAAGGATATAGAAAAAGAAAGTTGAAATCAAATAATCAGTCCAGAGTCCATTTTATCTAGGAAAAATTATTAAATTGCAATATATAATTATACATGTACATATACACAATCTTTAATATATACATACAGGCATATTCTAAACACTATACATTAATACACATACATTAATACATTTATACTTTTGTATTTAGCATAACATTTCAGAATATGTATATACAAATATATATTTGTGTTATATATACATATAAGCATATATATATTTATATAATTTGTAAACAAACCTCAGATATGTGAAGAAGATGAACTAGCAAATGTATTAAGCAACATTTATTTATTGCTTATTTTTTAATCATACACAGGATATGGGAGTGTCTGTAGAAAAAGAAGGAGATTTAAGTAATCGGCTCACACAATTGTGGCAGCTGTCAAGTCTAAAATCTTTAAAAGTAAGACAACAGACTGGAGACCCAGTCAAGTGCTGATGTGTTCTGGGGTTCGAAGGCAGTCTGAAGGCAAAATTCTGTCTTCCTTGGGGATCTTAGTCTAAGTCATCAACTCATTCGATGAAGCTCATGCACATCATGAATGAAAATCAGCTTTATTCAATGTTTACTGATTTAAGTATTAATCATATCTAAAAAATACTTTGCAGTGACATCTATACCACCATTTAACCAAAATTTAGGCATGACAGCTTAGCCAAATCTATATAAAACTATCACAGAAGCAGGATGAATTGCAACTAACTTCCTTCCACTTATTCTATGAGAGCCCAGACAAAGGGGAAAAAAAAACCAGCAACATGCCCTCTGATTAGATCATGGACAGAGAGACATTATGCAGGACAGAGACCTGTCATTTTAGTTCTGCATGTCAAAATACTAAAGAAAGTCCAAAATAGTGTACATCTAATATGTATCTATTATTATTATTATTATTATTATTATTATTATTATTTTGGTACTGGGGGATTGAATTCAGGAATACTTGGCCACTGAGCCACATCCCAGCCCTATTTTGTGTTTTATGTAGAGATAGGGTCTCATTGAGTTGCTCAGTGCCTAGCCATTGCTAAGGCTGGCTTTGAACTCGAGATTCTCCTGTCTCAGCCTCCCAAAGTGCTGGGATTACAGGCGTGCACCACTGCACCCAGCTCAATATTATTTTTATTTGTAATAAAATAATATTTTTTAAGATCTGAATACTCTTATCTCTCGAGAGGTTCACAACTAGAGAGGAATGAAATTTTCAATTCTGCTGGTCTTCACAAATTTCAAGCAAATCAATAATGGAGTTTGGTTATTAATAAAATGAATATGGCATGTAACACAGCTAGTTAACTTAGATTGGGAGATCAAAGATAAATATTTAAAATTGATATTTGAACAGGGATCTTAAAAATGTAAAGGAACCAGTCATCAGAAGATATGGAGATAAAGTGTCCCAGGAAAAGAGGAAATGGAAGAATGATCTTTGCCTGACTGAACATGCTATTAAAATAAAAAACTCTGTTCAAACCGCATTTAGATTCTTTTTTTCCTCCTGCACTTTTTCTTCTTTTCATAGAAACTACTGTCTTCTAACATATGATGAAATTTACTCATTCATTAGATAATCCCTTGCTGCAAGAAAGTAAATTCCCCAGGAACAGATTCGTATTTATTTTTTAAAACTAATATATCACAAGAACCTAGAAAAATGTATGCATGCACTAAATGTTTAACAATATTTTGTTAAATGGTGAATACAAGTGACCTTGAATTGAGTATAAAAGAAGAGTGGGAAAGGATGAAAATAGAAAGATATATGGAACTACTTAATATTGGGCCTTGAAAACATGCTAAAGAATTTGGCATTTATTTTACATATAAACAGCTTTTGAGAGTTTAAAGCAAATAAATGGCATGGCCTATTTCTGTTTTTAAACAAAAACAATTGTTCAGGCTTTCATAGAGAAGAACCATAATGAAAGGCCTAAGAAACAAACAAACAAAAAATCAGAGAAAAGAGTTAAGAGACTACCTAATAGCCTAGAAGAGGTGAAGGTTGCTAGAATCTGTAATAGAAGTTCATGAATTGAGAAAATATTTCAAAAATAGATTAAATAAATTTCCATGTTGATGATGCAGGTAACAGGTGAAGTAAGGGCAATAAATCTTAAATGATGGAATAAACTCACTTATTATAATTTCTGAAGTAATTATTGATATAGAAAATAATAAAGAAACTCAACATAATAAAATAACAAGAAAATATGTTTATACTAACTGAAGTAAAAATAAAATGAAAAATCCATAAAAATAAACTAAAAAAATGATAAATTACAAAGAGAAAAATATGTGTGAGCAAAACTGAGAACTCCTCAGCAATGGTGAGGTGCTATGCACTCAGTGAGACCCTGTCTCTACAAAAAACACAAAATAAGATTGGAGATGTGGCTCAGTGGTCGCGTACCCCTAAGTTCAATCCCCAGTGCCAAAATAAAAAGAAAGAAAGAAAAAAACTGAGAACTATTTCTTATGGGAGGAAACTTACAAATATTAAACTATTAACTCAATCAATTAAAAAAACTTTAACACACACATACAAAATTGGAAATCAAGTACAATAGCCAGAGTGCATTAAAACAAATTGTGAATAAATGATTTTTAAAATGTAAACACGAATAAATTTTAATCTTATAAAGTAATGGTTATGTATTTAACTTGCAAATGACAAAATACTAAAACAGCTTAACAACCAAAAAATAAGTAGGAAACTCACACGCATTGAATATGTTAAATTCCATATAAGACACACAGATACTTTTCAACTTAAAAAATCTTGAAAAAGCGAAAGTAGGTATTTTCTGAAATAAGGGTAATTGAATTCATGCAAAGCATATTCAAAACTTACAGTGCAGAATTCAAAGTTTTCTTTGTTCATATGAAGGCCTGTATGCCTAACTGAGATGTCTATACATGATGCTCTGGAATGAAAAACTTAGAAAATGTTACCGTAACACTGGAAATCAAAGGAGCATTTGAATGGAATATTGACATTTGTTCAGATGTTTTTTTGAGACTCTTTCAAAACATTACATTGATTTCCATGCCTATGTGGCCTAAATTCTTTATCTGAAAGTCAGGAGAGACTATTTCAAGATGACAGTGTAACATAGGTGGTCATTTGAAAGCAAACAACAGAATTTTTGTTTACCAATAAGCTAATTTGTTTAGTGTTTCTAGACATTTTAATAACATTTTCTCACCTGATAACATCAGAGATTACATGCACAACTGTTAAAGTATAATTTCTTATTATCTGATTTTATCTAGACATCTGAGTAGGTATACATATTGTCCTGCATTTTAATTCTGAATTTGGCTTTGAATTTTTACTCAAGTAACTATGAATTTTATCTTGGAATTGTCAACAATTTCCTTATTTCAATGAAGATTGTTCACTTGATTAAATCATTGACTAATATACATTTGTATTTGTGTGTGTTCATCCCAAATATAAAGGGACTCCTTTATCATTATAAATGTCTACATCCTATTTTGAGTGTTTAGTACAGGCAGCTGATGAGCTTCCTATATTATACTTTCCTGTTTCTTTTGTTTTGAGATTACACAGTAGCACATTACACCAAACACCTTTTAAAAATGAGAGTTTTGGGGGCTTTTTAGTTTCTGGGTAAGTTAACTGAGTCATTGTGTTTCATTTTTCCATTTATGATGTGGGGTAATGGTATCTATTTTTAATGTACCTGTTAGAATCTGTACATTTATACATGTAAAAGTATGCCTGATCTATGATACAGAAGCTAAATATTAGCTAATACTTTTCCTTGTATAACTCATGTCTTAGTATCTACCATAAATATATGAAAATACTCTCCAACAAGAAGTAATAAAACTAAGTGCTTTCTGAAAGTGATTATAATTCTAAGGTCTTTCTTTTTATGCTCTTTTGAACACCTAAATGATATTTGGATCAATATTCTATGAATATATCATAAAGTTGCTTCGTGTTTCATTACTTTCTTCAGTCTTAAGAATGACTATTTCCTATTGTTTTATTACAAACAGCTATCCATCATATTTAAATATTTAACTTTATGACAACTTCAAAGTCTCTTCATAAGTAATTTCAGACAAAGTCTAGATTTGACATTCAAGATATTCCACACATCTGTGTCCAATTTATCTTTCTACTCAGTTTCCTAAGACCAAAACAATTGAATTTCTTCTCTCTGTTCATACATCAATTTATATGATTCCTAACACCTCAAATAAATAAACAGTCTTATTTTCAGATTAGTAGGCTGGAAATTCTTGTGAAAATGCTAATTCCATGCCACTTGCAATTGAGTATTGATCTCAACTATGTCCAATATTTTATCACCAATAAACCATACATGCCTAGGCAATAAGGAGATGATTTTCAACCCTGCTCTAGACTTTTTTTGGTGTCTATTATAAATAGACTTAACTAAAAAGGTGCCAAGCAGCACATATAGAGGGTGGAGCTATAGGATTATAAAGTTTACAAACAGGGCTTGTTCCAAAAGCAAAAAAATAAATAAAATAAAAGGTCACTAATAGCCAGATTATAAGTGACAGAAGAACGATTAAATGGAAACATCATCATTAGATGCCATGTGGAAAGGGTTTTATCAGTAAAATAAACATTCAATATTGGTATAGAATTTGAGTCTTTGAAACTTCTTTATACCAACATTTTACATTTTCATCAGGGTATTTTAATTCCAGGGAATATGGAATTAAGCAGATACTTTACTTTCTCTCCCACAAAATACAATTATAAAACCTATGCAGAATGCATAGCTCAGCTACTGGAGGGGATATGAAAAAGAAAATAGTTTGGACAGGAAAAGCAATCAGAATCCAGCATCTGTGGATTCAAATCAACAATGCCAATATACTAGAGTCTGAAACCTCTAAAATGTTGAGCCAAAATAAACCTTCCTCTTTTAAAATTGATTATCTCAGGCATTTTGTCACTGCAACAGAAATCTTACTAATACATTGTAACATTAACTTTTTAATGTTGTAGATATAACACATAGTGAAAATAAAGCATTAACAGGAACAAAGAGTCTTACATGGTAGTAAGATTTTTACATTCAAATTCAAATGGTAAAGTTGTGTAGTCTTTGAAAAGATAACTATATATTTTGAAATTCTTGAAAATTGCTAAAACAATAGTAGAGAGATGTTATGAAAATCAGTGATTAATTACAAATGAAATTCTAGAATACTCACATTACCTCCTGCAAAAAAGCAGAAAAGAGTAAAGAAGAAATAAAGTCAGAAGAAACAAAGAGAAAACAATAAAATCACGAATTTAATTCAAATACATCAATAACAGTAAGTGTAAATGGACTAAACATACCTATTAAGAGACAGAGATTGTCAGATTGGGCTAAAAATACCCTTAATGTAGACTTTCTTTAAGAATCTCACTTCAAGTATAATAAGTATATTAAAAGTAAAATGGTGTATAGACTAATGGAAGGGAACAGAAACCCACAAGTAAATCCATGAACATACAGTCAAATGATCTTTGAAAAGGATGCCAAGAATATATAATAACAAAAGGCTATTCTTTCCAACAAATGGTTGGGAAAACTGGAAACCCACATGCAAAAGAAAGAAATTGGACCATTATCTTAAACCATCTACAAAACTCAAAGCACAATGGATTGAGACCTAAAATAAAAGTGAGGTCTGAAACCTTAAAGAAACAACATAAAAGAAGACAACCTAAAAGAAAAATCTCCTTGATATCAGATTTACAATGATTCATTTTTTATCATTCTAAAAGCTCAGGCAATTCAAGCAAAAATTAATGTGGGACTATATCAAACTTGAAATTGCTGAAATAGCAAAGGAAATAATAAAGAGATTGAATAGACAACCCTATAAAATAGGATAAAAAAATCTGAAAATCCTATCTTTGAAAAAGGTTTAATCACTAAAATATGTAAGAATCTCCTACAGCTCAATAGGAAGAAAAGAAAGAAAGAGAGACCAAGGGAGAAAGAGAGACAAAAAAAAAAAAGAAAAAAAAAAGCTTAATTTTTTTTGAGAGGGTAGTGGGGATTGAACTCAGGGGCACTCGACCACTGAGCCACATCTTCAACCCTATTTTATATTTTATTTAGAGACAAGGTCTCACAGAGTTGCTTAGCACCTCACTTTTGCTGAGGTTGTCTTCGAACTCGCCATCCTCTTGCCTCAGCCTCCCTAGCTGCTGGGATTACAAGCATGTGCCACCATGCCCAGCTAAACAACTTGATTTTTAAAAACACATTAATGATTGAAAAGACATTTCATTGAAGAACACATACAAATAATCAACAGGTATATCAGTAAAATGAAAATGAAAATGTCAATGGATATCACTTCATACTGACAAAATGCTTACTATTATAAAACACAACAAACAAAATAAAAAGTGTTGTCATGAGTATGGAAAAATCAGATATTTGAACAATTTAGAATTACAAAATAGTACAACTACATATGATCCAGCAATCCCACTTTTAAGTATTTATCCAAAATAACTGAAAGTGGAATATGGAAGATATATTAGCACTCCTATTTTATTTCACCACTATTTACAAAAGTGTGATATGGAAACAATATACATATTCATTGACATATGAATGGCTTAAGGAAATATGGTATATACATATTCTGAAATAATATTACGCCTTAACAAAAAAGAAACTCCTGAAAAAAATGTGATATTATGCATGAATCTTGAGGATACTATGCAAAGTGAAATAAGCCAGTTATGTCTTATTTATATATGCATAATCCCATTTACATGATGTATCTAATATAGTCAAATTCATGGAATTAAACAATGCATGTTGGATTGTGGTAATCCAGGACTAGGAAGTGGGAAAATTGAGGATTTTTTAATGAAGTAGTGTAACATTTCAGTTAAGCAAAATGAACAATCTAGAGATCTACTAAACCACATCATTGTACTTTAGTCAACAGCAATGTATTCCATACTTAAAAATCAATAAGTGTGAATGGAACTCACCTTACCTGTATTTGTTGTTGTTGCTGACAGTGGTACTGGGCATTGAAGCCAGAGGCACGTTATCATTGAGCTACATCCCAAACTCTTTTTATTATTATTATTATTTTTTAATTTTGAGGCAGGGTCTTTTGCTTACTTGCTAGCCTTGAACTTGTGATCCTTCTGTCTCAGTCTCCCTAGTTGCTAGGATTACTGGCATGCATCACTCCACCTGACTCATGTTAAGTATTCTTAAGAATATACAATAGTTTAAAAATAAAACTATTGAAAAAAGTATATCATATAAATGATGATATCAAAATAGACTTCAGAGCAAAAAAATTTACCAGAGAAAGAGAAAGGCAAAGGCACACTATATGTTGAATGAAGTATCTGTTCACTAAAAAGATTGCCAATATTAAACACACATAAACCTAACAATGAGGTTTCAAAATACATGAAACAAAAGTTGACAGGGTTAATAGGAGAAATAGACAAATCTACAATTATAGTTCGATACCTTAAAACTCTTCTTTCTATAACAGAACTAGTCAAAAGAAAAATTAACAAGTTTATAGATGAACTGAACAACATCATCAACTGACTGGATCTACTGAAATTTATAGAACATTCCAAAGTATCAAATTTGACATTCTTTTCAAGCACACGTGGAAATTTCAAGCTTTATACCATAAGTTTGATCATAAAATAAACCTTAACAGAACTAGAAGACTGAAATAATTCAAAATATATTCTTTGGGTATATTGGGATTAAATGGGAATAAATAACAGAAAGATAACAGGAAAATTTCCAATCACGTGGAAATCAACAATATGGGCCTGAAAAGGCTCTGGGTAAAAGAATAAGTCTCAAAGAAGATCAGAATATAACTTAATTAAAATGAAAATACAGCATATCAAAATACGTGTAAGATAGCTAGAGTGGTATTAGAGAAAATGTATAACATTGAATGATCATCTATAGTAACCATATCAAATTAAAAATCTAACATTAAATTTTGAGAAAATATAAAATAATGGACAATTTAATACCAGCAAATAAGAAAGGATATAATAAAGATAAAGTCATGTAATTTTAATCACTAAAATTGAAACAGAAAAACAAAAAATCACTCTTAAAATGTGGATTCTTTGAAAAAATAGTAAAATTGATAAAACTTCAACAATATTAACAAAAAAGGAGAAAAACATATTATTATTAAAAATAAAATACTCTACAAACCTCATTATGATGTTATTAAAAATAAGTGTTAATGCATATTGCATTGTAATATTAAAGGTAATATTACAAACAACTCAATGCGTACAAATTTTACAAGTTAAAGTAGACCAATTCCTCAAAGATTACAAATGGTTAAAACTCATCCAAGATGAAATATAGGATTTGAATAGTCTAATATCTCTTTAAAAACTGAATTTGTAGTTAAAATCTTTTAGAAATAAATCCCCATGCACATATTATTTCACTGATGAATTCTACCAAACATTTAGAAATAAATAACATCAATTGTACAGTATTTTTTCTAGTAACAAGGGATGAAGAGAAGGAAGTCATTCCCAACTCATTTTCTAAGGCAAAGATTATGCAGATACCTAAATCAAGGACAGTACAGAAACAAACAAACTACATTTCTAGCCCTTTAGTAGCAATAAAAATCCTCAATGACTACCATTAAATTAAATTCTCAATGTATTAAAAGAATATTATTCATGACCAAGTGGAGTTTATCCTTTTAAGACTGATGGAAGTTTTTTGGGTTTTGTTTTGTTTTGTTTTATATCAAGGCTGATACATTGCTCAAAAATCAATCAGTATAGTTGGACATGGGCATGCACATCCCAGCTACTGGGAGGTAGCTGAGGGAGGCTGAGGCAGGAGGATCGCAAGTTTGAGGAACTTAGCTGATCCGCTTCTCAAAGAAGAAAAAAAAAATCAATACAATCCACCATATTAAAAATCTAAAGAAGAAGGAAGGACATAATTATCTCAAGAAATGCAGGAAAACATTTGACAAAACGTAGCTCATTCTTGATAAAATTTCTCAGCAAATTGGAAAGAGAAAGTTTCCCTCACAGTCTGATAAAATTCATCTACACAAACTTATAGCTAACATCATATAAATGGTAAAAGTCTGAATGCTTTCCTACTACCATCTGGAAAAAGGTAAAGATATCTTCCCCCTCAGGCAATATTCAACATTCATCACTCATATTGATCTGTGTTCAATAATTTCTTCAAAATTCCACTTCATCCATACTAAAAAAAGTCCCTCTTGTCTCATGCTCATATTGAGGACTAAGAGATCAATAAAGGTGATTGCAATCCTGTCAGGAGGGCAATGACAAACTGGAGGGCTTCAATGTTTCACCACCTGATCCTTGTTCGGCTAACTTCTACCTGCCCTTACAGATCGTTCCAATACAACTCTACCATAATCTCCTATCCACAAGATGTTTTACCACCCTAAGAGCTAAACCCCATTGCTTTTATTGCTTTTGCATTTTCTTCTTTTTTTAGTTCCCTATAAAATTTCCCTATAAATATCCATGGTTATGGAGATTCACAATCTCTCCATGCCTTAGTTGTTTAAGTATTTTTAAATTTTTTTGTTATTTCATCTTATTTTTTTGTTTTTTCATCTTATTTCTATTTTTCTCTTACCGCGTAAGATTTTTGAAAGTAGAGTGCGCGCGCGTGTGTGTGTGTGTGTGTGTGTGTGTGTGTGTGTGTGGTGTACCTTTATGCAGAAGTTGTCAACAAACATGTTGTATACCTGCATGAATTTTTAAAAATTCTAGTTCTTATCTCTGGGACATTCAGTTTAAAAAATTAGTATTTTCAACCTTTTAGTTCATGTTGTTTCATTTAGATTAATCATTGAAACTGAGATTGACCACCTATTTATTAGAGTAAATATTTTCACAGCATAAAATTTTCATTTTTAGAGATAGTTATTTGTATTCTTTGTTTCTCAGATATGGCTTGTGCACTATGCATATTCTGTACTACTACAGAAAAGCCAAAATAAGCTTTCTCTCACACTTTCTAAAATTATTCTTCCTAGTATAAGACCATCTGTACCAAAAATGTGAGTAGGTAAAAGTTTCACTTTAGCTCACACACACACACATACACGTAAATGTACCTTGGTAAAATATAAATTTCCTAAACCTTTTCTTCTGCTACCTTGTGGTGGAGACAAATTTCTATCAATAAGGAAAATAATTGCCAGTGTCTTTGTTCTTTTCTTCTGACTTAGCCAAAGTTGGATTCTTCTTACATTTAAAATAAATGAATTGATAGTGGACTGAATAGTTACTTGCCATGTAAGAAAATAATTATCTTTTGTGGGTAAATGGGCATTTCAGGAGATTATTTTTAATATTTACTAAAATGTAATTAGTACTTAAAAATCTTGAGTTTGTTTCTTTATTATGTAATCTGAATTTTTAAAATCAGGGTGACTCTATTAAGAGCTATTTTTTCTCTCTTTCTACACATAAAGACTTAAATCATATCCTATATACTTAAGCTCTAACTGGAGTCCCTAAGACTATTCAAAATTCAAAGTTGCTTTCTGAACAGATTGCACCAGCTAGTTGATGAAACTTGAGCTAATTACACTAATGTTGACAAATGCACTGGCACGAAAGCAAATGTCACATTTTTCAAAAAATTACACCTCTTCAAAAGATGCTAACTAGATTCAGCGATTTGTGGGTGTAACCAAGCTATTTGTGCAAAAACAGTTTTGAAAATTATGATTTAAAATATAAAAGTACAAGTACAGTATGAATACTTATATGTAATTTTCAAATGTATTTTAATGAAATATTTGAAGTTTTGGAACAATAAAGAAATTACTAAATTTGGCACTGGAACATTATCTGAGTTGTTTATTTTAAGTTTTGTATCACATACAGAAATAAAATCCTTCTATCTTAAGGAATGTCTTTATGTATTTTAAAATAAGTTAGTGTGTATATCTGAACTGGAAAAGCATGTTTTTAGAGATTTAAATCTGTACACTCTCAGAAATAGTATTTTCTTGTATATTCAGACATATTCTTACACTCTCAGAAATAGTATTTCTTGTATATTCAGACATATTCCTACATTTTTCATTACTTGGCAAAACAACTAGCATGTGCTAAAAGTTTTGTGCTAGACATTGTGCTAAAAGTTTTAAGTAAATGGTTCAATTTCCGATAGTCCTACAAGAGAGAATTCATCATCTCCTTTTTAAAAATGGGATATGTGAGAATCATATTAGTTAACAGGACTAGAATTTTATCCAAGATCTCCTTGACTTAAATTTGTACACCTCATGCTATCCCATCATAGATCAAGAGGAAAATAGTTATTGGAGTATCATGCATTCAAAATTATCAGCTTCTTTCTATTTTATGTTCAAGAGAACATCAAAATTATATTTCCAGAATATGTCAATGATTTCTTTAGAGTTGGAATTCTTCTTTCATTTGTTGTTTTGGACTATGCCAAATTGTTCTTGCACAATCTTAGAAGCCCCTGTAGGCTGGATACATTCACTATTGCTGAAGTACTATCTAGTTTAATCTTTTAATTTTTTTAATTAAAGAAATTAAAATAGGTTAGAAATTGCAATAACAGAAATCATGTGTGCAATTGAATAATTGAAAGTAAGTTTAAATAACAGAAGTTCTGTTTGGCTTCAATCAAAATTCTGGGGAGATAAGGAACCTAGTGACAAAACTTGCTATATAGCAACAGAAGGATATGCTTCATTTGGTTACAATATTATTCACCCTCATGATCAGGGTTCAGAATACTTATTCGAATGGCATTAGCTTGAAACAACAAAGTTACCAACAAGATTCTAGATTTACTAGAATCCTTGATGTATATGATTGTGTGATGTATATGATGTATATGTGATCCTTGATGTATATGATGTATATGATTATGTGAGCCACAAAAACCCTCAACAATTCAACACTAAAGTTATAAAGACAATGTCAGTTTTTAGAGTTCACATTAAAACATAGTACTACTTTTTATTTTTCCATCACCTGTCATGAGCTAAATCAAATTTATTTCACATTTATTAAAATTCATCTTGAGTAGATCTTGCTCTTATTATCTGCTGTTCTTAGGCAGTTGTGTTGCTGATCTTTTGCTTCCAACTCTGTGACACTGAATTCAGTTTAAGATCTCTTTATTCTTTCCTACTTACGTAAGTTCTTGTCCTCTATACTTCTGTACCTCTGGGACCTCCTACTTCAGATAGTTTGGGGAGGTGTGAGGCTTCTCAAATATTACTCAGTTCTCTTTCCCAGGGCATCTTTTGGCCTGAGCCCTTTACTGACTACTTGTATTAAGGCAAAGCATCTTTCTGGTTGGCAGCTGTGCAGGCCATAATGTATATCTGACATAATAGCTTTGAGACTAGAGAGCACTCTTCTGACTCTACATGTGAAAACTATTTTAAGTTATTTAAGCTCAGGAAAAACAGTATTAAAAAAATTTGTATCCTTGGTTCCTTGAAGTCTTTACTTGGGACTTTCAAAAGTGGTTAAATAAAACCAACATTCAAAGAGGTTTTAACTTCATCAAATGAGATAGATTATTTATACTTTTTAAATTATATAAATCTTATCTAAAGATCACTAATTTAGAGTTATCTAGTATAACTGTGCTACATTTAATCCTTCCTATTTTTAAAAGAGGAAAATTCTCAAACCTGAGTGAGATAGTTGGGGAAGCAACTATTTTTTCCTTATTTTTCTTTTGTATTTACCTCAAACTTTAAGAAAAAAATATCTTCATTCACAGAATTTGCATTCTGAATTTCATTACCATACTAATTAAATAAATTCTGGTATTTCTTGGTTCATATGAGTATTCTGTTTTTAAGTGGTCTAATATTCACCTATTCTGTGTGCTTAAAATAGCACAATGAGTAAGCAAAGACTAGGAAAAAAATTGAGTTCGAAATCAGGAAATATGACCCTCTTGATCCTATATACCATGTTAGTTATTTCACTTCTTTGAACACTAGTTTACTTGTCTAAAAACGGAAAATTATTCCCTCCCTAAATTTTAATTACACAAAATCTTCTTAAACTATAACATGCAGCATATCAAAAACTAACATTTTTAATTAACAGTATTCAAGTTTAATAGGATGCTAATGGAAAAACTACTGAAGTGAGGAATTTTGTTTTTTACATAACCAAAATATGGAAGGGAAAGCTTATGATTGATATAGATTCAGGTGTATCTTTTTGGTATATCCTGCGTTTCACAGCTGTTTCATCAGTTTAGCATCAATCATATGCTTTGTTCTTTGTTATTTTTCTGAGTTTAATATAAATTTGCAAATAGAGTTGAATTCTCATATTTAGTATGTCTGGAAATAAATATGGAGCTATAGGATAATTATTTTCTAATTGGTTATTTTTAAAGCTGAGAAAAATCTAAAGCATACCAAACAAATCACTTTGGAACAAAGATAATGACTTTCTGTAAAATAAATAATAACTTTCAAGGTCATTTATGATATTGCACCATCTAGTAAGTGACTTTCAGAATTCATCCAAATTACAAATAGATTAATATATCTAATTACAGTTGTAATTTCACATCCATATGAACAGTGAAAGATCTAGACATCCAGATATTTTCAGATATTTGTTATCAGGAAAGGGAAAACATCTGCACAAGAATTTTTTTTTCTGGTTGCTGCTTCTATTGTTTTTATTTTTCCTCCAGATATTTCAGTATTTTTAATAGATAATCTAGATAAAAATCAAAGTTACAACCTTGCATGAAAATCATGATGTTACCTGGACATTGAAAGTTTCTAGCCTATTGACTTATACCAGTGGAGATCCAGAATGAATATTTAGAGTGGATAGCTAAACTAATAAAAGCATTATAATTATTGCTATTATATTGTAAAATTTCATTCCATAAAATATGGGGCACTTGAAAAAAATATCTGTGAAAGTTTATTACCAGAAGTTCAGCAGAGTGAGAACTGCTCTTCTTCTGAGCTGTGTCTCCTTGATGGTGATATGTAGATTTTTCATGCCATCATGTGGAAAATCAAACCTGTCTTTAAGTTTGAATTTTGATGAGCCACATAGCTAAACACAAACATTATTTTAAAAATAACATCAGAAATAACACCTTTTGTTTTCACTAGCTCAGATAGAACAGACAAGTTTTTCTCCACCTCTGCAGCAGTCTCACCTCTAATTTCTGCTTCTTACTATATTTGTTTTTGTTTTGTTTTGTTTTTGTTTTAGTTTAAAATACAGAATGACGACTTCCATCTCTCCACCTATTGTTCTAGTAGTTTCAAATCAGAATAGCAAATTATAATAAAATAACTTCCATTTTCTTCTGATATTTATTAAACCAGATGGTGCATTGTGAGTTCATACAGTGGCTGATAAAAAAACCAAAATA
Source organism: Xerus rutilus (assembly GCA_028644305.1). Classification (NCBI taxonomy): domain Eukaryota; kingdom Metazoa; phylum Chordata; class Mammalia; order Rodentia; family Sciuridae; genus Xerus; species Xerus rutilus. The sequence continues at coordinate 82,274,064 of CM053403.1, read as the reverse complement.
CTCTTTATCCAAATTTACATAGTTATTAATTATATTGACAAAGGTGAGAATAGATTTTGATTAAGATGTTTACCTATAATTTTGAGGATATGTGAATTTATTTTTCTTTATAAATTTGAAGTTAATTGACAAATGTTAACTTGGGTCAGTTACTCAGGTTAAAAGTTACACATCCCAAAGTTTTCATCTTAAATGCAAATATACTGTGAAGACCACCTCTAACAGTCTACTATGTGTAGTGAGACTGTAGTGAGAATTAAAATAATAAATCCAGCCTTAAAACAGTTAAATTTTGGACAGCATCTGGACATAGCAGAAAGGTAAATTGCTAAAAATTCCTTTACCTGTTTCCTTTATATATTTGAAAAGTAATAAATACTGCCTGACTTTTAACCTAACCAGTTTATTGGGAAAATAAGCAAAGAACTCAAAATTCAAAAGCATATTTATTCAAATAGGCACAGGAATAAACTAAAAGAAAAGTACTGGGCTCACACTTTATGCTCCTAAAATATAAAGGAAAATATAGATTAATAGAAAGTTCAGTTATGATCCTGACCCCATTTAGGATAGTCAGATTGGTCCATGTTTTTGAGACTCTCATCCTTAATTAGCAGGGCTGTCCAAGGTGTTTTGATACAAATCTCTGGAGAATAATAGAATGTAAACTCTTTCTCCTTTTTGTGAATGCCTGTTTTATAGATGATGAAGTATGAAATGATTGATCATGTACTATAATGATGGATAAGGACAATTTCTGGAAAGGTCAAACCTATTAAATAAATCTTAGAATATATTTAAAAACATCTTATCTGCCTCACTGGAGCATGGTAACTCTTTTCAATGACAGGTGGCCTTCACATCAGAGGAGTAACAGCAGTGGCAAACAATAGACATTCATACTTCACTAAAGGAGTGGTGCAAAAAGGAGTGAGGATTGTGAAATTACCAGTGCTAAAGTAAGAGGTTATGCTGAATAGAATAAAATAAATAAAGACCTTGACTACTGCTACATAATCCTGAAGGATCCTAATGAAAAGCAATGCAAAGCAAACAAAACAAGCCAAAACAGAAAAACAACAACAAATAACCCTTTGAAACACCCAGCAACCTGTATACATGACAACATACAAACATTTGAAACACTCTGTTCAATGTCATGTACTAATAATAGGTCCTTTAAAAATAAAACACAATCCATCTATCAAAAATATCTTTTTCTCTAGGATGTATTCAAAACTTTATTTATATCAACTTAGGAACTTAGAATAAACTTCACTTAGATTTAAAAGAATTATATAGCTGGAAGGAACATTGGGGCTCATCTTGTAAGCACAATACATATTTTTTTTAAACCTGACCTTCATTTTGTCATACAACAAATTAGTCATTCTTCTCCCCTTTATTTATAACTCAATAGGTATGATTTCCTTATCTTTAAATTATGTATGAAAGATAATGGATGGCTGGTATTCATTGCATTCATTCGTCAGCATTGTTGCATTTAGCAATTCTCTTTGGGATCACTCTGTATTCCCCAAATTCCAATTTCTCTGTAGTTGCTCAAATAGGCTAAACTATTTCATGCTGTTGTATTTTGTATTTGCTCTTTTTATTCTTGACCTGAAATTTCCTATTCATACTTAATCTTCTTAGAAATTTTTTTTTTTTTTAGAATTTAACTCAGGCATCATCTCTTCCATAAAGACCTTGTAGCCTTTCCCAAACAGGGAGAGGTTCTCACAGTGTTCTTATATGTATTTCTTTTTTATAAGATTCAGAACATTACCATAATTGCTTCTGGAATATCTGTACTTTCTAACAGGCTCCTAGCCCTCAAGGTCTGGTACAGTATAATAATAATTTGTATATCAGTAATTTGTATTGCTGTAAAACAGCAATTAGCATATGATATGTGTGTAGTTTATAAATGAATGTGTGAATGACTTAGAGAAACTTCAGATAATGTTGTCACATGAGGCTAAAAGAATGATATGCATATTGTTACCACAGCCACAGCTACCCCAATGTCTTGCATACTCTATTAGTTTTCTATAGCAACTATAACAAATTACCACATACTTAGTGGTAATTTATTCTCTTACAGTTTTGAAATGCATAAGTCTGCAATCAGTTTTACTGGGATAAAGCCAACAGGGTTGGTTCCTCTTGAAAACCAAAGGGAAAATCCATTTTCTAGTCCTTTCTGGTTTCTAAAGGTCACTGTCTTCCTCAAGTTGTAGCATCTTTCTCCCTGTGCTTTTTGCTTCCATTTTCACACTTCTGAATTTTATTCTTCCTGTGTGTATTTAGGACTCACTATTATTACATGGCTTCCATCTGGATAATTGAGAAAAGTCTCCACATCTCAAGATCTTTACCTTAATCACATCTGCAAGGTCCCTTTTGCCACATAATATAATAGACACAGGTTACAGGAATTAGGACTTGGATATATTTGCAGACCATCATTCAGCCTATCCCTATTCCTCTGTTGCATTCTGATATGGGATCATGTAAACACAGCTTAACCTTTTCCTAAGGACACAACATCACCATTACATGAATCAACAACTTCTATAGCTGATGCAACAGAGTAATAAACATTGCAGAAAAGAAATGCATTATCTAAAACCAAACTTTTTAAACTGTTTCCTGTGGTGTCACTGTGAGGTGGCAGGAGGTGAACACAAAACAACAAAAACATTTTCTCAGAAGATTTTGGAAAGAGCTTTCATGTATTAAATAAATATGAACAAACTTCTTAGATTGAAGCCAAGAAGAGAAGAAATTGGAAATTGAGTTGTATGGCTTCTCCTCAAACTTGAAATAACCTGTAAGTTCCACTGTGGAATCCAGAAATGTGAAGAGCACAGTTTGAAGAGTATTAACTCCATCCTCTTGTTTTAAAATATCTACCTCCTTACTTGCTATTGATTGTATTTCCTTGTAATTCTAGTAATATTCTGCTTCAAGCAGTTGATCTTTGCTTGATATTTTAACCTACTGTGGGCCAGAAAACTCGCTAGAAACTAAAGCTAATTTTTTTTTCAAAATAGAAGAAAAGATATAATTAATGACAATACACTGAGTATGCTAACAGCCTCACTATATAGAATCTACTTCACATGTGTTGGTCTATTTTTGTCTATTACAAGAGATATGAATAAATGAAGAATAAGAATCTTCTATTCATCAAGCACAATGTACTAACTCTACAGTTGAGTATTAGATTTTAATCTCATTTTTTCAAATATAAAACTGACTCAGGGAGTTTAAGATTTATTTAAACATACCCAACATCTTAGCAACTTCAGAAAAGAAACATATTTAATAGTAGAATTTCCATCAGAATAAGCAGTTTCCTCCATATGGTTGAGATGGTTGAAATTACAGATATGGGGTCTCCATAATATACTTGTATTTTAAAATTACCTATATTCTTAAATTTCTATTAGCCCTCAAAACAATTTTGTCAAGTATGTATAGTAAGTGCTATTACTCTTATTTACTGGTATAAAAATCTCATTTTTTTGCAATGATGGTTAATTCCTTCACATCTATAATAATGATATCTAAAAAAACTATTACTATTAAGAAACACTAAAAAATTCTGAATAAAGAAACAATACAGAATCAACCTCTTAAAATAGTTGTACAAATTTAACCAATTAAATGGTCCCTATAGCTTATAGTCCATAGCTCTTATTAAAGGTATATACTGATTTCAAAATCTATTACTAGAAGATCTATAATACCATTCTTTTATAAACATGGATGAAAGAGGTATGTATTGTCCACAAAATTGATTATCTAGGCTGCACAATTGCTATATCAACTAAATGCATAAATCCAACTTCTAACACTACAGTAAAATAAATGATAAAGTAGAAGTAGATCCCTGATGAATTGAGGTAGAGACATTTAGACAAACACTGAAGATTTGAACCCATAAATCAAATCTGTTTATGCTTAAATATCTTTTGATAACTTGAGATGGATGAATTATCTTCCAAAGATATTCCTTTCTTCCAAAAGACACAAACTCACTACACCTGATTGACTCTGGAAGTAAATTCAAAGAGACAGAATTTCAAAATCTTTTTCTAATGGTAAATAGATTCTTACCAGCATATTCGTAAGATCTTTCCATGAGGCATGTGTTAGAATTGACTCTATTGCTATCAATGAAATAAAAATCTGATGTTGTGACACACTCTTAAATACTGACAAATTCACAATGGAATTTGGAGCTTTACGTGTTCACTTGAGCACTTAGAAGGCTTTGGAGTTTGGTTGGTTATTTGAAATCTGGATTCAATAGTGGCTTACCATCAATGAGGTTGAGATTCTAATATTGTGAAGAAAATGAGAGAATTGGAGCTGGCTTACTGTATGAGACTTCCCTTGCTGTCTCTTAAATTTATACACTTAGAAGGATCAGAAGATATTCCTTTCACAAAGACATTAAGGAAAATATGTATAGCACAGAACCAGCATTTGAGGGAAAGCTCCATTGGTGGCATCTCACTGTAAGCTGAAGATGTCATTGTGCCACTTAAATGGATTCCCCAATTTCAGTGTGAATAATGGGATCCCAAATTTCTAGGAACTGTGTGGTGATGTTTAATAATGGTCAGAACAAGATGGTTACTGACCTATTCCCTAATATTTAGTATGCATTTATTGCCTCAGTTACTTTATTTGTTTCTCAATTTCAAATAGTGACAACAATCAGAAATAGTTTATTTTTCCTAGCAGGAACAGTGGTGTGTTTACTTTTATTGTCTTAAATCAAGGTTACATTAGGCTGGGGATATAACTCAGTGGTTGAATCCTCACTTGCATGCACAAGACCCTGGGTTTGGTTTCCAGTGTCAAAACAAACAAACAAGTAACAACAACAATAAAACCAAAAACCAAAACAAAACAAAAAAACTAAAAGAAAGAAATATTTTCTCTCTAGAAAAAAAATGGTAAATATTTAGGATAGTGGATATACTAATTGGCCTGATTTGATCTTTCCACAACATATATGTATATCAAAATGTTGTTTTGTAGTCCATGAATATATACAACTAATATTTGTTGATTAAAGCAAACTTTTACTTTAAAAAAAAACACTGATATTAACCATTTTGGAAGAATAAGAACATAGAACTAAACAAGATCTCTTGAGCCTTTAGAGATTGACACACAGTCGGCTTCAGATGTAATTTTTATTGACCTAAACTTGGTTTGTGGACTCACAAAATTTCAGGGATACAAAATTTCCAGAGATGTGGAGTTGATTTGAAGTGTTCTCTAGGGAACTTCTATATTTTTTCTGTAAAACTAGTGAATGATTCCTCAATCCACTTATGTTCAAGGATCATATTTTCACTCCAGATTTTTGTGGTGATTTTCTGTTATTTGATCTGCATATATTTGGTTTCAGTGTTAATATCAGTACTTGAAATCTTGCTGCTTTAAGCTTATGTAGTTATAATAAATACAGAATACAAATCTCTTAAAGAAATATCCATTGAATTGAAAATCAATTCTGATAAATATGTTCTTTGGCCTTTCAAGGCTTAATGAAGCTGACAATTTCTCTAGTCTATTTTATATTTATGTGTTTATGTCTATATCATTCAACTATATTCAACCCAATATTAAAATTATCAGTCCATCATAATGATTGACTTCATAGTATTCTATAATGCAAGGAAATAAGATTGCAATAAGAAGTTCAATTTTTTTTATTTTGAGAATTATAAGGTGAAAATTTTTAAGTAGGGATATGATCTGATATAGAGCTGCTTTGAAAAGTGGTTGAAATAGAATGAAAATTGAAATTCTTGAAGTTATAAAGTGCTTAAAAGCACAATTGGGCCAATGTGTCCCAAGATGAGTGCATAATAATGTTGTCATTTACATAAAGTTCTAAAAGGTGCAAATTGTTTCAAAAGTAGATTAATTCCTTGGAGAAGGTGGAAAGGGATCAGCAAGTAGAATTAAGGTGCAAGAAGAAACTTTGGGGATGATGGCTATAATCGTTTTCTTTATTGTGATTATGGTTAATACGTGTCTTTACCTAATTAAAGCTTATCAAATTATATATTTTAAATATGTGCAACTTACTGTACATCAATTATACCTCTGTAAAAAATTAAATTAACATTTTTAAAACATATACAAGTAATATATGTCAGATATACTCCCCCATGCCACATTTAGAGTAACTACCTTGACATAATACCAGAAGAAAAATGATGATTTCATCTATAGAGAAGTTGAAACAAAGGAAACAAGAACTTTAAAATGTGAGTTTGGGAGTTAGAGAATTAGTTTACATTTTTAAGAGATTTAAAAAGACTCAATTATTAATAAGAGAAAAATATTAAAAAATTCATCATCATAAAATATCAAAATACCTTGAATTTTTCAAAGAAATAAAATTTTTAAAAATTTTATAGAATAAAATGTTAACTAAAAGCATTAAAAATTAGAGAAGTATTGATTTTCTCAATAAGTGCATTATTTTCTCAAAGACAATAGAAAAACATTTTAAACTCCTAAGGGAGAAGTAGATTAGTCAACATAAAGATAAAATAAGGCATTTTGAAACATGCAATCATTTCAAACAGTGTATCTTACATGAGCTTTTCATAGAAATCTGGAAAAACGAGCAAGACAGGGAATAGGGGCCCCAAAACACAGATTCAACCCTGGATAAAGGTGAAAGATGATGAAAAAGGAAATTGTCATGAAGAAAGATAATTGGTAAGGTAGGTGTGTAGAGGGTTTGTAAGCATGGGATGGAGGCTCCCAGGAATAGAGGCCCCTAGAAAACTAGTTGATTGAAGAAATTTCATGTTTAAATGTGTTGAGAGGAAATTAATTCTTTGGTGGGGTTTAAAGATACATTGTGAACTACGTATAGTAATAGGTACTTGGTATTAAGAAAAACACAATAGACTACCCTCCTAGAAAACACATAGCTGTAGAGAAGTTAAATGTAATCATAACACATTTTATGACTCAATTGTGACTCATGTTCTCATAGTCATAAACCAAATAATAATTTAAACAAATATTATGCTACAACTCTATTGGAACCATAGAGAAAGACACACGTATGAAGAAGAATAAATATAAAAAACTTTTGCATCAGGAAGTCAATAGATCTAAAACGAAAATAATCAATAATGGAATAGTCATGTTATTTAGAGACCTATGATGAAAACAAAATTCAGATATAAAATATTTGTAAAAAAACATCTTTTGAGGAGTGGAAATTTGGAAAAAAATAACTGACAAGGAAGTTATTTTGCTTATATTCTGTTAAGCCATATAGCATTTTTTCACTTCTGCATTTATTAGATTAGGTAAGTATAGAAATAAAAATAAAATAAAATTGGAAAAGTCTAGCTGTGTATAATATGGTAACAACAATGAAATACATCATAATTTAATGATAATGATTACAGAAGTGTAATAGTTTGATGTAATAATAGATTTTAGTTTAAATAAAATTACTAAGTTAGTAAAATGGGAATAATAATACTTAGTTGATCAGCCTCAGAAGGGAACTGATTTCTTTAAAGATATTTCTCTCTGTGTTCCTCTTCCTTAATCTATAAATTCTTTACAAGGGATATTTAACATGAATTCTCAGAAATACCCACACATAAAACGAAAAAGAAGCTATAAGTCTCTTAGGAACTAGGCAGCTGACAGTTTTCACTAAGTCTCACTCTCAGTGGGTACCACTCTAAGTTAGTGTTCCCTGATTTGAGGCATTGCATTTTCAGACCTGTTTTACTTGTTCTTATGACAGATGCATTTCCGACATTTTAGCAGTTGAATTAAACTGTGGAAGGCAATAGATTATTGAGGAATGATAACTCAGCTACACAGCAGCACCATCTTTTGGCCTTCTGAGGAAAATGATCCAAACTTGTCAGTTAGGAAGTCTATATTTCTGGCATGCTATGTACATTCACTTTGTTATTCATCTTTGCAATGCAATTAAAGAAAGGAAATGGTTTTAAAAGTAATTAAATCAACATTTTATATGAGGAGTACCCACATAAACAAATCTGACAGAAAAAAACTATATTTTATCCTTTAACTAAAATTAAAATATTACTTTAGAAACTGTATAAAAATTGTTAGTTGCTTTGTTTTTAATTCAGAAATGAAAATGGATTTGCATTTTATGATTCTTTAATATTATAATTTGAAATTGTTCTAAATCTTTGACTTCTTGAGAGGATTTTCTGTAATTTACTTATTTGTTGAAATGCAGTTCCCAAGGTACTCTTTTACTTGTCTTTGTAGTAGTAAAGTATCTCTTTCAAAATTCTCACAGTTCAGTATGTACTTATCAAGTATTTTTTATTTTTTCAAATTGTATTTTCAAATATTTATTGAGGAAATTTGCAGGAAGTACAGATTTATGAAAATTAGATTTTATGTTGATGTAAAGAATGAGATATAAGCTGTTTTTGATGGTCATTTATTTTGTTGCTGGCGATCTAAAGAAATTGAACATATGAGATACACAGAATCCTGTATCAGGAGATGCAAGTTTTAATTCTGACCTTAGCAATGAATGGGTACAATGACTCCTGGCTTGAACATTGCAGAACACAATATTTTTTATCAACACAGAAATTACTTTATGGCAACACAGTTGATTATTTAGCCATAAATCAAAATAATAATATAATTTTAAAAGTTAATGGAAATGAAATGTTATACCAGAATTCCAACAGAAAGTTAAAGTGAATAAGGTTTCTAAACCTTTATAAGTTATTTTTTAAAAATATTGGTAGCATTCAGTAAACTATTAGGCATTAGTGTGTTAAGCAAATGGAGATATTGGTTATAAATTTTATGCTACCTTATTAAATTAGAATTTTCCAAACTTTAAAAAAAATAACAGAAAATGGATAGGCCTGCTTAAAATATATATTTTCTTTTATTAGATGACAACTGGTCTAAAACTTTATAGTAAAAGTTAATTGTAAGAATTTTAAATCAAATAGATAGTCTTCCACAGAAATTTACTAGAGCCTGAAGAAAAAAAAAGTCTCTTAAAACTTATCTTCACAAAATATCACATTCAAACTGTATTCATATGGGAAGAAAAACAAATGGTAATGGTTGATTATGTTAATTAAAGAGGAGGAACTAAATACCAATGTGATTCAATGTGTTTCCTTTTTAAATTTAATTTAATAACAATTTCTATCCTTTATTAATGTATTTGGTGTTATTTCCTGCACTTAACATGCATGATATATTTTAATTCCTATATCTAATTTAAGAAATTATTATTGTATTTGTATATGATAAAGTTACGTCACCTAGAGTTTGAATAAACTTCTTGCACTTACATGTTCAGTGCATAGATGAGCCAGCATTTGTACCAAAAGACTCTGAATTTAGGACTCATAATTCATAATTAAAATCTTAAATAAAATCAGCCTACTCTGTAGAACCTCACAGGTCATGTACACATGGCAGATACTAAGCCACCAAATTTTGCTCTAGCCAACTGTGTGATGAGGAGGCAGCTCAGAAATAGTGTAGTTGGGAGGGTTAGATGTCTATGGTTAAAAATTTGTCCTGAATATATGCATATCCCGATTCCAGAATCTGTGAATGTTACTTTATGTGATAAAAGAGTCTTTGTGGCTCTGATAAAAGTTAAGGGTCTTGAAATTGGTGTGACCATGGAGGCAGAGATGAGAGAGGTGTGGTCAATAGCCAACTTATAGTAGAAGCCACCAGAAGTTGGAAGGGGCAAGGAATGGATTCTTAAGAGCTTCTAGAGGTAGAATGGCCCTGATACTTCAAATTCATACTAGTGCAGTTCATTTTAAAGTTCTGGCTTCCATACCTTTATTGAAATCTGTATTTCTTTCTATGACTTCAAATTACTATCTATTGTTCTTTCATTTCACACCGCATGACTCCCTTAGTCTTTGTGGTGGTAATGAAATCCCTAGCTTTTGTTTTGGGGGACCATTTTATTTTCTCATTCAATTTTAAGGATTTTTTTTTGCTGTATATTGAATTCTTGGTTGAGAAGTTTATTTGTCTTTTAGCACATTGAATATATTGACCCATTGCTTTCTAGCCTGAAAAGTTTCTGACAAAAAAAATCAGCTAATAATTTTATTAATGATTGTTTATATATAATAAATTACTTCTCTCTTGGTACTTTCAAGATTCTTTCTGTCATTGACTTGTATGTCTCTTTTTATTTTTCTTATTTGTTTGCTTGTTTTTGATACTGGAGCTTGAACCTAGAGATGCTCTAATATTAGGCTACATCTCCAGTCCTTTTTTTTAATTTGCTTTTTATTTTTTTTTAATATTTCTTAGTTGTCAATTGGCCTTTATTTTTTATTTATTTATATGTGGTGCTGCGAATTGAACCCAGTGCTTCACACATGCTAGGCAAGTGCTCTACCACTGAGCCAGAACCCCAGCGCCTATTTTTTTATTTTGAGACAGGATCTTATTAAGTTGTCCAGGCAGGCCTTGTGATCCTCCTGGCTCAGCCTCCAGAGTAATGGGAATCATAGGCAAAAGCCATTAAGCAAAGCTTTTTGTCATTGACTTTAAAAACTTAATTATAATATGTCTTAGTGTAGGTCTCTTTGGTTTTATTTACTTGAAGACCACTAAGCTTCTTGGATCTTTGTATTGATATCTTTCATCAAATTTGAGGAGTTTTCAGTTATTTCATCAATTTTTTTTTTGTCCCTTTCTATCTTCTCTTTCTGAAACTTCTACAATATATAAACGAGTATGCTTGTTTATGTTCCACAGACACCTTTATCTCTCTTTGATTTTCATTAATCTTTTTTTTCTTTCTCTTCCCCAGATTTGATTTGATAATATCCATTGATTCTTTCTTCTGCCTGATCTAATCTATCTCTGAATTTCTTTAACAAATTTTTTCATTTTATTAATATTATTCTTTTTGTTTACAGTATTTTAAATTTTTCTTCTTAGATATTTTTATCTCTTTATTAATATTCACATTTTGTTCCTACATTGCTTCATTAACTTTTTCCACAACTTCCTATAGTTCTTAGAGTTTCTTAAATGCAACTGCTATAAAGTCTTCATCTGATAAATTCATCATCTGGTCATTTTAGGGATGGTTTATGTTAATTTATCTTTTCGCTTTGAATGGGTAATACATTTTGTCTTTCTTTGTATTCCTTGTGATTTTTTCCACTTGTAAAATTTTTCCTTCGGCGGGGGTGATCTTTTTAGTAGAAAATTTTTAGTATTGTATATTGAAATTTTGTCTCACTCCAACCAGAATGGCAATTATCAAAAATCCAAGTACCAATAAATGTTGTTGAGGATGTGGGGAAAAGGGAACACTAATACATGTTTGGTGGGACTGCAAATTAGTGCAATTACTCTGGGAAGCAGTATGGAGATTCTTCAAAAAACTAGGAATGGAATCAACATTTGACCCTGTTATCCCACTCCCCAGTACACATCCAAAGGATATGAAGTCAGTGTACTACCATGATACAGCTACATTAATGTTTATGGCTGCACAATTCACAATAGCTGAACTATGGAGCCAAGCTAGATACCCTTCAGCATATGAATGGACAAAGAAAATGTGGTATATATACATAATATTATTTAGCCATAAAGAACAATAAAATTATGGCATTTGCCAGTAAATGGATGGATCTAGAGACTAACATGCTATGTGAAATAAGCCAATCCCCCAAAACCAAAGGATAAAAGTTTTCTCTGATATGTGGAAGCTAACCCACAATAAGAGGGGAGGAGGTGAAGAATAGACGTTCAGAGGATTAGACAAAGTGGATGAAGGGAAGGGGCTAGGAATAGAAAAGACAGTATAAAGAATCTGACATAACTTTCCTATGTACATATATGAATACACCACAGTGAATCCCAGCATTGCACACAAGACAGGGCCCTAATTAGGTATATTCCATGAATATATAATTTTACTGGAATGGAATATACTGTCATATATAACTAAATATAACCAATAAAAAGAAAATTATTAGTTTTGTAACAAGTCTTTTTGAAATTCCTGAATAAAGGAAAATTTATTTAAGCACTTCTCTGATATTCCTAGAGATTAAAGATGAATTCACCTCTAATAAAAAATGGCAACAAGAACCATAAAATGAAATAATGTTTTTCACAACATTTTATACCATTTGTGAAATAAATTTAGAGTCAGCAAAATAGTTGGTGAAATAAAGATGGTAAGAGTTTGGGTGTCACTTATTTGTTAGTCAGATATAAATTCTAAATTATTGGTGTAAAAATTTAAAAAGAATTTAAATTTAACCCTTGATTAGTTAGGCTTCTATGATAAATTCCTATTGATATCTTCAGACTCATATTTTTTTACTTTATGCCTCATCCTTGTAAAAAATAGTTCATGTGAAGTGCATCAGGCTATACTTGGGTGCCTATTTAGCTTACAAAAATACCAACTTTCTGTTAACAGGGCTGTGAACATGGTAGTCATGTGTGCAGTAAATGGTCCTTTAGTTTTATTGGTTTTCAGTAATGTATCATACTCAAAGTTACACATACACTCTTTATTGTCCTTTACTTTATTGTGCTTCTCAGATATTATGTTTTACACAAATGGAAATCTTGTGGCAACCTACATCAAGAAAGTCAATTGACACCTTGTGCTTACTTCTTTTCTTTATGTCATATTTTGGTAATTCTACAATATTCAAAACTTTCATTATTATTTTATATGTTATAATTTCTAATTGGTGATCTTCAGTGCTATCATTATAATTGTTTTAGGGCACAAAAAAACTACTCTCATTTAAGAGGGTATACATAACCCATAAATGTTGTGTGTGTTCTGATTGTTCCAAGGACTAGTCATTCCCCCCTCTCTCTTTTTCACTCAGCAGTCTTTATTCCCTAAGACACAACAATATTGAAATTAATCCAAGTAATAACCACACAATGACCTCTAAGTATTCACAGGCAAGGAGGAGTCCTCTTCTCTCACTTTACATCAAATGTGGAATGGTGAATTAAGTGAGGAAGCCATGTGGACAGCTGAAATAGAATAAAAGCTAAACCTATTGCAACAAACAATTTATGACTGCAAAGGAAAAGTTCTTAAAGGAAATTGAAAGTGTTATTCCAGTGAAAGCATGAGTTATATGAAAATAAAACGGTCTTACTGCTGATATGAAGAAAGTTTTAGTTGTCTCAATAGATGATCAAACCACCTATAAAATTCTCTTAAGCCAAAGCCTAAACCACAGCAAGACCGCTAACTCTCTTGAGTTCTATGATGTTTGAGAGAGCTGATGAAGCTGTTGAAGAAAAGTTTGAAGCTGAGAGAGGTTGGTTTATGAGATTAAAAGAAACAAGCTGTCTACATAACATAAAGTACAAGGTGATACAGCAAGTGCCAATGTAGAAGCAGCAGAAAGTTGCTCAGAAAATCCAGCCAAGATAACTGATGAAGGTGAATGCCCTAAAAGATTTTTGGTATAAATGAAATATCCATATGCTGGAAGAAAATACCATCTCAAATTTTCATAAGAAGAGAGAAGTCACAGCTTGGCTTCACAGTTTCAAAGAACAAGCTGATCATCTTCTTAGAGGTTAATGCACCTGATAACTTTGAATCAAACCCAGTGCTGATTTACCATTCTGAAAATGCTAGAGCCCTTAGAAATTTTACCAATCTACTTTTCTATTCTGCAAAAATGGAATAACAAAGCCTGGATGACAGCCCATTTGTTTACAACATAGTTTACTAGATATACCAAACCTACCACTGAGGCCTAATGCTTCAGGGAAAAAAAGAAAAGATTTCTTATAAAATATTGTACTCATTAACAATGCTCCTGGTCACTAAAAGAGCTCTGATGGAGATAGACATAAGATTAGTGTTGTTTTCATTTATGCTCATTCATTCTGATGCCCATGGATAATGGTCGATTTTTTACTTTCATTTCTTATCATTTTGTAAGATGCCAACAGCCATACATAGATAGGTATTTCCATAATGACCCCGAGAATAGTAAATCCTGGAAAGGATTTACCATTCTAGATACTGTTGAGGACATGCATTATGCATGGGAGAAAGTCAAAATATCAACATTTATAGGAGCTTGGAATAAATTGATTCCAATTCTCCTGACTGGGAGGAGTTCAAATCTTCTACAAAGGCAAAAACTACAGATGAGATGGAAATAGAAATAAAACTAGAAATAAAAGCAGAGCCTGAAGATGTGACGAAACTACGGCAATCTCATGACACAACTTGAGCAGATGAGGAGTTGATTCTCATGGATAAGCAAATAAAGTGGTTATAAAGTGTTTTCATCCTTTCCTTTCCTTCCCTTCCCTTCTCTTCTCTTCTCTTCTCTTCTCTTCTCTTCTCTTCTCTCTCTTTCCCTCCCTCCCTCCCTTCCTTCCTTCTTTCCTTCCTTCCTTCCTTCCTTTCTCTTTTCTCCCTCACTGGTAGAGGGATTAAACTCAAGGCCTTGTGGATGCTAGATGAGTGCTTTACCCCTAGGCTACAACCCCTGGCTCAGAAAATGATTTCTGGAGATAGAAACTACTCCTGGTGAAGATGAGATGAACATTGGTTAAATGACACATACACACACATATAGACAAACACAGATCTATATTACATAAACAATTTTAAAGGAGTGGCAGGGTTTGAGATCAATGCCTCAAATTTTCAAAGAGATTCTACTGTTGGTATAATGCCATATCAAACAAGATCACATGCTATGGAGAAACATTTGTGAAGAAAGAACCAATCAATTCAGTGATTTTCTCTGCTGGCTTATTTTAAGAAGCTGCCACAGCCACCCAGTCTTCAGCCACTACCACTTAGATGAGTCAGCAGCCATGAACACTGAGGTAAGAACCTCTACCGGCAAAAATATTAGGACTCACTAGGTTCAAATGATTCTTAATAAATCGTAGTAACAGAGAATTTTTAGGTAAATGTATACATATTGTTTTTTAAGACATAATGTTAGGGGAGAGAAAATAGTAAATTAGAGGAAGAATGCACTTTCCAGCAGTTCCTTAGTGCCAAATTTAAAAAGCAGTAAGACTGGTCCTCCGTGAGGTGGATAAATAAGGAAATTCAATACAACTTAATATACAGAGCTAGAGAAATTAGAGAGACATAGAAAGTCAGAAACTTCAGCCGGGCACCGTGGCACAAGCCTGTAATCCCAGTACTTAGGGAGACTGAGACAGGAGAATCACAAGTTCAAAGCCAGCCTCAGCAACAGCAAGGTGCTAAGCAACTCAGTGAGATCCTGTCTCTACATAAAACACAAAATAGGGCTGGGGATGTGGCTCAGCGGTCGAGTACCCCTGGGTTCAATCCCCAGTACCAAAAAAAAAAAAAAGGTCAGAAACTTCAAAGATAATATAGGAGATAATACATTAGAGAAGTGCCAGCTTGGCTGGGAGCAGCAGAAGCCATGGATGCTAAGGGAGAGGGGAAGGTAGCCAGAGAGAAAACATGGTGGGGGAAAGAATTAAGAAGAAATTGACTTGGGGTAACCTGTGAAGGATACAGTAAGGCTTTAATGAACCAAGTCAGTGGGGAATGGTTGAATGAAAACCAATCAAAATTGCTTGACCCATGGGTGGATAGTTTGTCAGATAGATTAGTGGAAACTGGGGTTGCTGGCCTAGGAACCCATTTGTAGTGCAGGAACCATTTATTTATAAGTGCTGTGCTGTAGGGAAGAGAAATAGAACATTGGCAACTCATAAAGGAAGTCGCCAACAAACTTGGAAGTTACCTATTACAATTCCCAGAGTGTGCCTGAAGCAGAGTGATTGAAGTAGGCGCCAAAAAACTTGTGCCTAGGCCACAAGGATCCTAATACCAAGAGGAGAAATCTCCCTTTGTCTTGGGTGCCCAATAAAAGCTATCAGGAAGATGCCTGTAGTGGCCACACAGGAGTGTCTGCACTCCGGGGTGGCTACCCAGTAATTCATATTCCTAGTGATGAAGGTGAATCCTCTGGAGGTTTAGTCTCTATGTCCTAAAAGTGGATTTTAATAGAAGCCCCAGAAATCCAGATGTAGAAACAGAGGGCATGGCTCCAATCTCAAATACTCACTGACAGAGTTGCAAAAGTCAGTCAACCAAAACTAAACCCCAAGTATTGAAATTTACAATTTAGAATTTCACATTACCTTCACTATAGGGGTTCATAATTTGTCAGCATTCACCAGTCTATCCCACACTATACTGGGAATTGGGAAGCTGAGAGCTACTACAACCAGCTCTGCCTCTGAGTCACAAACAGCTGGCTGTTAGGTGAGGAACATAAAGACATTGGACTTAACAACACCTATCCCTTCACCAAGGGTTGCAGAACCAAAAATATAAAAAATGAAAATTTATCACTGCCAATATTTTGACCGCTTTCAGCAGAAACAAGTCTTTTATTTCTCATTAATATTTTTTCTCTTTTATTTTTTTTCTTGTGTCTTTTTCTCCTCCATATTCTTCCGATTTAACTCATTTTTAAAATTTTAACTATAAATTTTTTCAAATATAATTTCATTAGGTTTTATTATTTATTTTTATTTTTCATTTTTTTGCTTTTATACATTCTAAGTGAATTTGTGTATTTGTGCTCTCATTATTTGGATAAGTTCAAAAACATGTGCACCTATATATACATATCTATATATTTATATAATTTTACTTTCATTTTAATTTCTTTCCTCTGTGCCTATTTCTTATTAAGGTTTCATTGGATTCAGTTGGGGTATAATTATACAAGGGTTTGAGTTGTTTTGTTCTTACAGTTGCTGTTTGTTCATACCTTGGTTTTGGTCCCTCTTGTGGCCTCTTCTTCACTCTCTTCCCCCACTGATAGTCCAATATTCCTGTTCCTTTTTGCTTGCTTTTACTTTTTGTTACTTTTAGCTAATTTTTTATTCCTCCTTTTTTATAGGTGACAACTGCTACCTATCTCCTGCTTCACCTGTGTTCAATTTGATAAATATTTCAAATTTCTTTCAATTCCATTTTCTCTTCACTTAAGAAACTAATCCCATTACCTAGTCATGCAGTTTATGTAATTCCTACCCAATTCATGTTGTGATTATTAATACAGTGGAAAAAGAAGAAGACACCTGCTATTTAATGCTGATCTAGTTCACAGTTTATTTTTTTGTTTTCTTGTTGGTACTGATATTAAATGCTTACCCTATCATTCCTATATAGGTGTCAGTGAGCATAATAGATGTCAAAGTAGACATGAGATTTTTATGTTAAGGGTGTACATCTGTTGACAACATTAGTGCTATTCCTGGCACTCCCCATCCTCTAGAAGGAGCAAGAAAGTTATTGAAACACTTTAAGTTCACAGAGTAGAGATTCTGTTGCTGGGCAATACTCACAACCAAGCCAAGTGCCAGCAAATCTCACTCCACACATACTCTATCCTAATGTGAGCTTCAATAGTCATTCAACACAAAGAACTGGGGAGACAAAAACTCCACACCAACAACCATGCACCAAGGAAGACCAACCAGAGGGGGACCTCAGTTCCTACTCTTAAACATATATCCATACATGAAAAACAGACAGAAGCCCCATAAAAAAAGGTAACTACCCCCAAAAGGATACACATATAAATGAGGAAAGGGAACCCTCTCAAATGATACACAAGTTCAAGACCTCTGAAAAAATGAGGAAATAGACAAGCAAATATTCCTCCAAAATTAAGAGTCCTCAAGAAAGGAATCCCACACAAGGAAGTGGGTAAAATTCAAGACAAAGATTGTGCTAAACTTTTCATAAAATGTCAATTAACTAAAATAAGACCTAAGGGATAAATTTAGAGAGCAAATACAGCATATGAAAGACCAATATGATTAAGAAATAGGGATATTGAAAAGAAATCAATCAGAATTAGTAGAAATGAAAGACACAATAAATCAAACTAAACATTAATTTGAAAGTATCATTGAAAAACTAGATTGTGTAGAAAACAGGACTTCAAACTTTAAGAATTTCAAGTCTTGAAGACGGGATATATGAACTTGAACATTCAGTATTTAATAAAAGGAGGAAGATAACCAATAGCAGGATATATCTGGGATAACATCAAGAGAAGAAAACTGAGTCACTGAAATAGAAAAGAACTTAGAAATGCAGGCTAAAATCTTCAAGAATATTTCAATGATATAGTAACAGAAAACTCCCTTCATGTCAGAAATTGCATAGATATCCACATACAGAAGACAACAGGACCCCACACAAACAAGATCAAAATATAACCTCTCCAAGACACATCATAATTACTATGCCTAACATAGAAAATAAGAATATAATATTTAAAACCATGAGAGAAAAATGTCAGCTCAAGTGCAGAGGCAAATAAGTTTCATCTCCAACTTCTCAACTTAGACTCTAAATCAAGAAAGTTCTGGAGGGAAATATTCCAAGCATTAAAAGAAAATAATTCCACTAACAACTGCAATAATGAGCAGAGCTCTTTCAAAATTGATATAGAAATAAAAACTTTTCATGAGAAGTATAAGCTAAAAGAATTCATGACCACCAAGCTAGCACTACAAAGAATACTTGAAGATAAACTGCATTCAAACAATGCAAAAACAAACCTCAAATATTCCAAAGATGAGGATCAATAAAAGATCAATCAACTAAGTGAAATCAAGAAAAAATTAAACACAGTAAACAAACCAAAATATAGGAAGCTACAAAAACATATCAATAATAACACTGAATATAAATGATCTCAACTACCCCAGTTAAAAGACATAGATTAGCAGAATGTATCAAAAAACAAAGTTTAACTATATTCTGTTTTCTAATTGGTGAAGACACCCACAGGCTGAAGGGAAAAGGATGGAAAATTATTCCATGCAAATGAATTTGAAAAACAAGCAGGAGTAGTAATTCTCATGTTTGACGAAGCAGATTTCAAGCAAAAAATAATCAGAAGAAACAAAGTCAGCCACAATATCATGGTAAAGGGAAAAAAATTCAATCAACAAATGTTGGTGCACCTAATTATATTAAAAACATACTTTTAACATTAAATGTAAATACAATAATACTGAGCGATTTATTTCTTTTTGAAGATTTTTTTAAATTTACTTATTCTGCTTAGGTATATAGGACAGCAGAATGCATTTTGATTTCATTATACACAAATGGAACACAATTTTTATTTTTCAGTTTGTACAAGATAAAGAGTCACACCATATGTGTAGTCATACATGAACCTAGGGCAATAAAGTCCATCTCATTCCACCATCTATTCTGCCCCCATGCACACTCCGTTACCTCCCCTTTGACAAAACTTCCTTCATTGTTTCCATGTCCCCTTCCTCATTATTGATCAGCATCCACTTATCAGAAAGAACATTCACCCTTTGATTTTTTGGGACTGGCTTGCTTTGCTTAGCATAGTTTCCAACTCCATCCACTTACCTGCAAATGCCATAATTTTATACTCTTTTATTGCTGAATAATATTCCATATTGTATATATAACCACAGTTTCTTTATCCATTCATCTGTTGAAGGGCATCTAGGTTGGTTCCACAGTTTAGCTATTGTGAATTGAGCTGCTATAAACATTGAAGTGGCTATGTCACTGTAGTATGCTGTTTTTTAGTCTTTTGGGTATAGACCAAGGAGTGAGATAGCTGGGTCAAATGGTGGTTCCATTCCAAGTTTTCTAAGGAATCTCCATACTGCTTTGCAGATTGCTTGTACCAATCTGCAGTCTCACCACCAATGTATAAGTGTACCTTTTCCCCCACATCCTCGCCAGCACTTATTGTTTGTATTCTTTTTTTTTTTTTTTGGTACTGGGGATTGAACTCAGGGGTACTCGACCACTGAGCCACATCCCCAGCCTTATTTTATGTTTTATGTAGAGACAGGGTTTCACTGAGTTGCTTAGCATTTCGCCATTGCTGAGGCTGGCTTTGAACTCTTGATTCTTCTCTCTCACTCTCCCAAAGTGAATTGTTTATATTCTTGATAACTGCCATTCTGACTGGCATGAGATGAAATCTTAGACTAGTTTTGATTTGCATTTCTCTAATTGCTAGAGATGTTGAACATTTTTTCATGTTTGTTGATCATTATATATCTTCTTCTGAGAAGTGCCTATTCAGCTCAGCTCCTTAGCCCATTTATTGACTGAATTGTTTGTTTTTTGGTGTTAAGTTTTTTGAGTTCTTTATATATCCTGGAGATTAGTGCATTATCTGATGCATGTGTGGCAAAAAATTGCTCCCAAAATGTAGACGTTATGATCACCTCATTGATTGTTTTTTTTTGCTGAGAAGAAGCTTTTTAGTTTGAATCCATCCCGTTTATTGATTCTTGATTGTGTTTCTTGCGCTTTAGGGGTCTTGTTAAGGAATTCAAGGCTTAATTCGACATAATCAAGTGGTTGGGCCTACTTTTAATTCTATTAGGCACAGGTTCTCTGGTCTAATTCCTAGGTCCTTGATCCACTTGGAGTTGAGTTTTCTGCATGGTGAGAAATAGAGGTTTAGTTTCATTTTGCTGCATATGGTTTTCCAGTTTTCCCAGCACCATTTGTTGAAGAGGCTATCTTTTCTCCAATGTATGTTTTTGGCATCTTTGTCTGGTATGGGATAACTGTATTTATGTGGGTTTCTCTGTGTGTCTTCTATTCTGTACCATTGGTCTACATGTCTATTTTGGTGCTGGTACCATGCTGTTTTTGTTACAGTAGCTTTGTAGTATAGTTTAAGGTCTGACATTGTGAAGCCTCCTGCTTCACTCTTCTTGCTAAGGATTATTATTATTATTATTATTATTATTATTATTATTATTATTATTATTCTGGGTTCCTTATTCTTCCAAATGAATTTCATAATTGCCTTTTCTATTTTTATAAAAAGTGATGTTGGGATTTTAATTGAATCACATTGAAACTGTATAGCACTTTGAGTAGTAAGGCCATTTTGACAATATTGATTCTGTCTGTGCAAGAGCAAAGGACATCTTTCCATCTTCTATTTCTTTCTTTCATGTCTCATAGTTTTCAGTGTAGAGGTCTTTTGCCACTTTTGTTAAATTGATTCTCAAGTACTTTATTTTATTTTTTGAGGCTATTGTAAATGGAGGTTTCCTAATTTCTCTTTCAGAGGATTTATCGCTGATGTATAGAAACATATTTGATTTATGGGTATTGATTTTATATCCTGCTAATTTGCTGAATTCATTTATTAATTCTGGAAGTTTTCTGGTGAAAAGTTTTGGATCCTCTAAGTATAGAATCATGTTGTCAGCAAATAACGATGGTTTGAGTTCTTCTTTTCCTATTCATATCCCTTTAATTTCTTTCATCTAATTGCTCTGGCTATTGTTTCAAAGACTATGTTGAATAGTAGTGGTGAAAGAGGGCATTCCTGTCTTGTTCCTATTTTTAGAGGGAATGCTTCCAATTTTTTTCCATTTAGGATGATGTTGGCCTTTGGTTTAACAAGATAGCTTTTATAAAGTTGAGGTATATTCCTACTATCCCTACTGTTTCTAGTGTTTTGAACATGAAAAGGTGCTGTATTTTGTCAAGTGCTTTCTCAGCCTCAGTTGATATGATCATATGATTCTTATCTTTATGTCTATTAATGTGAAGGATTATGTCAGTTGATTTCTGTATGTTAAACTAACTTTGCATCCCTGGAATGAACCCCACTTGATCATGGTGCACTATTTTTTAAATATGTTTTTGTATGCACTTTGCCAGAATTTTATTGAGAATTTTGCCACTATGTTCATCAGGGATATTGGTTTGAAATTTTCTTTGATGTGTTTCTGTCTGATTTTGGTATCAGGTTGATACTAGCCTCATAGAATGAGTTTGGAAGGGTTCCCTCCTTTTCTATTTCATGGAATAATTTTAGGAATATCGGTATTAATACTTCTTTGTAGGTCTTGTAGAACTTGGCTGAGAATCCATCTGGTCCTGGGTTTCTCTTGATTGGTAGGCTTTTGATGGCATCTTCTATTTTCTTGCTTGAAATTGATCTGTTTAAGGTGTGTATGTTCCCCTGGCTCAGTTTGGGTAGATCATATGCCTCTAGAAATTTGTTGGTATTTTTGAGGTTTTCTATTTTACTGGAATATAAATTTTGAAAATACTTTCTAATTATTTTCTCTATTTCAGTAGTGTCTGCTGTGATATTTCCTATTTCATCATGAACTCTAGTAATTAGAGTTTTCTCTTTCCTTCTTTTCATTAGAGTGGCTAAGGCTTTGTCAATTTTATTTATTTTTTCAAAGAATCAGCTTTTTGTTTTCTCAATGTTTTGAATTGCTTCTTTTGTTTCAATTTCATTGATATAAGCTCTAATTTTAATTATTTCCTGCCTTCTATTTCTTTTGCTGTTGGTTTGTTCCTCTTTTCCTAGGACTTTGAGATATAGTTTCTAGTCATTTATTTGTTGCCATTTTCTTCTTTTAATGAATGAGCTTAATGCAATGAACTTTCCTCTTAGCACTGCCTTCTTAGTGTCCCACATATTTTCATATGTTGTATTTGGGTTATCATTTACTTCTAAGATTCTTTTTTCTCTCTTCCCTGATGTCTTCTGTTATCCTCACATCATTCAATAGCATATTATTTAGTGTCCAGGTGTTGGAGTAGTTTCTATTTTTTAATCTGCCACTAATTTCTAATTTTATTTCATTATGATCAAAGAGAATCCAGGGTAGTATCTCTATATTTTGTATTTACTAAGACTTGCTTTGTAGCATAATATATGATCTGTTTTGGAGAAAGATCCATGTGTTGCTGAGAAAAAAGTGTATTCACTCATTGATGGATGAAATAAATATTATATATATATATATATATATATATATATCTGTTAAGTCTAAATTTTTAACTGTTTTATTGAGCTCTATGATTTCTTCCTTTAGTTTTTGTTTGAAAGATCTATCCAGTGGTGAGAGAGGTGTGTTAAAGTCACCCAGTATTATTGTGTTGTGGTCTATTTGAATCTTATAGTTTAGAAGGGTTAATTGATACACCTATATGCCCCATTGTTTGGGGCATAGGTATTTACAATTGTCATGCCTTGTTGATGTATGATTCCCTGAAGCACTATGAAATGTCCTTCTTGATCCCTTTTACTAAATTTGGTTCTAAGTCCACATTATCTGACTTAAGGATGAAAACCCTTGCTTATTTACATGGTCCATGTGAGTGATACATTTTTTCTCACACTTTCAGTTTATGGATGTCTTTTCCTATGAGATGAGTCTCTTGAAGGCAGCATATTGTTGGAACTTTTTTTTTATCTAGTCATTCAGTCTATGTCTTTTAATTGATGAGTTTAGGCCATTCACATTCAAAGTTATTATTGAAATATGATTTGTAATCCCAGTCATTTTGTTTTATTTTTGGTTTTCACCTTGATTTGATTTCTCCTTTGATTGGCCTTTCCTTTAGTATAGTTTCTCTCTTTGCAGATTTTTATTGTTGATTGTGATTTTCTCCTCATGGAATATTTTGCCAAGAATGCTGTGTAGTGCATGCTTTCTCACTGTAAATTCCTTCAACTTTTGTTTATCATGGAAGGTTTTGATTTCGTCATCAAATCTGAAGCTTAGTTTTGCTAGATATAAGATTCTTGGTTGGCACCCATTTTATTTCAGAGCTCTGTGTAGTTGTGCCAGGATCTCCTGGCTTTAGAGTCTGGTTTGAAAAATCTGCTAACATCCAAATTGGTTTCTCCCTATATGTAATCTGATTTATCTCTCTTACAGCCTCTAAAATTCTATCCTTATTTTGTATACTAGGCATTTTCATTATAATGTGCCTTGGTGTAGATCTGTTGTAATTTTGTTCATTTGGTGTCCTGTAAGCCTCTTGTATTTGATTTTCCAGTTCATTTTTCATGTTTGGGAAGTTTTCTGATATTATTTCATTGAAGAGATAGTTCATTCCTTTCGTATAAAACTCTATGCCTTTTTTCTATCCTGATAAATCTTAGGTTTGGTCTTTTGATGCTCTCCCATAATTATTGTATGTTCTGTTCATGGTTTCTTATCATCTTCATTGTTTGGTCAACTTTACTTTCAAGATATATTTTATTTTCAAAATATATATTTTGTGTTCATTATCTGAGGTTCTATCTTCCAAGTGATCTAATTTGTTGATCATGCTTTCTATTGAGTTTTTTTTTAATTTGGTTTATTGTTTCCTTCATTTCAAGAATTTCTGATTTTTTCCCCATAATCTCTAGCTCTTTCTTGAATTAATCTTTTGCTACCTGTATTTGCTCCCTTATCTCTTGGTTGGTGTGATCAATGGTTGCATTTATTTGCTCTCTTATCTCTCTGTGGGAGCGATTAATTGCTGCCTTTATTTGCTATCTTATCTCTTTGTTGGAGTGATCAGTTTTTGCCTGTACTTTGCTCACTTAAGTCATTTTTTTAATTTGTAGATCATTTTAATTATGTACATTTTGAATTCTTGCTCTGACATTTTATGAACTGTGCTGTCAATGGATTCTATTTTTGTAGTATCTTGGTTTGTTTGGGGCCCTTTTTC